>CM074758.1:3770564-4306986 GCA_037355855.1 Pseudo-nitzschia pungens
ATCTGGTGAAGAAGGCCAGGAAGCAAACAAAGACGCAGGAAAGCGATTAAGCATCATTGATAAAGAATTGGAAGAATTAAAAAATGAGCAACAGGCCCTTAATTTAAAATGGATTGGCGGAAAAAGGCGGAGTTGACCGCATCAAGGATATTAAGACAGAAATTGCCCAGGTTATGCTTGAAATTGAGAAGTGTGAACGTGAATTTGATCTCAATCAAGCTGCTGAGCTGAAGTACGCGAAGCTCCCACCCCTTCAAGAAGAACTTGAGAAACTTGAACAGGTTGGAGAAGAATCGGGATTAGATGATGGAGAACGAATGCTCCGCGACGAGGTTGTTGCCGACGACATTGCAGACGTGGTTGCAGTTTGGACTGGAATACCACCAACAAAGCTCCTTGAAAGTGAACGAGCCCGTATTCTTTCAATGGGCGACAGGTTGAGGGAACGTGTTATTGGTCAAGATGAAGCCGTCGAAGTGGTCACCGAAGCTGTTCAGCGCTCTCGGGCTGGACTAAACGACCCAACGAAGCCTATTGCCTCTTTAATTTTCTTGGGGCCGACTGGAGTGGGAAAGACAGAGCTCTGCAAGGCGTTAAGTGAATTTATGTTTGATACCGAGGACGCCATTATCAGAATTGATATGTCCGAATACATGGAAAAACACACTGTTGCTCGCTTGTTAGGCGCGCCGCCTGGATACGTAGGATATGATGAAGGAGGTCAGCTGACCGACGCGGTTCGTCGAAAACCATATTCTGTCCTTTTGTTTGATGAGATGGAAAAAGCCCATCCTGATGTATTTAATGTCATGTTGCAGCTTCTTGATGACGGTCGACTAACTGATAGCAAGGGAAATAGCGTCAATTTCCGCAACACACTCATTGTCTTCACAAGCAATGTTGGAAGCCAAGATATTTTGGATCTTCAAGGAGATGATGAAGCCCAAAAAGAGATGATGAGAGAGCGTGTTATGTCTGCTATGAGGGACAAGTTCAAGCCTGAATTTTTGAATCGTATCGACGAGCATGTCATCTTCAATAGACTTGACAAGCCAGCACTCCGCGAGATCGTAAAGTTAGAGATAAGGAGACTTGAAAAAAGACTGGCAGAAAAAGAAATCTCCATAAGTGTTTCCGATGCTGCTTTGAACTTCCTAACGGAGATAGGATTTGACCCAATCTATGGTGCTCGTCCATTGAAACGAACCATCCAGAAGGAGCTAGAAACGGTTGTTGCTCGAGGGGTATTGGCAGGCGAATACGGCGATGGCGATGGAATTGCGGTAGATGCTGTTGGAAATAGGCTTGAAGTTTACAAGACTTTTGACGGAGGGTACAGAAACAATGGTGCTGATGGGTACGGTGTTGACGAATACAGCAACCAAGCAGGATACGCAGGATATCAAGAAAACTTTTCTGAGACCCCACCATTCAATTAACTGAAAGTGATATTGAGATAGCTTTTGATTGTGACGAAATTTGAGGAAGGAGTTTTTTGGGTGTTTGCCGTGCACCGGAATCAGTCACGAGTCCAATCGGGACTGGGGCAAAAGATCAGCGAGGCGTTGGAGGACGCTGAATCTAATAGCAAATAGACTAATCGATAGAGCTCAAAATTTGCACATCACTACTATTCTAATCACTACTAGTAGACCAAGGGGTATGGCATGATTTTAAATCAATCTGAGCGCTAGTGACCAGCATGAGCAGCAAAACTGATCTATCCGCTGAAAAACCAAAACTGATGAGATGGGAACTGACAAAAATGGAGGCGCAAAGAAGTAAACAGGGAGAAGGAACCACCAGTGTCTCCAGCACTAAGGAACACCAATCCCAGGAGCAGTTAGCACCATTAGATGGAGCAACAGCAACAAAAGAGACACCTAAGGACCTCAACAGGACCATGATTGACAAAAGAAATAATTAAAAAAAAGAGTGTCGAAAAGTGACACATAACAGTGGAATGGACTAATTGGACCAACACTGGATGGATGGATAGACCAGGCAGAGCACTGCCAACCAACCACAATTCCACCAGACATTCATCCAGCCCCACTGTCCTTTCCAAAACAGAGCAGAACTCAGTATAGGGCACCTCAGCAGGAGCATTCGGAAGAAGACTGCCCGAAAGAGATCCCCCAAAGAGACTGTGGGCATTCTGTGGTGAGCTTGTTGCAGCTATCATGCAGAGGACTGCATCCAGCAACCCTGCATCCATGGTGCGAACTCCCTTTGAGTTAGGACATGGATACATGCCGGACATCTCCTTGTATCAAGCACACGAGTGGTACAATTTTGTCTATTGGACTGATCTCTCGGCCGGTGGCTTGGCCCATGCGGACGCATGTTTGGAGGAGGTGATTGTCACTGGATCCTTGCTGAATCTGCGCTTCCAGTAAGCACTGCCATGCACCAGAATACAGTCACGAGTCCACTCGGGACTGGAAATAAGAATACAATTAGCGAGTCTCCAGAATTGCCGATTTCGAGACTGCTGGACCCAATGACTAATCAATAGAGGCTCACAATTTGCATATCACTACTATTCTATTCACTAGTAGACACGGGGTATGGCATGATTTTAAAATCAAGCTGAGCGCTGATGACCATGAGCAGAAACAACCAATTGATCGACCGAAAAACCCGACGAGACGGGAACTGCCAAAATGGAGGCGCAGAGAAGCAAAACAGGGAGAAAGAAGGACCAGTGTCTGCAGCACTAAGGAGCACCAATCCCAGGAGCAGTTAGCACCATTAGATGGAGCAGCAGCAACAACAGAGACACCTAAGGACCTAACAGGACCATGGTCGACAACAGAAATAAATGAAAAATAAGTGTCAAAAAAGTCACACAAAATCCAGTGAGTGGACTAATTGGACCAACACTGAGTGGATGGACAGACCAGGGAAGGGATGCCAACCAAAACCGAAATATACAAATATCCGGAAAGGTATACAATGAATACCCAAACACCACTAATCCCACGGGAAACGAGAAGTGGGACCGGCCCGGCGAGTGCTTAACAGAGGAGCAACGCTGGAGAACCACGGGAATCTATTCCCACGAAACAAAAACAGAAACAACTCCGGGGAACCACAGGATTCCCAGGAGCTAAAGAGAGAAACAACTCCCACCACTGTACTACAAGCTTGGGGGAAAATCAGTTACAACACGAGATATCACGAGAAAGTGGATCTCAGGGAGAAAACTGGAGCAATCACTTTTTGCTCATTTTCAAACCAAATAACAACTAACAGAAATAGTGTAACCAAATTAAAATTAATAAATAACTGATTAACCCACCATGGCAACTAAAGGAACCAACCAGGCCCCATTTAAATTCACATGGGAGGATTGGCCCGAAGATGCAACCACTGTAAAGATGAGCATCGAAAGTGAAAAAGGAGGGGTAGCATTCAGTGACTACCTAAAAGTACTCACCGGCACCGAAAGACCAGAGCTCTTCATTATCTGGAAGAGAGACTTTGACCAGAAGATTGCTGGCAATGACAAACTCCAAGGAGACCAGAAACTAGATGTTCTCCAGCAAATTCTCTCCAACGAGGCACTGTCTATTGTCCAGATGACCTTAGGCCGGTCCTACTACGCTGAGCCGGGACACAAGATACACAACAACAAACTGGTCCACAAGAGGATCCAGGAAATTGGCAAGACCGAACCAACAACAAAAGAACCTCCCTCTGATACAACCAAGGAGGCGGCGATGGGCAAAACCACCCAAACCGAGAAAACCAAAGCGACTGCTACGGCAACATCGGATGAGGAAACAGAGCCTGAAGAACTCGGAACTCCAATCCCCAAGAAAAGGGTACCAAACGCCCTCACTCAGTACTACCAAACGGAGGAGTACAAGAAGGATGTCATTGAGGAGTGCATGCATGCCCTCAAGCTCAAAATTTTTGACAATGGCATTACCAGAAAGAGAGCATACATCCACCTCCGCCGGTTCATGCGGAATGCCCGCGTCGACATGAAACACGGCATCCGCTCATGGGCCAACCGCATGGCCGAACTACAGAGCTACCTACCAGAATGCCTCTGGGAAAACGGAGCAGAGACTGGAATGGTACCTTCCAGCTTCACGGAAGCAGAAATGAAGGAAGTCCTGGACTCCAACATGACCCATGCCCAAAGGGATAAATTGGAACACATAGGGTGGGACCTATATTCCCTTTGCTTCGACACCACCATCGACAAGTTGGAAAACTTGGAGACCACCATCCGAAAGGAGGAGGAACTACAAAAGTGCATCACCAAACTGGAAAAACAGAACAGTGGCGCCAAGAAGAACTCCAAGGCTGCATCTGGGGGAGGAAATGGAAAGTCTCCCAACAAAAAGAAGCGCCCAATGGACAACAATAAGCAACTATGCAAAATCTGTGGCAAGACCCACGCCGGAGAAGGACCTAAAGGAGTACAGAAGAAAGTACAGAAAGACCTTCAAGAAGAAAGGATCCCACAACTGAATGGCCAACGCCATCCACACCGGATCACACATAATCAACAGGTTTGCAGACGTCTGTGTGGAGGTGCTGGACCATAAGGGAAGGGGGAGGATGCTCCGGGGCCTACTGGACACCGGATGCTCCAAATCCATCATTCTACGGCATTTTGTCAACCAAAGTCAACTTAAAACCGGCACCAGAGATCTGTCACCTACAACACCTATGGGGGCAAATTTTGAACAAAGTCTGCGGCTTCAGTGGGACTAAGGCTGATAGAATTTTCAAACTCCAAGACCATCAAATGGACCTTCCAAGTGGATGAATATCATCACCATGAGGAAGTGCCCTATGACATGATCATAGGATCCGATCTGATGGCACAACTGGGACTGGATATCAAATACAGCTCCTGGACAATCGAGTGGCAGGGTGACTCCATTCCCATGAAGGGAATGGGGGAGCTCTCTGACCCGGACAAATGTGAGGCAGTATTCTTTGCCAACATGCAGAGTCCAATCCTCCAGCAGGAGGAGGAAAGGCAATCCAAAATCCTGGACGCAGATTATTCCAAGGTAGATATAGACGCTATGGTCAATGACCTGGTGATAACAAACGCGTCCAAGGAAGCCTTGAAGAAAACATTGAAGAAGTTTCCCACACTCTTTGGAGGAGGTCTGGGACTACTGAAGAATATAGAACCGGTATCCATTGAACTCCAACCAGGGGTCAAACCGGTCCAGCAGAGGTGGCACTCTGAAAGGAAATCAACAGGCTCTGTGATATTGGAGTCCTGGAGAAACTCCCCCATGATGATGACTCACCATGGGCATCTCCTACATTCTGTCAACCCAAGAAAACTGGGGACATCTGAGTGCTCACTGATGTCCAAAAAATGAATGCCGCAATCCAGAGGAAACCATTTCCACTACCACAAATAGGGGAAACAATCCAATGACTGCAGAAATTCAAGTCCGCTATGGTGATAGACTTGTCCCAAGGGTATTTCACCATCCCCATCTGTAAGGAGAGCCAAGAGATTTGCTTTACCATTCTACTGTGCAGAAAATACGACTACAAAAGATTGGCAATGGGGATTGCCTGTGCACCCGATATCTTCCAGTCAGTTATGATGAACTTACTGGGGGACCTGGACTACGTCCTTGTCTACATCGATGACATCTTAATCATCCAACGAGAGGGGGAATCCGAACAAGATCACCTCACCAAAATAGATACAGTCCTACAAAGACTGGATGATGCTGGCTTTTGAGCCAATCTGAGGAAATCCTTCTTCATGCAAAAAGAAGTGGAGTATCTGGGTTTCCTACCAACAACAGAGGGCATTCAACCCCCGCCAAAGAAGCTGGAGGCGATGAAGCATCTGGAAGCACCCAAGAACACCAAGCAACTGAAGATGGTTCTCAGTATGGTAAACTTCTACCGGGATATGTGGAAGCGCCGCTCCCACATCCTTGCCCCCCTCAACAAGCTGGCAGGCAAAAAGGGGAAAATGAACTGGTACTGGGGCCCAGCAGAGCAGAAAGCTTTCATGGAGGCGAAACGAATGCTTGCCAACGAAGCAAAGCTAGCATTCCCGGATTTTACGAAACCATTTCATCTCTACTCAGATGCCAGTGATCGACAACTGGGGGCAACTGTATGCCAAGATGGCAAACCTCTCAGTTTCTACACGAGAAAGCTGAACTCAGCGCAACTCAACTACACCGTCGGAGAAAAAGAACTCCTTGGTATAGTGGAAGGGCTCAAAGCGTTCGAAGGAATCCTATGAGGACAAGATGTGACCATCCACACAAATCACCTGAACCTACTGTACCAGCAGATGCCCACCCAAAAAATGGTCCGGTGGAGACTCCTCATGGAGGAGTTCCATCCGGTAGTCAAGCATGTTGCTGGCAAAGACAATGATGCAGCAGATGCACTGTCTCGCTTGGACATTACAGATGACCCAGCAGATACAGTGGAATGGCTACCACCAAATAAGCCCCTCACCTACATGGACAAGGAAGAGCACCTCCGGCAACTCCTATTCCCACTTGGGGAATCACTGGAAGCATTCCAGGGCAATAGTGCATTCCCACTTGCTCTGGACATGATCCAGTTCTACCAACAAAAGGACACAGAGATCATGCGCGCTTTGGAAAAAGACAACCGACTGACCACCAAAGATGTGGAAGGTTACAGTCTTATCCACAAAGAAGGGAAGATACTGATTCCCAACATGTGACATGCTAGCGTAGCGAGCATGAATCACGATTAAATAATTAACCGAATCCCACATACAAGCCGCCTGGCTTTAAGTATAAAGAGCTGACCGGTGTTTGAATTTCAATTCAAACTGTACGCCGGACACCCCAGCAATGCATGTGTGCCGATATTCAAATAGTAGCGAGGCACGCTTGCAAATATTCAAACGTTCACACAAAAAAACTAAAATGCTCTCTTAAGAGTTAACGATTAGTCACAATTTTCATACTACTCCAAATTTTCTACTTTAGAGTGTAACACAGTAATTACTGTTTATCTTCGACGTAGGAAAACAGTAGAATTCAGTACTGAAACAAAAAAATCGAACAAAATACCCCTTATCCTCAACAACAAAGGAACCTTTATCTCCAGCAAGCTAATCGACGCAACCATGGCAGGCATCTACAAAGATCCCCCCATCACCTACAAGAGCTCTTTCGATCGGACCAAGCCCAAGCTTTTTACTCTGTACAATGTCGACGAGGACAGGACCGACAGCATGAAAGTCCCACTGTTTACAGAGACAGGAGGCCTTGAAGAATTGCTCTTTGTGGAGGAGTCTTTTCGAAACGCCACCAAGATTCTAAGACTTCCAACGGAAATATATCTAACCCACTTCAGTCGATGCCTCACTACCGATGCCCAGAGCAAGTGGAAAGACATGATAAAGGATCCACTGGATCCAGAAGAGTACCAATATGCTCAAGAAGAGATTGGAGGATATGAACAGGCATTCCTTGATTTCACCAAGCTCTACTGCAACGCCAGGGATGCCAGGGACATCATGCACACCTATCTATGCAGCTCTGAATGTCAGAAGACTCCATCCGTTACATGCAAGGAACACGCCGATCGGATCCTTATCCTCATGAAACATACCCAGAAGCTCGATGGAAGCAGTGCTCCTCTCTCCAAAGTGGAAAAACTCACCATTCTCCTACACTCATTCCCCTCTTCTTGGATCGAGAGCTATGGCATTATTCACAGTGGAATTCAAGAAGATACCACAGTCCAGCATATTGTGGACCACATGAGCTGTCACGAGCGCCAAGCCAACAAGAAGAGCACCAAGAACAACAACAAACAGCAGAAGCGCTCGAACAACAACAACAACTCTCATAAGCGCAACTCCCATTCCAACCATAAGGGAAACCTTAACAAGAAGAAGTCTAATCCCTGCAGGATCCCCGGCCACAATCATGATTGGTCTGAGTGCTCGAAGAACAAGTACTCCAAGAATTATAACAAGGGATCCACTAACTCCAAGCAAATCGAGACCTTCCATACCCAAGCTCACCTTGTCTCCGGAAGCAATGAAGCCTTCCAAGCCCACATGAAAGCAGCAATGGAATCATACCATACAGTGCATGGCGGCCGAACAGAACGCAGCATCGATGGGGAACTTGTGTGGCTCCCCTGACTCGCTTCGCACCGGGCCAAGCCCCAGAAGCCCCCGGCTTCAACTAAACCAGCAATCACCTTGCCTCCAGCTCCCATGGAACTGGATGCCAGCACAGCCCTGCTGTCTGGGATGACGCATGGAGGAGATCTCCCAGATAAAGAGGAGAAGGAACCTACAGGATGGAGTATTCATGTTGAAAGCTCAGCAAAGCCTGCAACAGCAGCAAAAACAATTGTTCGAAACATCCTAAACGATATATCGAACGTGGATCCGAATCGAAAACCGAATCGATCCAAGGGTACAACAGACGCATCATCGGAATCGATTGCTACAGTCGATCCGAATAAGACAGCAGCAGCAACAAATGGACCACTCTTGTCTCTAGCAAGGAATTGGTCCACTGGGACAGCAAAAAATCTCTATTGCAATCCCGGAAACTCCAAAGACTACACCAAAGGAGGTGCGCTGGAGCAAAATTATTTTAAGCTACTGTCGACTGCTGGAAATACAACAAAAAATACAGCAAAAACTACAATGAATAAGAGCAACGTGGCTCCTATTCTACTAACCAATATACAGTTCATACAAGGCATTCCTCTCAAAGCAAGACCACTACTAGCGCTACTAGATAGTGGATCCTCCGGAACTCTAATCAACAAAAGAGCACTACCATTTGGCACAATGCCACTCCGAAGCAAGCATCAAGTCCTAACTACTACAGCAAATGGAAGCTTTGATACTACAGAATACATCATCATGAAGAACCTCAAGCTACAAGAGTTTGGCAACTATACCATTGATCGACAAGAGGCAAGGCTCTTCCATTCCCCGAACTGCAAATACGATTTGATACTAGGCAGAGACTTCCTCCACCTAGCAAAAATCAATCTCCTATTCAAAGAAGGAGCAGTTCAGTGGATGGATAGAACCATTCCTATGAAGGACACCTCCTTATACCATGACAACTACACCATGCTCATGGAAGAACTAGAAGACGCTGAACTCTTTGCTGATGATATCTCCTTTGCCAATCCATACAAGTCCAAGGTGATCCTAGACAGAGCCTACCAAGAAATAGATCCATCTACAGTTGTGCAGCAACAGTCCCACATGTCCAAAGCAGAGCAGCAGCAGTTCCAAGCTATACTGAACAAGTATCCTAATGTCTTCAATGGGGGATTAGGGAAATATCCACACAAGAAGATCTCCCTAAGACTCAAGCCCGGATCCAAGCCTATACACAAGAAGCCATATCCAGTCGCATACAAAAGAGAAGACCTATTCAAAAGGGAGCTCCAGAATCTTTGTAATGATGGAGTACTCAAGCATTGCACTGGACCGGCCAAATGGGCATTCCCAACCTTCATAGTACCAAAGAAAAACAACAGAGTTAGATGGGTATCAGACTTCAGAGAACTCAATGAACTCCTTGAAAGAAGACCTTATCCCATACCAAGGATACAAGACATCATGAACAAGCGTGGCAAGTATACCCACTTCACCAAAATTGACTTATCCATGCAATACTACTGCTTTGAACTGGATGACGCAAGCAAGAAGCTCTGTACCATAGTCACACCATATGGTTGTTATGAGTACCAACGCCTACCAATGGGTGTCAAAGTCTCTCCAGATGTTGCTCAACAACTCATGGAAGATATCCTACAAGACACTGACTGCACTGTTTATATTGATGATATAGGTATCTGGACCAATGGCTCCTTTGATCTCCACATGAAAACCATCGACAAGATCCTAGACCGGCTCAACCAGAATGGGCTCAAGTGCAACCCACTCAAGTGTGATTGGGCTGTACAAGAGACCAACTTCCTGGGATACTGGATGACACCTACAGCTGTTAAGCCATGGAGAAAAAAGATCGAAGCCATTCTACATATGGATCATCCAAGAACTGTGACCCAAGTCAAGTCCTTTCTAGGAGCAGTAGGATACTACAGAGATATGTGGCCCTGAAGATCCCATGTCCTAGCTCCTCTCTTTGATATCACTGGGACCCCCAAGACTCCTCAAGCAGCTGCCATCAAAGGCAAGCAACACAAAGCTCCTTCAGCTTTCACTTGGGGACCTGATCAAGATAAAGCCTTCCAAGAGATGAAAGCAATGGTAGCAGCAGACGCGCTGAATACCTACCCAGATCTTAACAAGCCCTTTGAACTGTACACTGATGCCTCAGACTTACAGCTTGGTGCTGCCATACTACAGGATGGCAAGCCTATTGCATACTGGTCTAAGAATAATAATATACGTATTTAAATAACTTTAATCACCAAAGGTGAAACTAAATTACTCAGTCTGTAACCAGACTTTAACGTCGCCTCCATCATAGAGTCAGGACCCCAAGTGGCAGAACGACAAATTTTCAAACAAACCTTGAACATCAAGCAGGGAAAAAGACAAACAAGTCCCACAAAATAGGGACTTGAGAGAAAGTGAAATGGGAATGAAGATATTGGGATAAGATCCAGTATCAAAAGGGATGGGACAGGATAAGAAGCAGGAACAGAAGACAAAACCAAGGTACAAAGTGTAATCAACCCTGAGGTCCAGTAAGCCAGGCTCTGAGAAGAGCAGCCTCTTGTTGGTATGGCTGCACTGGTGGGACAGGCGCTGCATACTGCTTCCTGGCAAGGTGGATGGTTGCAAGCCACTGCCGCTTGGCAGTCAGGGTGTAGCCTTGTAGGACTGGGAAAGGGGTTTGTAAAAGGGAGTGTGACTGGGGAAGTGCACCAGCTGCACCAATTGCCAATTCTGAGGTGATGGAAGCATCAAGAGATTGGTGTTGTTCAGCATCCAGGGTACCCCCAGGACCATGGAGTCGTTCATTCCTATAAGTCCAAAGATCCCAGGAGGTAAGAAAGAACTGATGGATGATAGCTGTAGCCCAACGTTTGGGAGAGCGCTTGCTTCCAATGTGGGAGTAGTAGTCAGCCTGAATTTGATACCAGCGAGGAGACCACCTACCCAGAAGCCAGTTGTGCCAGCCAATAGTCCTCTGTGCCCTGACAGCAGAAGCAATTGCAGGGGAGTAGGATGATGGATAAATTCTCTGGCCCTTCCGAACTCTGGTGAGAAGATCCACAATGGCAGCCACCAATGTTGGATCAGTTTGTTCAACTTCAAGCCTCTTCTGCAGTGGTCCCTTGAAAGCTGACACACTGTGCTGTACTGCCCCAGTGTCCTTGCAGGAGAGCACATGAGAAACCTTCTCCTTGTCTGCATCACACAATGGGCACCTGGAGTGATCCTGATACTGGTAGTGAAGTAGTTGGTTGCCAACACCAATGCATCCAGAAGCAAACTTGACAAACCACCTTTGCATGCCAGGAGGTAATCGCTTGAAGGCAGACAGATGAGCACACCAATGGATGGAACCCAAAACAGGTTGTGGAATGGGAATATCATGGTGGGTCTGCCAATATTGAAGAAGGGGAGGACCAGAAATGGCAACATGCAAAGCATTTTGATCAAACCTTGAGCACTTGCTTCCATTGAGAGAAAAAGCCCAGGGCTCAAACACAAGTCTGGGATAGTGATGGGCAGAAGCTCTATGGACAGAGAGAAATGCCTTTGCCATGCTGTCAACCTGATGATTGCGAAGGGCCCACCAATCAAGAAAGATTCCAGCTTGATGGCCCTGAACCCACCGAAAGTGCACAGAGATTGGCAGGGCAGAAATCATGTTTCTGATGACATAAACATAATCAAAAGACTTCTGGGAAATAACCAATGGCCATGATCCCTCAGCCTGTTTGAGAGCTGTGTCACCATCCAGAGCAATAGTGATAGAGCCAGAAGCAATATCAAAAAGACTCACCAGAGCAGTGCAGCAGGTGAGAACCCCAATGATTCCTGCCAGTTCACTCCTGTAGGAAGATTGATCCTCAGGGGATCCACTGACAAAATTACAGCCAGTGAGGAACAATGAGGCAGTCTTGGTGGAGGTATTGGGGGACAAAATGAAAGCGGAAGTTCCTCTGAGAAAGTCCGGATCAAATGAACCATCACATACAGCACTGGCAGTACCACTCTGGATAGCATCAACAAGGGGCTGACAGCCAGCCTGTGGTAGGGAATATTTGTGGAGAAGTACTCTTGGAGACGCACAGAGTGCATCAAAGGCATCTACTGGGGAGTCTGGAAGAGAATCATATGGATTGTACTCCAGAGGATCCATGTCAGGAGGTTCGGAAACAAAGGCTGAGGACCCAACAACGCGTACAACTTGTCCACAAATAACAGGGCAGACAAGCACATCAGCACAGGCTGGTTTGTCAGGAATGAGTTCAGAAGTGACCCTGTATCTGCCCCTGCCCTGGGAGGTGCTCACAATCCAGCCAGTAGAAGTTTTGAAGAATATTCTGTTGGTGGATGGAGACAAAAACCAAGGCCAGAGAGAAGCTGTCTGGGGAGAGAGCCAATGCCCAAGATGGAAAGAAGGAGCCAGTGCCCTGGCTGCAGGGGGTGGACAAGGGGGAAGAAAACAGGTCTGAAGTGCCTTAGTCCATAAGCGCTTTGCTGCTGGAGGCCAAGATGGAGGACATCTCGGCCAGTCAAGATGATCCCTCAAGTGATTGGAGGAGGTCAGCTGGAAAGCCATGGGAGAGAGTCTTTTTCCATCTGGAGTACAAATGTCAGCAAGGGAAATAGCCTTGAGGGACATGCGCATGTGATTCAAGAGGGACAAGTCAGCACCTCTGAAGCCAGCGTTGACAAAGGCTTGCATGAGATAACAGTCATTGGAACGTAACAGAGGAAGATCTGGGAAGTCTTCAAACAAGCTCACAGGGTGAACAGAGAAAAACTTCCACACATGTTTGTACCAGCAAGGAGTGACGTAGGAAGCAAAAGGATGATATGGTGTGACACCAAGATGGAGAGGAATGCCAAGTTCGAGCCGTAGAGACTCAGCAGTTAGCCTGAGAATCCTACCAGTTTGTGAGGACCTGACAGATTCCTGAAAGAGGGTGGCAATATGACTGAACTCTTGGAGGAGGTATGGATGGATGAATCCAAAGCCTTGATAGAGGGAAGGACCATAGAACACATGTCTGGGAAATGTCCGCGACATCCCCGCTTTATTCAACACAGGAACAAGAGCTGGGTGAATTATCTTAGTCCAAGTGGCCTCATCAAAGTTGCGTGACAGGCATGGGGTATTCAACAGACTTCATGAAAGAATACTTGAAGGTGTAGAGGGATGCGCGCTTCTCACACTTGGAAGCCTTGAGCTGAGAGCCAAAAGACTGAGACTGTGACTTCATGTGAGCAATCTGTGCTTCCTCATTGCCATCCATGGAGATAAAAACCCCAAGAGTCTTGTCAGCATGGTCAACTTCAAAACGATCCAGGGTAGCGCGATTGCCATTCTTGTCAGCAACTGAGAAGTCACCAGGCATGTCAGCAATGGAGCGATAATCCCAACCGGATCCATTCCATTTGAAATCAATCAAATAACAGAAGGATTTGGCAGGTTCAATAGCACCACCAGTGGCAATAATCCCACCAGCCCACCGGTCAAGAGCTTCCTGAAAGTCAACAGCTAATTCCTCACCAGATGTGGAGGAATCAGAGCCAGCACAAAACAAATCTGTGTCATCCACAAAGGCAAAACCCACAAGAGAAACCAGTTGCAGTGACAATGAAGTGATAAGATGGACACCATGCCCAGCCTGTTGCATCATTCGGAAGACAATTGTTGACACCAAAGCCCAAAGAGTTGGACCAATACCATTGCCTTGGCCACAACCACTGAGAGGAACAGGTTCATCACCATACACAGGGCCTGACCTACCAAAACCAGTTTTGATGTGGTGCTTGGCAAGTTGCAAAGTAGACAAAAGAACCTCACACACATGTGCAGGAACCCCAAAGCTTTGGAGAGTGAGACCTGCAATGGGATGAGAGATCCTATCATAGCAGCCCTTGGCATCATTCATAACAACAGCACCAGATCTGCGCTTCTGCCTCAACACATCACAGATGAGCTTCTTGTTCAGGCAGGTGTTGATGGCCTTGTGGTGTTTCCTGCTTCCATGTTGATCAACAGCCACGGCATTGGCACGTTCAGCATGGGCAAGAATTCGTCTGCCAATCATCTTGTTGTTGATTTGGAACTCAGGAGACATCAGCTGAATAAGCCTCATCTTATCCACTCTATATTCACCAGGTTTCTTGAAGATCTCAACATCAGTGATGACCTGCCAAGCAGAAGGAGAGAAGCCAACAATCAATGGGACGGATCTCAGGAGAGTGTCAAACTTGTTCAACTGTGGATCAAGGGCAAAAGCCTTGTGGTGTGCAAAACTCAAACAAGAAGGTTCACTTGCTGTGCGTTCCCTCTGGCGTTTCCAGGCAGCAGCATTGTCAGCTGGACACACTGAATAGTCAAAGGGGGGCAAACTCAGAATAGAGTCAGGGGCTTTGAGACAGGCAAGAAATTCAGAAAGGTATTTGTCAGTGGCAGGAGGAGGAATGTATGTGCCATCAAGGACTTGGGGAGCAGCATGGGCAGTGCCTAGGTAGCCAAAATCTTGAATGAAGGAGGGAGTCATGGAAGGAGTGCCAAGACACTGCTGTTGACGCCGGACATTGGATTCAGCCATAGCTGGAACCATAGTAGACTGAGATTCCAAGACCTGTTCAACACCATCATGGCCAACTGCAATAGCGCGCAAGACTGCTGACTTGTTGACACGTCCCCGAATAGACCGAGCAGCGAGACCAAGCTCTCGTTGAAGACGTTCCCTGCGCATCCTGGCACGAATCTGAGAAGCATGCTGGTTGTGAGGCTTGCCTTCAGCAAGAAGTGCATCCACCAGGCCTTGATTGAAGGAGTCTCTCCATGAGGGGGCCAATTTCTTCACTGCCCGGTATTGCTTGTAAGCTTGTTTCAGATGGAGGAGAGCACTTGAAAGATCACTGTGTTCTCCTTTGTAGAGAGAAAGCTTGCAGGCCAACCTTTTCAAAACAGTATGACTGGTGGACACACCCTGTCTCAACTTAACAACACGCCGCCAAAAGTCAATGGTATCACGATAGACTTGCAGCTTTGGTGACCATGGAACCAAACCAGCTCTAGTGTGGCAGAGGTTTTGTTCAACAGAGAGCCTGAGAGAGGTAGAGGTTTCATGGAGTACTTCATATGTGGTGATGAGATCAGTGCGCACAGAAATATCCCCAGACTGAAACTGAGCCAGTAGGTGCTCCAGCTTAGCTTGGAGAGAAAACACTCCAGCCTTGAGAAAGCAGTGCCTCACTCGCTTGAAATACCGTTGTCGCAGATGAGGATGGGAGGACTGGAGTTTGGACAGAGAGAATCTCACATGAGGTGGCAAATGTTTGCCCATAAGGCTGCCATTACAAACCTCAATCCAAAGCAGTCTATGGTCAGATTCCATACCATGGGCACCTCCAAAGGGACAATACCCAGCCCTGAGAACATCAACATTCTCAGAGACCCAAATGGCATCAATTGGTGTTCTGGTAGTGTTTCGGTTGTGAGTGGCAGGAGGAGAAGACGTACTATGAAGGGTAAGAATGGCATCTCTGAAACCAAGAGCCTTAAGCTCAAAAGACAAGCCATCAGTCCTGACATCAGCATTCTGGTCAATCCCAACAATGACTTGATCACCTGCACCCAGACAGACTTGAAGGGCAGCAGTTAAATCCCTGTTAAAGAGAATGCATGGATTGGGACTGAAAAGATTTTCAGCGGCTTGAAAGTATCGGTACTGTTGATTCCAGACTGAGCCAAGATCCCTATCATTTTCAACTGGGCAGTAGGCAGAAAACATGGTGACATTGTAGCCATCCCTGCCCTGAAACTTGACAAAGGACCATCTGCCAAGACCAGATGGATCAGCTCCATGTGCAACCTTGTGTGAGCTGAACAGCTGGTCAATGGAAAAACCTGTGCCGCCAGGCTGAAGCCAAGAGCAGGCAGAAGCTTCATGCGTGTTGTTAGCAAGATAGGAAAAACTTGAGGGACTGACATTCTTCATGCGCTGATTGAAAAGATCACAGGGCAGGAGTTTGGATTCATTCAAACAATGTTCAGCAAAAAGAGCCACACTGGCATTGCTCTTGACAAATTGACGGGCGTTGTGCTTGGACATGGACATAAAGGCAGCTCTGCGCTGTGGTCCAATGTTTTGGAATGTGATGATGGTGGAGTTAGAGGATGGAGCTTGAGGGAAGGAATGACCAAAAGTGTCAGAATCCTTAGCAGCAAGAGATTCTCCATGAAGAGTTAATTGGACAAAATGAGGGACAGGGGAAGAGGCGGAGGGGGAAAAGGGAGAAACAGGAGAAGCATTGATGGGATTTGGATTGGAAGGCATCCCATCACACCCCATATCAGAAGAGCTAACCATGATCAGAAGGAAACCGAGTCTGTCGCACGGAAGGAAGAGTTGCCGGAGCTGATTTGGTGGAGACATTGGCATGGCTCAAATCACTGACACTAGCATCATGACTGGAAGAGAATGCAATTGCAGCAACTCCAAGCCTCAATGCAGAGGCTGCATCTTCCCCACCACCGGCAGCAGGAACTGCAGTTGAGGACTCAGGAGAGGCCACAGGGAGGTCACCTGCCATGGCATCATGGGGAGGGTCAGGAACTTCAGGGGGAACAACAGGAGAGATACCAGGGGAGGCATCAGTCTTGGCCACATGGGTAGGATCACCGCCAGGAGGAACAGCACCTGCAGGCGCTGAGGCCTGGACATCAGTGAGATTGGAAGTGCCGGTCGCTAAAGTATCCATGGATTGAGAATCATCAAAGCCTCCACCACCACTGTCAGCACGGGCTTGGAGGTTAAAGTGCAAATCCAGATCAAAAGTGAGATCAGGAGCAAGGTCAACTGACAAGTCATCATCAACAAGTTCCCAATCTCGTGCATCCCCATCACCAAAAAATGGAAGAGAGTTATCCTGCATTGGATCTGCAGCAGGTGCAGTTTCCACAACACAATTGACAGCAGCATCCCAATGGTAAGCTTCCATTTCAGTCAAGCACTCAGAAGAGAACCATTGTCTAACACAAGAACCATACTGAGCTTCCAGAAAAATAGGCAGGAAAGACAACATGGCCGTTGCTTCAGCCTTGGTAGTGATGTTGTACAAAGCAAGGATCTCGCCTCGGTATGAACTGGTATCAACAGAAAGAAAAAGAGGCCATGACCAATTGTCACGGGTTCTGATACCCAGAAGCACACTGCGCAGTGTCTTCAAACCCAGCCCTTGGCCCAAGTCAACTGGAAGATCAAGATCAACTACCCCCAGAACAGGAGCAGTTTCATGGCTCTCAATAAATTTGGCTTGGCGGTGCTTAGCCTGGCGAACAGTCTTGAGCTTGGAGGGGGGAAGAGGTCTGTCAGAAGGATTGGTAGCTGTCTCAATAAACTTGTAGAATTTACCATCAGGTAAAGAGGCAATGTCTGAAGGTTTGCAACGGTTGAACTGGGCTTTGAGGAGCGTAACAGTTTGGGCGCGCTTTGTTGCATCACATAAAACATGAGCAGCCAGAACCGGATTGGGATCAGGAGTTCTGGAGTTGTCAAGGCTGATATTCTTCCTGATAACAGCAATAGGACATGCCTGAAACCTGGGATGAGTCTGAAGCAATTCGTTGTAGTGGTCAAGATCAAAACTCTGCATGTAAGATCCAAGGAGAAAGCCACAGGTGACAATAACTGGGGCCTGTATGTGGTCATATTTCAGGTCCATATCACGGTCTCTGAGCCTCTGGAGCAATTGTGCTGAAAAGAGTTTCTCCAGGGAAGCACTGTGTCCCACAAAGAATCGTAGATGAGGAGCAGTTCTACTGCGAAGCCAGAGCTGAGCAACATACAATTCCAGGGTCTTCCTGTCAGGAAGTGTCGTCCAAAACTTGGTAACAGGCTTGGCCTTGGGGTTGAGCCTGGCTCTGGAGGGAAAAACATACAACACCAGGCGCTTGTCAACAGTCCATAGAAGATCCAAAGCTTCCTTGAGAGACTTGAGCAGCTCATCATATAGTTCCCCAGGGCGTTGTGACATCAACCTTGGAAGGGACAGAGTGACATAAGAACTATGAGAACACTTGGTGCCAGCAGTGACATCCACTGGAGCTCTAGAATCACTGGAGCAAACCCCTCGGCGTTGGAGGAAATGCCCAGCAGAGGAGGACAAGACAGTAGCATCACCACCACCAGGAAGAAAGGACACTGATTTGGAAGTGGAAGATTTGGAAGTGGAAGCATCATCAGCCACTGGTGGCGCAGGTGTAGGAGGGCGCTTCTTGAAATGCCAATGAGAACCAAGCACCTGATTGGCTGCCCACCATACTTTGCCTTCAGTACTAGGCAAAAGGTTGCCTTCACAATACAGGTCATCAAAACACTCAGGAGACATCTTGACCAAACCAATAAGACATTGCTTCAGAGCCTGGCCAGGTGGTTGCTTGGTCCAGGCTGGGGCAGAGTCTTGAAAGCAAGCAGAGGCAATAGAAGCCAAGGAAGCTACAGAGGCATTGCGCCAGTCTGGAGTGTCCGGAAAAACCTGAGCATAAACAGGAGGGATGGCAGTCCGGCAAATATCATGGATGGATTTTTTGTCTTTACCCTCCTTCTTGCTGAAAAAGTGTGTGGGGCTTGGACACCCAGCCCATAACCGGGTACCAGTTGGAGATTTTCGAAAGGCATGAATTGCAGATGGTATAGGAGACTTGCCAGAACAGGGACCCTTACCATAAAAACACCAGAAGAAGGAAGCGGAATGAGCCCTGTTGGCAGCAGCCAGAGCCTCCTGGCGTTGGGATTGGCGTGCTTGCTGCTGAGAGGGATCAGCTTTCTGGGCAGAGGAAAAGGCAAGAGTAGATTGCTTGAGGATGGATGAAGCAGGGACCTTGCCTGAGGTCCCAGAGCCCTTTGGTGTGTGTCTGGTCGTCTGTTGGCCTGGCAGCTGGGAGCCTGCCTGGTTGAATCCTGGCTGCTGGGAGCCTGGGGGCCGGGGTCCTGACTGCTGGGATCCCTGCGGCTGGGAGCCCTGCTGCTGGGAGCCTGAGGACTGGGAGCTTATCAGCTTGGGGTCTGACATCAAAGCACCTGACGACTGAGAGCCTGACAGAGTACCTGACTGCGGAGGACCTGACTCCTGGGAGCCTAGCTGAGAAGCTGTTGACAGAGAAGAAGTTTGCAAGGAATCCCCTGGTGCAGAGTCCCCTGGTGCAGATTCCCCTGGTGCAGATTCAGTGCCAAGCATCTCAACATCAGAGAGCACACCTGCAGAAGAAGAAGTCTTCAAGGAATCCCCTGGAGCAGGTTCAGTGCCAAGCATATCAACATCAGAAAGCACACCTGCAGATGAGGACACAGAAGAAGATGAAGACATATCATCAACAGAAGACCCAGGCATAGAGGATGAAGAGGCTGATGAGGCAGAGGAAGAGGATGATCTGGTATCAAGAGTAGGAGAGGGAGTAGTAAGAGCAGAGGTGACACTAGAATGTCTTGGAGGGGTCTTTTGCACAAATGGGCGCTTGTGAGACCGAGTCCCAGAGGCAGACCTAGCAGAAGAAGGAGGTGTGGAAGATCTTTTCTTCCGGGAAGCTGTTTGGGAGGCGGGCCGCCCCTTAGTGGGAGGGGGAGACATTGAAAGGAGAAGCACCGGTTGAAGACAAAGGCCGGGGCAGGAGAAGAACCGGTTGAGAGCAAAGCAACAACTGAAAAGCAGGCAATTGGGTGTTGGACCAACAGCAGACACGCCTCTTGGATGTGCAAGTGCCAGGTGATGACAAAGGCCGGAGCAGGTGAAGCACCGGTTGAGGGCAAAGGCCGGGGCAGGAGAAGCACCGGTGGAGGGCAATCAACAGCAGAAAACCTCCAGTGGAGTGAGGGAGCACCAACTGAAACGCCGCGCTTGAATGGAGAAGTACCCGGTGTTAACAAAGGCCGGGGCAGGAGAAGCACCGGTTGATGACAAAGGCCGGGGCAGGAGAAGCACCGGGTGAGGGCAAAGCAACAACTGGAAAGCAGGCAATTGGGTGTTGGACCAACAGCAGACACGCCTCTTGGATGTGCAAGTGCCAGGTGATGACAAAGGCCGGAGCAGGTGAAGCACCGGTTGAGGGCAAAGGCCGGGGCAGGAGAAGCACCGGTGGAGGGCAATCAACAGCAGAAAACCTCCAGTGGAGTGAGGGAGCACCAACTGAAACGCCGCGCTTGAATGGAGAAGTACCCGGTGTTAACAAAGGCCGGGGCAGGAGAAGCACCGGTTGAAGACAAAGGCCGGGGCAGGAGAAGCACCGGGTGAGGGCAAAGCAACAACTGAAAAGCAGGCAATTGGGTGTTGGACCAACAGCAGACACGCCTCTTGGATGTGCAAGTGCCAGGTGAAGACAAAGGCTGGGGCAGGTGAAGCACCGGTTGATGACAAAGGCCGGGGCAGGAGAAGCACTGGTTGAGGGCAAACAACAGCTGAAAAGCAAGCAAGTGGGTGCTGGACCAACAGCAGACACGCTTCTTGGATGTGCAAGTGCCAGGTGATGAAAAGGCTGGAGCAGGTGAAGCACCGGTTGAGGGCAAATGCCGGGGCAGGAGAAGCACCGGTGGAGGGCAATCAACAGCAGAAAACCTCCAGTGGAGTGCAGGAGCACCAACGGAAACGCCGCGCTTGAATGGAGAAGTACCCGGTGTTGACAAAGGCCGGGGCAGGAGAGGACCGGTTGATGACAAAGGCCGGGGCAGGAGAAGCACCGGTTGAGAGCAAAGGCCGGGGCAGGAGAAGCACCGGTTGAGAGCAAAGCAACAACTGAAAAGCAGGCAATTGGGTGTTGGACCAACAGCAGACACGCCTCTTGGATGTGCAAGTGCCAGGTGATGACAAAGGCCGGAGCAGGGGAAACACCGGTTGAGGGCAAAGGCCGGGGCAGGAGAAGCACCGGTGGAGGGCAAATCAACAGCAGAAAACCTCCAGTGGAGTGCAGGAGCACCAACGGAAACGCCGCGCTTGAATGGAGAAGTACCCGGTGTTGACAAAGGCCGGGGCAGGAGAAGCACCGGTTGATGACAAAGGCCGGGGTAGGAGAAGCACCGGTTGATGACAAAGGCCGGGGCAGGAGAAGCACCGGGTGAGGGCAAACAACAGCTGAAAAGCAAGCAATTGGGTGCTGGACCAACAGCAGACACGCCTCTTGGATGTGCAAGTGCCAGGTGACGAAAAAGGCTGGGGCAGGAGAAGCACCGGTTGAGGGCAAAGGCCGGGGCAGGAGAAGCACCAATGGAGGGCAATCAACAGCTGAAAAGCAGGCAGTTGGGAGTTGGACCAACAGCAGACACGCCTCTTGGATGTGCAAGTGCCCGGTGATGACAAAGGCCGGGGCAGGAGAAGCACCGGTTGAGGGCAAATCAACAAACTGAAAAGCACCTGTTGGGAGACAAAAGCCGGGGCAGTATAAACACCAGTGTAGTGCAGAGGCCACAATAGAAACGCCGCTTGGGTGCAGAAATGCCAGGTGATAGGTTGTATGCTGGGAAACAGGGTACAGCAGCAACAACAGGTCCAGTGTTGGTCTGAACAAGGAAAAGCTCCAGGGGAACCAAAAGAAAAGACTGGAGCACTACCAGAAGAGTCACAGTCGAAACCCACAGAGGTGCTCTGGGGGTACAGAATTTAGAAACTCCAGTAGACCACTGCAAATCGTGTAGATACTGGAATAAGTCCAAGTGGTAGACTTAAGCACCAGGGAGCAGAGGACTGGCTTGAAAACAAGGACCTTGAGCGAGACACTTAGGGACCAGGGAAGCTGCTTGCTGGCAAACAGGGGCTTTAGTAGAAACACTTAGGAACCGGGGGATATCAATGGCAGGGCACACTTAAAAGGCTCAGGAGGGAACTTGAAGTTCAAACTCGCAAGTACTTATAAGTGGAAACAGTATCAAGGGGCAATTGGCTTGAAAACAGGGACCTTGAGCGAGACACTTAGGGAACAGGGAAGCAGTGGAAACAGTATCCAGGGGCAATCGGCTTGAAAACAGGGACCTTGAGCGAGACACTTAGGGACCAGGGAAGCTGCTTGCTTGAAAACAAGGGCTTTAGTAGAAACACCTAGGGACCAGGGGGAGGCTTGTGTCTTGAAAACAGTGTCGAACTTGAAGTTCAAGTTGGGGTTGCTTAAGAGCGAAAACACTTAGGGAACAGGGAACTCGCGAACACTTAGGGACCAGGGGAATTGTAGTCTTGAAAACAAGGGGCAGTAGTAGCTGTAGTCTTGGAAACAAGAGTGCAATAAGTAGGAGGTACTTAGGG
Organism: Pseudo-nitzschia pungens; assembly: GCA_037355855.1. Classification (NCBI taxonomy): domain Eukaryota; phylum Bacillariophyta; class Bacillariophyceae; order Bacillariales; family Bacillariaceae; genus Pseudo-nitzschia; species Pseudo-nitzschia pungens. The sequence continues at coordinate 3,793,006 of CM074758.1, forward strand.
ATCGGTTGGTCTTGGCTTGAAAACAGGTGTAGTAGGGGGAGCCTTAAGCAAAACACTTAGGGACTAGGGGGCTTGGCTAGGAAACAGGGGTACTCTTAAGTGATAAACACTTAAGGAGTAGTGGGCAGTTGGCTTGAAAACAGGGGGAACTGGAAGGTGATATGCTCGTGCGAGCTTGATAGTACTTGTAAAGACTTAGGGAACACCTATCCAGACCTTAACAAGCCCTTTGAACTGTATACTGATGCCTCCGACCTACAACTAGGCGCTGCCATAATACAAGATGGCAAGCCTATAGCATATTGGTCCAAGAAACTATCTGATGCCCAAAATAACTATACTACTATGGAGAAAGAACTCCTCGCAATAGTACTCTGCTGCAAAGAGTACAGAAAGATGCTCCTCAGTGGTGTTATCAATGTATACACTGACCATAAGAACCTTACCTTCCGAACCCTTTCAGTCCAACGAGTCCTCCGGTGGAGGCTATTCCTTGAAGAATTTGGTGTCAACCTCACCTATGTGGAAGGCAAGAAGAATGTTCTTGCTGACGCCTTCTCCAGGCTCCCCCGGATGGATCCACCTACTGTGGGGAAGAAAGAAGCCCTTGGTAAGGGCACTCTTATTGATTTTTTGAAACTTGAAGTTGCCAAGCAAGATGAAGAACTGTTCCTAGCAGAATTCCCGAACCTATTCCAGCACTTATGCAATGACGCAGACCATGAATTACAAGCCTGTTTGCTGAACAATGAGTGCCTAGTCAATCTACCAAACACAATAGACATGGAATGCCCGGTAAACTACTCCAAGGTCTATCTCCATCAGCAGAAAGATCCAACCATCAAGTTCAAGATTCAATCCAAGGCATTCTTCTACCAAGAATTGCAGGGCAATAACATCCTCTGCTACGCCAACCAATCCAATCCAGACAATTGGAGAATCTACATACCAAGCTCTCTCTCGAATGATACCATCAAGTGGTACCATCTTCTGTTGGGTCATTGTGGATCCACCAGATTATATAAAACCATCTCAGCCAGATTCTATGCAGACAACCTATCAGATCTATGAAGGTCCTACATTTGCCCTGATAATTGCATCCAATACAAGAGCAGGCAAGCCAAATATGGTAAGCTTCCCCCCAAGGAAGCACCAGTATCTCCATTCGATGAAGTCCATGTGGACCTCATAGGACCATGGAAGATTACAGCTCAAAACAAGACCTACAACTTCAAGGCCCTCACCTGTATTGATCCAGTCACCAATCTACTCGAAATCAACTGGATCAGGGATAAGTCCTCTCAGCATGTCTCTGATCAATTTAAGAACTGTTGGCTCTCAAGATACCCCAGACCTAACAGGTGTATCCATGACAATGGTGGAGAGTTCCTAGGAGCTGAATTCCAAATGACGCTCAAGCAATATGGAATTCAAGCAGTCCCCACTACAGTGAAGAATCCTCAAGCCAACGCCATCTGCGAGCGAGTACATCATACAGTGGCTGATATCCTACAAGTCCTAGTACATGTCAATCCTCCACAAGCTAACACCAGAGCCACTCAGCTCATGGATAACGCCCTAGCCACATGCATGCATGCCTCTCGATGCGCGGTCAGTTCATCCTTACAAGCTTCTCCGGGCTCCCTAGTCTTCAACAGGGACATGATGATAGACTTGCCACTAACGTCCAACCTATTAGCCCTCAAGCAGCTTCGGCAACAAGGAATCAACAAAGCGCTGCTCAGGGACAATGCCAAGAGAATAGAACATACCTTTAGAATCAATGATAAGGTATGGCTGCAAGAGCCAGACCCAGACAAGCTACAGCCCCGAAGAACAGGACCTTTTACGATTACACAAGTCAATGACAATGGTACAGTGAAACTGCAGAAAGCTCCCTCAATAGTCGAAACAGTGAACATCCGGAAGCTAACTCCTTATAAGGAGCCGGAGCCGGAGTCGGAGTCGACGACCATTCATTGGGCAGCTTAAGATAGGATTCGTTCAATCATGAGGCACTATGTGACATGCTAGCGTAGCGAGCATGAATCACGATTAAATAATTAACCGAATCCCACATACAAGCCGCCTGGCTTTAAGTATAAGAGCTGACCGGTGTTTGAATTTCAATTCAAACTGTACGCCGGACACCCCAGCAATGCATGTGTGCCGATATTCAAATAGTAGCGAGGCACGCTTGCAAATATTCAAACGTTCACACAAAAAACTAAAATGCTCTCTTGAGAGTTAACGATTAGTCACAATTTTCATACTACTCCAAATTTTCTACTTTAGAGTGTAACACGACAAACTCAAGGAAAGAGTTATGGAGTGGTACCACACCATGTTGGTCCACCCTGGAGAAAAGAGGATGGAACAGAGCATACGCTCAGTGTTCACCTGGAAAGGTCTGAGGAAGGACGTCCAGGACCTCTGCAAGCACTGCCACACGTGTCAGATGTTTAAGAAAAGTGGCCAGAAGAAATACAAACTGCTACCGGAGAAAACAGCTGAGGTAACCAAATGGCAGAGGGTCAATGTAGATCTCTGGGGACCTGCAACTGTCCACAAAAAAAAAGGTAAAGACTACCAAATTCACATCCTCACCATGGTGGACCCAGTAACCGGATGGTTTGAACTGGCTCACCTGAATGACTCCCCAAATGCAGCAGAAACTCAACGATTGTTGTACAGTACCTGGCTAGCAAGATATCCACGCCCAAAGGAAATTGGCTTTGATGGCGGGAGTGAGTTCAAAGCAGAGTTCCACAATTTGCGCGAAGCGCATTTTGTCCGACGTTCCGATGTTCCAGTACTAAAAATACGTAGATTTCTACACAACTTTACCATGCGATATCTCGCTCCCTTTTACACCCCCAATCACAACCCCAGGACCTACATGTATTAACCAAGACCTGCGCTCTTCGTTTCTGCTATCGGTTCAGTTGCTGTCTGCTTCTTTTGGTTGATTTGGTTGCCAATTCACCACTCGGCCGATCGATCGAGCAGCAGCAACAGCACCAAAACAAAACCGACACATAATTTTCTACAGCAATTCCAGTACAGATTCTACCGTACAGCAAAACCGACAACACCCTACGACAGGTACATGTCTATTGCTTCGATCTGTTTCCCAGCTCCATTCCAAGGCCCCTAAGTATATCTTATACTTAATGTTCTACACTGTTTCCAAGCTGCTTAAGTGATTCTCACTTAATGTTCTACATTCTTCGAAGTTCCTTGCTGAGTCCTCTTAAGTCTTTTCAAGTCGAAGTTCACGAACAGCCCCTTCCACTGTAGGAATCTTTTTTTCTAAAAAGAAATTCTGTCATCTGTTTTCAAGTCCATTGCCCTGCTGGACCCTAAGTGTTTTTCACTTATGGTCCTACTGTTTCTTGACCCAAGCCCCAAAGCCGCTAAGTACAGCTCGCTTAGGGCTCGACTACCTACATATACCTCCCAGATGTACTGTATAAATGTCATCTGTTTCCAAGTCTACTGCCCTGATGGACCCTAAGTGTTTTCGCTTATGGTCCTACTGTTTCCTGACCCAAGCCCCAAAGCCACTAAGTACAGTTTGCTTAAGGCTCCACCACCTACATAACCCTCTCAGGTGTACAGTATAAATGTCATCTGTTTCCAAGTCTACTGCCCTGCTGGACCATAAGTGTTTTCGCTTATGGTCCTACTGTTTCCTTACCCAAGCCCCAAAGCCGCTAAGTACAGCTCGCTTAAGGCTCTCCTACCTACATATACCTCTCAGATGCATTCTTCAACTGTCATCTGTTTTCAAGACTACTGCCCTGCTGGACCATAAGTGTTCTCACTTAAGGTCCTACTATTTCCTGACCCAAGCCCCAAAGCCGCTAAGTACAGCTTGCTTAAGGCTCTCCTACCTACATAACCCTCTCAGATGCACACTTCAACTGTCATCTGTTTTCAAGTCTACTGCCCTGATAGTCCATAACTGTTTTCGATAATGGACCTACTGTTTTTATGACCCAAGCCCCACAGCTGCTAAGTACATGTTACTTAACGCTTCACCACCATTATATACCCCTCCAGTTCACAGTACAGCAGAGACCTGTTTTCAAGCCTACAGCCCTGATGGTCCATAAGTGTTATCACTTAGAGCCCCTGTTTCCAAGCTACTACAGGAGAGCAAGTTCAAGTTCGAACAGAAGGCCAGCTGTTACGAATTTGAATTTGGTAGTAGGCTCCACCGCCTCTACGTGTTTCCTCTACGTGTTTCCTACTACGAAGTTCGAACAGAAGGACAGCTGTTACGAATTTGGTAGTAGGCTCCGTACTATATGTACCATACAGTGGTAAGGAATGTGTTTGGGGCACTCGCATTACTGATGCTGCAATACAGCATGCAGCGACCAGGGACAGTTTTGCTTGTGTTTTCCCTTTCACGTTCTTGTTACCCCGTCTCCTGTACGCTTTGCAACAGCTGTGTCTGTTGTGCTCTGGACTGGTTCATTTTTTTCCTGTTTCTTACCAAGGTTCGTTTGCAAAATAGCCGTCTTTACAACCTGGGGCCTATTCCCCATGGTTGAGGCGGCGCGTCGTTCTACAACTTGGGGCCTAACCTCTCTTCGATTGAGGCGACGATAAAGTCTGGTTACAGACTGAGTAGCTTTTAACCACCTTCGGTGGATTTTCCTACTTAAATAAGTATATTATTATTAGTTCAAAGCAGAGTTCCAAGAGCTGTGTGAGAACACAATGCTGTATTGGAGAGGATCCCCCAAGTGCTGAAGGATTTCTTATTATCCTTTAACTTGGAGCAAAGGGACCTCCATGAGAAGGACCCTTTTGAGGAGTTCACCACCAAGGCAGCGTATGCTATCAGAAGCACCATCCACACCACGTTGGGGTACTCTCCAGCACAGCTGGTGTTTGGAAGGGACATGTTTATGCCGGTGAACTTCCCAGTGGATTGGGAAGCAATCCAAGCAAGGAAGCAGAAAAGCATCCACAAGAGCAACAACAGGGAGAACCGGAAGAGGATCCCTCATGTCTACAAAGAAGGAGACTATGTAACCCTGGAAAGGAAGGGCATTATTCCAAAACTATCCTTCCCATGGCAAGGACCTTACAAGGTGCTCAAGGCCCATTGACAATGGAACTGTAACTATAGAAACTGCTCCCTTTGTAACCGATCGGGTTAACATCACGAGAGTCCATCCCTATTATTGCAGGAATGACACTAAAATGGAGGAGTAATCATGACAGTACCATGGAGGAGCATCCCGTGCACCAGAATACAGTCATGAGGCCACTCGGGACTGGAAATAAGGATACGATTAGCGAGTCTCTGGAATTGCCAATTTCGAGACTGCTGGACCCAATAGCAAATAGACTAATCCATAGAGGCTCACAATTTGCATATCACTACTATTCTATTCACTAATAGACCCGGGGTATGGCAAGCACTAACACTGTTAGAGCTGTCACCCAAGCAGAATGGAGAGCTCACGATGTTAAACAGGGGATGGATGCCTTTGACCAAGCAGTGGAATCCAAGATCGGGGACAAGCTTGAGAACACGAATGTTCAGTTTCAAGACACATATCCCCAACCACCGGAGGAACTGTTTGAGAACCACCAGGATAGATGGCCAGACAATTCAACCACCATGGCGGAACCAGAGGCTTCTATTCCAGATGTGGAAGACCTCGTCCCCAAAGGGGTCAGTTACGATGAGTATATCAGTGTGACGGGCTGACGTAGGTACCCTACGAGAGGCTCTAAATGAACATTGAATCCCGCATGTGCTCCAATACACAAGAATATATACGTAATATTCATGTATATATACTGAATATTCAACATACAAGAATACACATACAATTCAAACAAAGATTCCCATGACTCACCGATTATTGATATTATGCCCGACGAACATGATTATTGTTCGATCGTTCATTCATTCCATACTCAAGAAATCATTCCCATCTCGTAAAGTATTCAACCATTCTCTTTTATAACACAATTTATTAATCTTCAATCTTTAAAATACCTCTATCCCGTATTATTCCGTCTAATTCTACTCTAGACCGTAACAATCAGGAACAAGGTCATGATTCAAAAAGGCGACGAATGACTCAGGTGTACTGTCAAGGCAAGAACTACTGATTTGGATGGCAACCCACTGGGCAAGAGGAACAACAACTTGATACCCAAATGTATGATTTGCAGCTCCCTGATGGTACGGTGGAGCAGTATACTGCATATATTGTTGCTGAAAACATGTACAGTTTGGTCAATGACGAAGGCCGTATGTTCACTCTGCTAGACGAGATCATAGACCACGAGAAAGATGAAACCGCCATTACCAAGCAAGCCGCAAGCAAGGGCAAGCATGGGAAGGTCCGTCCAACTACAACCAAGGGATGGAGGCTGCTAGTCAGCTGGAAAGATGGAACCAAATCCTGGTGCAAACTAGGTGACATAAAGGAGTCCTTCCCTGTTGAGGCTGCGCAGTATGCTGTTGATAACCAGATGTGACATGCTAGCGTAGCATGAACCACGATTAAATAATTAACCGAATCCCACATACAGGCCGCCCGGCTTTGAGTATGGGAGCTGACCGGTGTTTGAATACAAATATTCAAACTGTGCGCCGGACGCTCCAACAATGCATGTGCGCCGTTATTCAAATAGTAGCAAGGCGCGCTCGTGTATATTCAAACGTTCATTCAAACGTTTACACGAAAACTGAAATGCTCTTTTAAGAGCTAGCAATTAGTCACTTTTTTAGACCACTCCAATTTTTCTACCTTAGAGTGTAACACAGTAATTACTGTTTATCTTCAACGTAGGAAAACAGTAGAATTCAGTACTGAACCAAAAACAATCGAATAAACCACCCTTATCCTCAACAACAGAGGCACGTTGTATCTCCAACAAGATGTCCGGCATCTACAGAGACCCCCCTATCACCTACAAGAGCTCCTTCGATCGAACCAAGCCCAAGCTATTTACACTATACAACGTCGATGAGGACCGAACTGACAGCATGAAGGTCCCCCTCTTCACGGAGACCGGAGGACTAGAAGAATTGCTCTTTGTAGAAGAGTCTTTCAGAAATGCTGCCACCTATCTCCGACTACCAATCAGTATATATCTAACCCACTTCGGACGCTGCCTCACCACAGATGCCCAGAGCAAGTGGAACGACATTATCAAGGACCCCTTGGATCCCGAAGAATTCCAATATTCCCAAGAGGAAATTGGAGGATACGAGCAAGCATTCATCGACTTCACTCAGCTCTACTGCAATGCCAAGGATGCAAGAGACATCATGCACACCTATCTCCGAAGCCACGAATGTCGAAAGACGCCATCGGTTACATGCAAGGAACATGCTGAGCGCATTCTTATACTCATGAAATACACACAAAAACTAGAAGGAAGCAGTGCGCCTCTTTCGAGAGTGGAGAAACTCACCATCCTTCTCCATTCCTTTCCCTCTACATGGATCGAAAGCTATGGCATGATGCACAGTGGAATCCAAGAGGACACAACAGTCCGCCACATTGTGGATTATATGAGCTGTCACGAGAGACAAGCCAACAAGAAGAGCAACAAGAATAACAACAAGCAGCAAACCAAACGCTCGAACAACAACAACAACAACAACAACAACGCCCAAAAGCGCGGCTATAACTCCAACCACAAGGGCAACCAGAACAAGAAGAAATCCAACCCCTGTCGGATCCCAGGCCATAATCATGACTGGTCTGAGTGTCCCAAGAACCGGTTCTCCAAGAACTACAACAAAGGCGCAGGCTCCAGCAACAACCAACCGGAGACCTTCCACGCCAATACAAGAGCCTTGATGATAGCAGGAAGCAACGAGACCTTCCAAGCTCACATGAACGCAGCGCGCGACGCAGCAATCGAGGCATACCATGCTAATCATGGTGGAAGAACTGAACGGAGCATCGATGGGGAGCTTGTGTGGCTCCCCTGAGTCTCCGGAGGCTCCAAGCCCCTAAAACAGAAGCCCCCGGCTTCACTAAAACCAGCAATCACCTTGCCTCCAGCTCCCCGGGAACTGGATGCCAGCACAGCCCTGCTGTCTGGGATGACGCATGGAGGAGATCTCCCAGATAAAGAGGGGAAGGAACCTACAGGATGGAGTATTCCTGTTGAGCGCTCAGCAACAAAGCCTGCCACAGCAGCAGCAAAAACGATTGTTCGGAACATCCTACAGGATATATCGAACATGGATACGAATCGAAATCAAACGAATCGATCCAAGGGTACAGACGCAACATCGATCACTATCGATCCGAATGAGACAGCAGCAATAAATGGACCAACCTTGTCCCTGGCAAGAAATTGGTCTACCGGTACAGCAAAAAATCTCTATTGCAATCCCGGAAACTCCAAAGACTACACCAAAGGAGGTGCGTTGGAGCAAAATTATTTAAAGCTACTGTCGACTGCTGGAAATCCAGTGTCGACTGCTGGAAATCCAGCAGAACAGGCATCCCCGAATAAGAGCAACGTGGCTCCTATTCTGAATACGAGCAACGTGGCTCCTATTCTACTAACCAACATACAGTACATACAAGGCATTCCCCTCAAAGCAAGACCACTACTAGCCCTACTAGATAGTGGATCCTCCGGAACTCTAATCAACAAGAGAGCACTACCATTCGGAACCATGCCAACCAGAAGCAAACACCAAGTCCTAACAACTACAGCGAATGGAAGCTTCGATACGACCGAATACATAGTCATGAAGAACATCAAACTACAGGAGTTTGGCAACTACACCATCGACCAACAAGAGGCAAGGCTCTTCCATTCCCCGGACTGCAGATATGATCTGATACTAGGCAGAGACTTCCTTCACCTGGCACAGATCAATCTCCTATTCAAAGAAGGCGCAGTACAATGGATGGATAGGACCATTCCCATGAAGGACACTTCCCTATACCACGAGTCAGACTACACCATGCTCATGGAAGAACTAGAGGACACTGAACTCTTTGCTGATGATATCTCCTTCGCCAATCCATACAAGTCCAAGGTTATATTAGACCGAGCCTACGAAGAAACAGATCCATCGACAGTCGCACGACAGCAGTCCCACATGTCTGAAGCAGAGCAACGACAGTTCCAAGCAATACTGAACAAGTATCCAAATGTCTTCAATGGAGAACTTGGCAAGTACCCACACAAGCAAATCTCTCTAAGACTGAAGCCCGGATCCAAGCCCATCCACAAGAAGCCTTATCCAGTTGCATACAAGAGAGAAGACCTATTCAAAAGGGAGCTCCAGAATCTTTGTAATGATGGAGTACTCAAGCATTGCACTGGACCGGCAGAATGGGCATTCCCAACCTTCATAGTACCTAAGAAAGATAACAGGGTACGATGGGTATCAGACTTCAGAGAACTCAACGAACTCCTTGAAAGAAGACCATATCCTATACCAAGGATACAAGATATCATGAACAAGAGAGGCAAGTACACTCACTTCACCAAAATTGACTTGTCCATGCAATACTACTGCTTTGAACTAGACGACGCAAGCAAGAAGCTCTGTACCATAGTCACTCCATATGGTTGCTATGAATATCAGAGACTCCCCATGGGTGTCAAAGTCTCTCCAGATGTTGCCCAGCAACTAATGGAAGATATCCTACAAGACACTGACTGCACTGTCTATATTGATGATATTGGAATATGGACTGACGGATCCTTTGACCTCCACATGAAGACTATCGACAAGATCTTAGACCGGCTCAACAAGAATGGGCTCAAATGCAACCCCCTCAAGTGTGATTGGGCTGTACAAGAGACTGATTTCCTAGGCTATTGGATGACTCCCACAGCAGTTAAGCCATGGAGGAAGAAGATAGAAGCCATCCTCCACATGGACCGGCCAAGAACTGTGACCCAAGTCAAGTCTTTCCTCGGTGCAGTAGGTTACTACAGGGATATGTGGCCTCGCAGATCACATGTCTTAGCTCCTCTATTTGATCTCACAGGGACCTCCAAGAAAACTCCCCAAGCAGCTGCCATCAAAGGCAAGCAAAGGAAAGCCCCTTCAGCTTTCACTTGGGGTCCTGCTCAAGATAAAGCCTTTCAAGAGATGAAAGCAATGGTGGCAGCAGATGCGCTGTGTTACACTCTAAGGTAGAAAAATTGGAGTAGTAAAAATTGTGACTAAAGTTTCGACTCTTAAGCGAGCGTTACGATTTTTATGTGAACGTTTGAATATACAAACGCGCGCCGTGCTTATATTTGAATAACGGCACACATGCATTGCTGGAGCGTCCGGCGTACAGTTTGAATATTTGTATTCAAACACCGGTCAGCTCGTATGTGGGATTCGGTTAATTATTTAATCGTGCTTCATGCTACGCCAGCATGTCACATAGTGCCTCATGATTAGACGAAGCCTACTTACTAAGTTGACCAATGAATGGTCGTCGACTCCGACTCTGGCTCCTTGTAAGGGGTCAGCTTCCGGATGTTCACTGTTTCGGCTACTGAAGGAGCTTTCTGCAGTTTCACTGTACCATTGTCGTTGACTTGTACAATCGTAAAAGGACCTGTTCTTCGGGGCTGTAGCTTGTCCGGGTCTGGCTCTTGCAACCATACTTTGTCATTGCTTCTGAAGGTATGTTCTATTCTCTTGGCGTTGTCCCGGAGCAGGGCCTTGTTAATTCCCTGTTGTCGGAGCTGTTGGAGCGCCAACAGGTTGGAGGTTAGTGGCAGATCTATCATCATGTCCCTGTTGAAGACCAGGGATCCTGGAGATGCTTGTAAGGAGGTGCTGACTGCACATCGCGAGGCATGCATGCATGTTGCTAGGGCATTATCCATAAGCTGAGTGGCTGTGGCGTTGGCTTGTGGGGGGTTGACATGTACTAGAACGCGTAGGATATCAGCCACTGTGTGATCGACTCGCTCGCATATGGCATTAGCTTGTGGATTCTTCACTGTAGTGGGGACTGACTGGACTCCATACTGTTTGAGGGTTAGTTGGAACTCAGCCCCTAGGAATTCACCACCATTGTCGTGGATACATCTGTTTGGTCTAGGATATCTTGAGAGCCAGCAGTTCTTGAATTGATCAGAGACATGCTGAGAAGATTTGTCTCTGATCCGGATGATTTCGAGAAGGTTGGTAACTGGATCAATGCAGGTGAGGGCCTTGAAGTTGTAGATCTTGTTTTGAGCTGTAATTTTCCAGGGACCTATAAGGTCCACATGGACTTCATCGAAGGGAGATATTGGCGCTTCTTTGGGAGGAAGCTTCCCATATTTAGCTTGCCTGCTCTTGTATTGGATGCAATCATCAGGGCAAATGTAGGACTTGCATAAGTTGGACAGGTTGTCTGCGTAGAAGCGAGCTGATATAGTCTTATATAATCTGGTGGATCCACAATGACCCAACAGGAGATGATACCATTTGATGGTATCATTCGTAAGAGAGCTTGGTATATAAATTCTCCAATTATCTGGATTGGATTGGTTGGCATAGCAAAGGATGTTATTGCCTTGTAATTCTTGGTAGAAGAATGCTTTGGATTGGATCTTGAACTTGACAGTCGGGTCCTTCTGCTGATGGAGGTATATCTTGTTATAGTTAACCGGGCATTCTAAGTCTTGGGTGTTTGGTAGGTTGACTAGACACTCATTGTTCAGCAAACAAGAGTATAACTCCTGGTCTGCGTCATTGCATAAGTGCTGGAATAGATTTGGGAACTCTGCTAGAAACAGGTCTTCATCTTGCTTGGGGACTTCAAGTTTCAAAAAATCGATAAGAGTGCCCTTACCAAGGGCTTCTTTCTTCCCCACTGTAGGTGGATCCATCCGGGGGAGTCTGGAGAAGGCATCTGCGAGAACATTCTTCTTGCCTTCAACATAGGTGAGGTTAACACCGAATTCTTCTAGGAATAGTCGCCACCGGAGGACTCGTTGGACTGAAAGGGTCCTGAATGTAAGGTTCTTGTGGTCGGTGTATACGTTGATAACACCACCAAGTAGCATCTTCCGGTACTCTTTGCAACAGAGTACAATTGCTAGGAGTTCTTTCTCCATCGTAGTATAGTTCTTCTGGGCATCAGATAGTTTCTTGGACCAGTATGCAATGGGCTTGCCATCTTGTAGTATGGCAGCACCGAGTTGTAGGTCGGAGGCATCAGTATACAGTTCAAAGGGCTTGTTAAGGTCTGGGTAGGTGTTCAGCGCATCTGCTGCCACCATTGCTTTCATCTCTTGAAAGGCTTTATCTTGAGCAGGACCCCAAGTGAAAGCTGAAGGAGCTTTCCTTTGCTTGCCCTTGATGGCAGCTGCTTGGGGAGTCTTCTTGGGGGTCCCTGTGATATCAAATAAAGGAGCTAAGACGTGCGATCTGCGAGGCCACATGTCCCTGTAATATCCTACAGCGCCTAGGAAGGACTTGACTTGGGTCACAGTTCTTGGTCGGTCCATGTGTAGGATGGCTTCTATCTTCTTCCTCCATGGTTTAACTGCCGTCGGAGTCATCCAGTATCCAAGGAAGTCAGTTTCTTGTACAGCCCAATCACATTTGAGTGGGTTGCATTTGAGTCCATTTTGGTTGAGCTGGTCTAGGATCTTGTCTATGGTCTTCATGTGGAGATCGAAGGAGCCATTGGTCCAAATGCCAATATCATCAATATAAACAGTGCAGTCAGTGTCTTGTAGGATATCTTCCATTAGTTGCTGGGCAACATCTGGAGAGACTTTGACACCCATGGGGAGTCTTTGATACTCATAGCAACCATATGGCGTCACTATGGTACATAGTTTCTTGCTTGCATCATCCAGTTCAAAGCAGTAGTATTGCATGGACAAGTCAATCTTGGTGAAGTGAGTGTACTTGCCGCGCTTGTTCATGATATCTTGTATCCTTGGTATGGGGTATGGTCGGCGCTCAAGGAGTTCATTCAGTTCTCTGAAGTCTGATACCCATCTAACTCTGTTGTCTTTCTTTGGGACAATAAAGGTAGGGAATGCCCATTCAGCCGGTCCAGTACAACGCTTGAGGACTCCATCATTACAAAGATTCTGGAGTTCCCTTTTGAATAGGTCTTCTCGCTTGTATGCAACTGGATAAGGCTTCTTGTGGATGGGCTTGGATCCGGGCTTTAGTCTTAGAGAGATTTGCTTGTGTGGGTACTTGCCGAGTTCTCCATTGAAGACGTTAGGGTACTTGTTGAGTATTGCTTGGAACTGCTGCTGCTCTTGCTTGGACATGTGGACCTGCTGCTGTGCCACTGTCGATGGATCTGTTTCTTGATAGGCTCTGTCTAAGATAACCTTGGACTTGTATGGATTGGCGAAGGAGGGATCATCAGCAAAGAGTTCGGCGTCTTCTAGTTCTTCCATGAGCATGGTGTAGTCTGACTCGTGGTATAAGGAGGTATCCTTCATGGGAATAGTTCTATCCATCCATTGTACGGCGCCTTCTTTGAATAGGAGATTGATCTGTGCCAGGTGGAGGAAGTCTCTGCCTAGTATAAGATCATATCTGCAGCCGGGGGAATGGAAGAGTCTTGCCTCTTGTAGGTCGATAGTGTAGTTGCCAAACTCTTGTAGCTTGATATTCTTCATGATGACATATTCTGTAGTATCGAAGCTGCCATTGGCTGTAGTAGTTAGGACTTGGTGCTTGCTTCGTAGTGGCATTGTGCCAAATGGTAGTGCTCTTTTGTTGATTAGAGTTCCGGAGGATCCACTATCTAGTAGCGCTAGTAGTGGTCTTGCTTTTAGGGGAATGCCTTGTATGAACTGTATATTGGTTAGTAGAATAGGAGCCACGTTGCTCTTATTCATTGTAGTTTTTGCTGTATTTTTGGTTGTATTTCCAGCAGTCGACAGTAGCTTTAAATAATTTTGCTCCAACGCACCTCCTTTGGTGTAGTCTTTGGAGTTTCCGGGATTGCAATAGAGATTTTTTGCTGTACCGGTAGACCAATTTCTTGCCAGGGACAAGGTTGGTCCATTTATTGCTGCTGTCTCATTCGGATCGATAGTGATCGATGTTGCGTCTGTACCCTTGGATCGATTCGTTTGATTTCGATTCGTATCCTTGTTCGATATATCCTGTAGGATGTTCCGAACAATCGTTTTTGCTGCTGTGGTAGCAGGCTTTGCTAAGCTTTCAACAGGAATACTCCATCCTGTAGGTTCCTTCCCCTTTTTATCTGGGAGATCTCCTCCATGCGTCATCCCAGACAGCAGGGCTGTGCTGGCATCCAGTTCCCGGGGAGCTGGAGGCAAGGTGATTGCTGGGTTTAGTGAAGCCGGGGGCTTCTTTTTGAGAGGCTTGGAGCCTCCGGAGACTCAGGGGAGCCAAACAAGTTCCCCATCGATGCTCCTTTCAGTTCTTCCACCATGATTAGCATGGTACGCCTCGATTGCTGCGTCGCGTGCTGCGTTCATGTGGGCTTGGAAGGTCTCGTTGCTTCCTGCTATCATCAAAGCTCTCGTATTGGCGTGGAAGGTCTCCGGTTGGTTGTTATTGGAGCCTGAGCCTTTGTTGTAGTTCTTGGAGAACCGGTTCTTGGGACACTCAGACCAGTCATGATTGTGGCCTGGGATCCGACAGGGATTGGATTTCTTCTTGTTCTGGTTTCCTTTGTGGTTGGAATTATAGTTGCGCTTCCGGGCATTGTTGTTATTGTTGTTGTTGTTGTTCGGGCGTTTTTGTTGTTTGTTGTTATTCTTGTTGCTCTTCTTGTTGGCTTGCCTCTCGTGACAACTCATATAATCCACAATGTGGCGGACTGTTGTGTCCTCTTGGATTCCACTGTGCATCATGCCATAACTTTCAATCCATGTTGAAGGGAATGAATGGAGGAGGATTGTGAGTTTCTCCACTCTGGAGAGGGGCGCGCTGCTTCCTTCTAGTTTCTGTGTGTATTTCATGAGGATAAGGATGCGTTCGGCGTGTTCCTTGCATGTAACTGATGGTGTCTTTCGACAGTCGTGGCTTCGGAGGTAGGTGTGCATGATGTCTCTTGCATCCTTGGCATTGCAGTAGAGCTGAGTGAAGTCAATGAATGCTTGCTCGTATCCCCCAATTTCGTCTTGGGAGTATTGGAATTCTTTGGGATCCAAAGGGTCCTTAATCATGTCATTCCATTTGCTCTGGGCATCTGTGGTGAGGCAGCGTCCGAAGTGGGTTAGGTAGATGCTGATTGGTAGCCGGAGATAGTTGGCAGCATTTCTGAAAGACTCTTCTACAAAGAGCAATTCTTCTAGCCCTCCGGTCTCCGTGAAGAGGGGGACCTTCATGCTGTCGGTTCGGTCCTCGTCGACGTTGTACAGAGTAAACAGCTTGGGCTTGGTGCGATCGAAGGAGCTCTTGTAGGTGATGGGGGGGTCTCTGTAGATACCGGACATCTTGTTGGAGATACAACGTGCCTCTGTTGTTGAGGATAAGGGTTGTTTATTCGATTGTTTTGGTTCAGTACTGAGTTCTACTGTTTTCCTACGTTGAAGATAAACAGTAATTACTGTGTTACACTCTAAGGTAGAAAAATTGGAGTAGTAAAAATTGTGACTAAAGTTTCGACTCTTAAGCGAGCGTTACGATTTTTATGTGAACGTTTGAATATACAAACGCGCGCCGTGCTTATATTTGAATAACGGCACACATGCATTGCTGGAGCGTCCGGCGTACAGTTTGAATATTTGTATTCAAACACCGGTCAGCTCGTATGTGGGATTCGGTTAATTATTTAATCGTGCTTCATGCTACGCCAGCATGTCACACGCTGAACACCTATCCAGACCTTAATAAGCCCTTTGAACTGTACACTGATGCCTCAGACCTCCAGCTCGGCGCTGCCATTCTCCAAGATGGCAAGCCCATTGCCTATTGGTCCAAGAAACTATCTGATGCCCAGAAGAACTATACTACTACGGAGAAAGAACTCCTCGCAATTGTACTCTGTTGCAAAGAGTACCGAAAAATGCTACTTGGTGGTGTCATCAACGTATACACCGACCACAAGAACCTTACATTCAGGACCCTTTCAGTCCAACGCGTCCTCCGGTGGAGACTATTCCTAGAAGAATTCGGTGTCAACCTCACCTATATTGAAGGCAAGAAGAATGTTCTTGCTGATGCCTTCTCCAGACTCCCCCGGATGGATCCACCTACAGTGGGGAAGAAAGAAGCCCTTGGTAAGGGCACTCTCATCGATTTTTTGAAACTTGAAGTCCCCAAGCAAGATGAAGACCTGTTTTTAGCAGAGTTCCCAAATCTATTCCAACACTTATGCAATGACGCAGACCAGGAGTTATACTCTTGTTTGCTGAACAATGAGTGTCTAGTCAACCTATCAAACACCCAAGACTTAGAATGCCCGGTTAACTACAACAAGATATACCTCCATCAGCAGAAGGACCCGACTGTCAAGTTCAAGATCCAATCCAAAGCATTCTTCTACCAAGAATTGCAAGGCAATAACATCCTTTGCTATGCCAACCAATCCAATCCAGACAGCTGGAGAATTTACATACCAAGCTCTCTTACGAATGATACCATCAAATGGTACCATCTCCTGTTGGGTCATTGTGGATCCACCAGATTATATAAGACTATCTCAGCTCGCTTCTACGCCGACAACCTGTCCAACTTATGCAAGTCCTACATTTGCCCTGATAATTGCATCCAATACAAGAGCAGACAAGCTAAATATGGGAAGCTTCCTCCCAAAGAAGCCCCGATATCGCCCTTCGATGAAGTCCACGTCGATCTTATAGGCCCTTGGAAGATTACAGCTCAAAACAAGACCTACAACTTCAAGGCCCTCACCTGTATTGATCCAGTTACCAACCTTCTTGAAATCATTCGGATCAGAGACAAATCTTCTCAGCATGTCTCTGATCAGTTCAAGAACTGCTGGCTCTCAAGATATCCTAGACCAAACAGATGTATCCACGACAATGGTGGTGAATTCCTAGGGGCTGAATTCCAACTAACTCTCAAACAATATGGAGTCCAGTCAGTCCCCACTACAGTGAAGAATCCACAAGCGAATGCCATCTGCGAGCGAGTCCATCATACAGTGGCTGATATCTTACGCGTTCTAGTACATGTCAACCCCCCACAAGTCAATGCGAGAGCCACTCAGCTGATGGACAACGCGCTGGCAACCTGCATGCATGCTTCTAGGTGTGCTGTCAGTACCTCATTACAGGCATCTCCCGGTTCCCTGGTATTTAACAGGGACATGATGATAGATCTACCACTAACATCCAACCTGCTGGCACTGAAACAACTGAGGCAACAGGGAATCAACAGGGCCTCACTTTTTTAGACTACTCCAATTTTTCTACCTTAGAGTGTAACACCAGATTGCAGATGAACCTGCCTTCCGTTGGTGGGTACATCATGTCCTTAGAAGAAAGCGAAGGCTTCCCAAGGCTACCAAGAAATCCAACACGTATTGGGATCAAACCCACAAGTATGGCTTGGAACTGCCCCATTCTATCCCCGAAGCGCTTGCTATTGACAAGAAGACCAGCACAGACTATTGGCAACAAGCGATTGCTAAGGAGATGTGAAACAACGAGATGGCGTTTGAGCTTGATCCCAGTTGCACCGTAGAGGGCCTCACTGTAGCATGCTGGCGTAGCCTTACTACGAAAGGCATCTAAATGATTATTAAATCCCGCATGTACTCCAATATATATGATATTCATGTATGTATGTTCAGTATATATACACATACAATCTGATACTAATTGGATACTCAAAATATCAAGATAAACAAAGATTCCCGTGACTTGCTGATTATTGATATTATGCCCGATGAACAATATTGTTGTTCGTTCGCTCATTCATTCCATACTCAAGAAATCATTCCCATCTCGTAAAGTATTATGAAGATATCCAGGGTGCTATGATCTGTGCTAAGGCTCCTGTGTAGGAGAGTGTACTGGGGCTACAGACAGCAGCATCCAGTAGCTGACTAACAGGTGCTGAGCTGAGTGCTGAGCTGTGTGCTAAATGGTTAGCAACAGGCTTAGCAACAGGCTTAGCAACAGGCTTAGCAACAGACCTATCCTGCTTAGTATGGGTGCTAACAGAAGTTACTAGGGTCGTCGCATACGATTTGTACCGATCGTACGTACCCCGAGTATAGCACCTGTAATGGTGTAGCTAAGTGCTACAGGGTTAGGGTTGCTAAGCTACGAGATACTGGTGATGCTAACCTACCATGATACCATGCTAAGATACTATGCTACCGCCGGGGTTGGGTCATTGGTGTATAATATGTACCATGACCGGATACCCGGCCCAAACAGTTACCCAACACGCTAGCACACGATTCGATCTAATTGGAGCTACGCTACTCCGTGCGATACGCTACTCCGTAGAATACAGTACCGGAGCTACAGAGCCCTGTTATTATACGAGTTAGCGGAACGCTCCGATACGATACAGAGCTGAGCGCGATATATTCACTCTTTCTTTTATACTCTAAATTAAAAGCCTATCATGCCCTCCCCTTTCGATCGATTCCGATGTACCTCTAGGGAAGTACCTTATAGTAACTAAGTGTATGCAATAGAACCTGAACAGTGCCCACTGTAGACTCACGATTTGCCAGGACTTTATGTATTATTATTGTTAGGGCTTTCCCCTATTTTTCAGACGATTACGAGTCGGTTAAATCTACGAAGATTGCTGACGAGCAAATATCAATGCAGTATTCAACCATTCACAATTTCCTTAATCACACCAATTTTTACAACAATTCATCTTTAAAATACCGCTATTTCGTATCATTCCAACTAATTCTACCATAGAGTGTTACATAGTAATTACTATCCACTTGAAAGTAGAAGACAAGAACTCAGTAATAATAATATACTTATTTAAGCAGGAAAATCCACCGAAGGTGGTTAAAAGCTACTCAGTCTGTAACCAGACTTTATCGTCGCCTCAATCGAAGAGAGGTTAGGCCCCAAGTTGTAGAATGACGCGTCGCCTCAACCATGGGGGATTATGCCCCAGGTTGTAAAGACGACTATTTTGCAAACAAACCCAAGAATGTGAAAGGGATAGACACAAGCAAAACTGTCCCTTGGATGATGCTGTAAAGCATCAGTAATGCTAGTGGTCAGCTGACACAAGCAAAACCCTTCCTCAGATACATAGTATTAGTAATGCTAGTGGTCAGCGTACAAAAGCAAAACTCCTCTCTGAATGCTGGAGTGCAGCATCAGTAATGCGAGTAGTCAGCCCCAAACACATTCCTTACCACCACTCCTTACCATTCGTATGGTACCTACAGTACAAAAACAAGCAAAATTTCCCAGGTAATGCTTGTATTTGGTCGAAACACTTAGAGGCAGTGGAGCCTACTACCAAATTCATAGAACGAACTTGATCTTCCGTAGTAGCTTGGAAACGGGGGCTCTAAGTGATAACACTTATGGACCATCAGGGCTGTAGGCTTGAAAACAGGTGGCAGCTGTGCTGTGAACTGGAGGGGTATATGTAGGTGGTAGAGCGTTAAGTAAAGGATACTTAGTGACTTTGGGGCTTGGGTCAGAAAAACAGTAGGTCCATAATCGAAAACACTTATGGTCCAGCAGGGCAGTAGACTTGAAAACAGATGACAGCTGAAGTGTGCACCTGAGAGGGTTATGTAGGTAGGAGAGCCTTAAGCAAGCTGTACTTGGTGGCTTTGGGGCTTGGGTAAGAAAACAGTAGGTCCATAATCGAAAACATTCATGGACCAGCAGGGCAGTAGACTTGAACCATGGACAGCAGGGCAGTAGACTTGAAAACAGATGACAGTTGAAGTGTGCATCTGAGAGGTATATGTAGGTGGTGGAGCCTTAAGCGAACTGTACTTAGCGGCTTTGGGGCTTGGGTGAGAAAACAGTAGGACCTTAAGCGAAAACACTTATGGTCCAGCAGGGCAGTAGACTTGGAAACAGATGACATTTATACTGTAAACCTGAGAGGTATATGTAGATGGTAGAGCCTTAAGCGACCTGTACTTAGCGGCTTTGGGGCTTGGGTCAGAAAACAGTAGGACCATAAGTGAAAACACTTATGGTCCAGCAGGGCAGTAGACTTGGAAACAGATGACATCTGGAATTTCTTGTAGAAATATTCTTACAGTGGAAGAACCTTAAGTGAGAATCACTTAAGCAGCTTGGAAACAGTGTAGAATATTAAGTATAAGATATACTTAAGGGCCTTGAGGGTGGAGCTTGGAAACAGATCAAAGCAGTAAGTAAGACGGCAACAGTATTATTTGCGAATTGCTGTAGAATCTATACTGGAAGTGCTGTAGAAAATTATGTGTCGGTTTTGGTGATGCTGCTGGATCGATCTCAGCCAAGTGGTGAATTGGCAACCAAAGCAACCAAACGAAGCAGCCAGCAACTGAACTGACAGCCGAAACAAAGAGCGCAGGTCTTGGTTAATACATGTAGGTCCTGGGGTTGTGATTGGGGGTGTAAAAGGGAGCGAGATATCGCATGGTAAAGTTGTGTAGAAATCTACGTATTTTTAGTACTGGAACATCGGAACGTCAGACAAAATGCGCGATGCGCAAATTGTAGAAGACAAGAACTCAGTACTGAATCCAAAACATCCTTTATCCTAAACAACAGGGATACATCGATACCCCGACAAGCAAAATCCTACAATCGAAACAATAACCGATCGAACGAAACGATCGATATCTACGAAACAACCAATACAATCGATCAAACACCAAATCAATCAAACGCTGCGAACCAAGAAACATGGCAGGATTATACAAAGATCTTCCAATCCCTTACAAGAGAGCCTTTGAC
Organism: Pseudo-nitzschia pungens; assembly: GCA_037355855.1. Taxonomy (NCBI): domain Eukaryota; phylum Bacillariophyta; class Bacillariophyceae; order Bacillariales; family Bacillariaceae; genus Pseudo-nitzschia; species Pseudo-nitzschia pungens. The sequence continues at coordinate 3,813,844 of CM074758.1, forward strand.
AGCTCCAATCCCAAGCTTGTTACGCTAACAGTTTACAATGCTGAGGACCTCTATTCACCGACACAGGAGGACTAGAAGAACTCCTACATACAGAAGAAGCATTTCTGAACGCAGCCGAAGATCTCGATCTACCAGCAAACAAATATATCAAATACTTTGGCAGATGCCTTTGTGTCAATGCTCAGACCAAGTGGAGAGCCTTAACAACAAGCCAACGTGATTACCCAACTACAAGAAATGGATACAAACACACAGTTTCAGTCTTTATCAAAGAATACTGCAGTGCCAAAGATGCAAAAGACATCATGCACGCTTATCTCCAAAGCTCCAGATCATGCAAGAAGTCTAGCAACGTTTCATGCAAAGACCATGCAGACCAAATGGAACAGCTCTTCAAATACATTGCAAAACTACAAGGCCATGCTGCTGATCTAAACCATCTGCAACAAATGACCATCTTGCTCCACAGCTTTATGACTGAATGGATTGAAGACTACTGCAGAATCCACAGAGGAGTTCGACCACAAACAACTGTACAATTTATAGTGGACCACATGAATTCCCTCGATCGGTTGAGCAAAAGGAACTCCATCGATAATCCATACGACTCTGATATAAACAGCGTCAGCAACAGCTCTCATTCAAACTCTAATTTGGACAGTGACACCGACGCTGAATCCGAAGAAGAAGAAGAACAAGAATGAATATTCCGATTATTAATGTTTTGTAAATTCTCTAAGCACACACAATTTAATACTACTCCAAAATTTCTACCTTAGAGTGTTACACCCCTGCAATTGCTTCTGCTGTCAAGGCACAGAGGACTATTGGTTGGCACAACTGGCTTCTTGGTAGGTGGTCTCCTCGCTGGTACCAAATCCAGGCTGACTACTACTCCCACATTGGAAGCAAGCGCTCCCCCAAACGTTGGGCTACAGCTATCATCCATCAGTTCTTTCTTACCTCCTGGGATCTTTGGACCTATAGGAATGAACGACTCCATGGTCCTGGGGGAACCCTTGATGCTGAACAACACCAATCTCTTGATGCTTCCATCTCCTCTGAATTGGCCATTGGCGCAGCTGGTGCACTTCCCCAGTCACACTCCCTTTTACAAACCCCTTTCCAAGTCCTACAAGGTTACACCCTGACTGCCAAGAGGCAGTGGCTTGCAACCATCCACCTTGCCAGGAAGCAGTATGCAGCACCTGTCCAACCGGTGCAGCCATACCAACGAGAGGCTGCTCTCCTACGAGCCTGGCTTACTGGACCTTAGGGTTGATTCCACTTTGTACCTTGGTTTTTTGTCTTCTGTTCCTGCGTCTCATCCTGTCCCATCCCCTTTGATACTGGGTCTTCTCCCACTATCTACATTCCCATCTCACTTGCTCTCAAGTCCCTAATTTGTGGGACTTATTTTGTCTCTTTCCCTGTCTGATGTTCAAGGTTTGTTTGAAAATTTGTTGTTCTACCACTTGGGGTCCTGACTCTCTGTTGGAGGCGACGTTAAAGTCTAGTTACAGACTGAGTAATTTAGTATCGCCTTTGGTGATTAAAGTTATTTAAATACATATATTATTATTATTATTGAAGGAGTGGATGCTAAGGGAGGCCTCTTGCGCCCGGAAGCTGGCGGGGGGGAGGCATGGTGGGTCTGGCAGTTGCTTAATAGGCGTGTTGGCTTGGACGCTTGTAGGCTGTCAGTGTTGTTGTCAGTGTTGTGCGTGGTGTTTGCGTGTATGTGTATGTAGAGGTACAGCTGGGGGTAACAGGGTACAGCAGCAAAAACAAGGCCAACCTTGGTCTGGACAAGCAAAAAGTCCCTGGGGAGCCCAAAAAATATACTGGAGCACACCCACAAAAGTCACCGGGGACCTCACAAATTTTTGCTACAAAATGAGCAAAATTTGTCTCTCACTAGGAGCTGGAATCAATTCAAAATTGTGCAAATTTGAACAATTTTTGCTCCCACGGCAAATTCCAATCAGATAAGATTCGAAATGCAAAACAGCAGCCCACCGGGAAGCTAGTAGCTTGAAAACAGGGGCTTTAGTAGGAACAATATCAATGGCAGGGCACACTTAAAAGGCTCAGGAGGGTACTTGAAGTTCAAATTCGCAAGTGGCTTTAAGTGGAAACAGTATTCAGGGGCAATTGGCTTCAAAACAGGTAGCTTGAGCGAGACACTTAGGGACCAGGGGAGCTGTTTGCTTGAAAACAGGGGCTTTAGTAGAAACACCTAACCGCCGGGGGAAGGCTTGGGTCTTGAAAACAGTGTCGAACTTGAACAGGGTAGCTCTTAAGTGAATAATAATATACGTATTTAAATAACTTTAATCACCAAAGATGAGTATATCGGGAACAAGGTCATGATCCAGAGAGGCGACGAACGGCTCAAGTGTACTGTCAAGGCAAGAACTACTGATTTGAATGGCAACCCTTTAGGGAAAAGGGACAATTACCCTATTCTTGATACCAGAATGTACGATTTGCAGCTCCCTGATGGTACAGTGGAGCAATAAACGGCAAATATTGTTGCCGAAAACATATACAGTTCTGTCGACAATGAAGGCCGTATGTTTACCCTACTGGACGAGATCATAGACCACGAGAAAGATGAAACCGCCGTTACGAGATCAAGCATCAAGTCCAACAAGGTCCTTCCTGTTACAACCAAGGGATGGAGGTTCCTAGTTAGCTGGAAGGATGGGACTGAGTCGTGGTGCAAGTTAGGCGATATCAAGGAGTCTTTTCCTGTTGAAGCTGCGCAGTATGCTGTTAATAACCAAATTGCAGATGAGCCCGCTTTCAAATGGTGGGTTCATCATGTACTCCGAAGGAAAAGACGACTTCTCAAGGCCACCAAGAAATCCAACAAGTACTGGGACCGTGCACACAAGTATGGTGTGGAGCTCCCGCACTCTATCCCCGAGGCCCTTGCTATAGACAAGAAGACTGGAACTGACTATTGGCAGAAGGCTATTGCCAAGGAGATGAAGAACAATGAGATGGCGTTTGAGTTTGACCCCAACTACACTATCAAAGGCCTCAAGGCCAAAGGATTCAGCAAGATCACGACTCACAACCCTTCAACTTCACACAAGAGGATTGGCCAGAAGATGCCACCACAGTGAAGATGAGTGTAGACAGTGAAAAGGGCGGCGTCGCATTAAGCGACTACCTTAAAGTCCTCACCGGCACTGAAAGACTGGAACTCTTCATCATCTGGAAGAGAGACTTTGACCAGAAAATTGCTGGCAATGACAAGCTCCAAGGAGACCAGAAACTGGATGTTCTACAGAGGATTCTCGCCAACGAAGCGTTAGCCCTCGTCCAACGGGCACTCGCACGATCCTACTATGCGGAACCGAACCACAAAGTACACAACAACAAAATGGTCCAGAAAAAGATCCAGGAGATCGAACAACGCGATCAAATTACCAAAGAAACTCCCTCTGGGCCACCCAAGGAGACGGCAAAGGAGAACCCCACTCCAAAAGCTGACAAAACGACTGCTACAGCGAAGTCGGATGAGGAAACAGAGCCGGAAGACCTAGCTCCAATCCCCAAGAAAAGCGTACCAAACGCCCTAGCCCAGTACTACCAGTCTGAGGATACAAGAAGGATGTCATTGAGGAGTGCATGCATGTCCTCAAGCTCAAAATCTTTGGCAACAACCAGAATGGCAAATGCTCCTATATCCTCCTCAGCAGATTCATGCGGGGGATGCGAGTCGACATGAAACACGGCATCCGCGCCTGGGCCAATCGAATGGCCGAACTACAGAGCTACCTACCAGAATGTCTCTGGGAAAGGGGCAGTGATCAGGTGGAAACACCAACCAGTTTCACACCGGCAGAAATGAAGGAAATGTTGGATTCCAACATGACACACTCCCAACGCGAGAAATTGGAACACATTGGATGGGACCTATACGCCCACTCCTTTAACACCACCATCGACAAGCTCGAAAATCTGGAAACCACCATCCAGAAGGAGGAGGAACTACAAAAGCGCATCACTGAGCTGGAAAAGAAGAATGGTGGCGCCAAGAAAAACCCCAAGGCCACTTCTGGGGGAGGAAACAACCATGGAAAGTCCCCTGGCAAAAAGAAGCGCCCTATGGACAACAGCAACAAACAGCTCTGCAAAACCTGTGGCAAGGTCCATGCCGGCAAATGCTGGAAACTAACCGGTGGCCCCTCCAAGAAGGGGAAATTTGACCGGGAAACCATCAACTTGCTCAAGGAGCATTTTGTGGCAAAAGAAGACTCAGACAATGAGCAACATCCCAAACCCCACTGGGGAAGGAACCTATCAAACCACGAGTACTCATATGTGCTGGCCATTGTAACATGCTAGCGTAGGCTAGTAGTTACGAATTAATAATTAACCGAATCCCACATGGGATTCAATCGGTACCTATATGTATGATATACATGTATGGATATCCAGTATGTATGAACAGGCATACAGAAGAGAGCGATCGTACGATTAAGGTTACATACAGAATATATGTTATATACAGGGATGTAGATTATATGAAGAGGTCGCGATGACCTCATCGCTCATTATTTCCTCTCTCTAATTTTAATCCCATCTCGTAAAGTGAAATAACACACAATTATTCACACTACTCCAATTTTCTACCTTAGAGTGTTACACAGTAATTACTGTCCGCTTTTACGTAGGAACAGTAGTAGAATTCAGTACTGAAATCTCAAGACAACCAAACCACCCTTAGCCTCAACAACAGAGGCCCCTTTATCTCCAGCAAACAATCGATCCAACCAACCATGGCAGGTATCTACAGAGACCCCCCTATTGCCTACAAGAGCTCTTTCAATCGGACCAAGCCCAAGCTTTTTACTCTATACAACGTCGATGAGGATCAAACCGACAGCATGAAAGTCCCCCTGTTTACAGAGACAGGAGGCCTGGAAGAGCTGCTCTTCGTGGAGGAGTCCTTCCGGAATGCTGCCAAGCTCCTAAGGCTGCCAATCGATATCTATCTCACCCACTTCAGTCGCTGTCTCACCACTGACGCGCAGACCAAGTGGAATGACATGATAAAGGATCCACTGGACCCAGAGGAGTACCAATATGAACAGGAAGAGATTGGAGGATATGAACAGGCGTTCCTTGACTTCACCAAGTTCTACTGCAATGCCAGAGACGCCAGAGACATCATGCACACCTACCTTCGAAGCTCCGAATGTCGTAAGATGCCATTGGTTACATGCAAAGAACACGCTGATCGTATCCTTATCCTCATGAAATACACCCAGAAGCTAGATGGAAGCAGTGCTCCCCTCTCCAGAATGGAGAAACTTACTATCCTGCTACACTCCTTCCCTTCTGCATGGATCGAAAGCTACGGAATCGTCCACAGTGGAATTCAAGAAGATACAACAGTCGAGCATATAGTGGATCACATGAGCTGTCACGAGCGCCAAGCCAACAAGAAAGGCAACAAGAACAACAACAAACAACAGCAGAAGCGCTCGAACAACAACAACAGCAACGCCCGGAAGCGCAACTATAACTCTAACCACAAGGGAAACCAAAACAAGAAGAAGTCCAATCCCTGCCGGATCCCAGGTCACAACCACGATTGGTCTGAGTGCCCCAAGAACCGGTTCTCTAAGAACCATAACAAGGGCTCCGGTAACAACCAGCAAACTGAGTCCTTCCACACTCATACCCACGCTCTCATGATTCCAGGGAGCAATGAAACCTTCCAAGCACATATCAATGCAGCCCGAGACGCTGCGATCGAAGAATACCATGCCAATCATGGTGGAAGAACAGAAAGGAGCATCGATGGGGAACTCATGTGGCTCCCCTTGTAACATGTTAATGTTACAATCCTACGAAGTCTCTAAATGATTATTGAATCCCGCATGTACTCCAATATATGTGGTATTCATGTATGTATGTTCAGTATATATATATATTTACAGTTCGATATTCAAGTATCAAGATAAAATATCAAGAGTCTTATGACTTGCTGATAATCCTCGATCGCTCATTCATCCCATACTCAAGAAATCATTCCCATCTCGTAAAGTATTCAACCATTCACAATTTTATAATTATTCTTTATTAAAATACCTCTATCTCGTACCACTCCATCCAATTCTACCCTAGAGTGTTACACAGTAATTACTGTCCGCTTGAAAGTAGAAGACAAAGACAAGAACTCAGTACTGAATCCAAAACAACCTTTATCCTAAACAACAGGGATACATCGATACCCTGACAAGCAAAATCCTACAAAACATCGAACAATATCGATCGAAATCTACGAATCGATCGAACGAAACAACGGCAATTCCTGATACAATCGATCGAACACCGAAACGATCGAACGCTTCACAAAGCAATCCAAAGAATCTCCAATCGATCGCACAACATATCGATCGAACGCAGAATCGATCGCAAACCGAATCGATCGAACTCTTCCAAAGAGAGCAGTTCAAATCGCCGATCGATTGATACGATCGAAACTCCGAACCGAGAAACATGGCAGGATTATACAGAGATCCTCCAATCCCTTACAAAAGAGCCTTTGACAGCTCCAATCCCAATCTGGTTACTCTAACAGTTTATAATCAAGACCAAGAAGACAGCGTCAAAGTCCCTCTATTCACCGCCAAAGGAGGACTAGAAGAACTCCTAAATACCGAAGAAGCCTTCCAAAATGCAGCAGAAGATCTCGATATATCAGCAAATAAATATATCAAATACTTCGGCCGATGTATCTCTGTCAATGCCCAAACCAAGTGGAGAGCCTTAACAAGAAGCCAACGTGATTATCCGACTACAAGAAATGGATACAACAGAGCCCTCTCATTCTTCATTAAGCAAGAACACTGCAGCGCCGAAGATGCAAAAGACATCATGCACACTTATCTCCGAAGCTCCGAATGCAAGCAACCTAGCAACGTTTCGTGCAGAGACCATGCAACCCGAATGGAGCAGCTCTTCAAATACACTGCAAAACTACAAGGCTTTGCTGCTGATCTAAACCAACTACAACAGATGACTATCCTTCTCCACAGCTTTCCAAATGAATGGATTGAAGACTACTGCAGAATCCACAGAGGAATCCGACCACAAACAACTGTACAATTTATAGTCGATCATATGAGCTCCCTGGACAGAATCAGCAAGCAAAGCGACGATCCATATGATTCTGATATCAACAGCGTCAGCAATACAAACACCGGCAGCAACAGCTCTGATTCAGACGCTGAAATCAACAACTCCAATTCAGACAGCGACACGGACGCTGAAAAAGAAGAAGACAACAGCAATACCAGCAAGCGCAAGCACAGTAACCCTTGCAGAATCCCTGGACACGACCACGATTGGTCCGATTGTCCAAAGAATCGATTCAAAAGAAATAAGAGCAATAGCAGCAACAACAGCGCTGCTACGACCTCTAGCAATGAAACTGGAAGCACTGCTTCCAATGAATCCTTCCAAGCCCACATGAAACGCGCCATGGAATCATACTGCGCCCAACATGATGGAACACTTGAAAGAACCATTGAAGGAACCATTATATTCAAACCAAAACGGCCTCGGTTTCAAAAGCAACCTATCACCTGGACTATACAACAAACACAAGGATCATGATATCCAGCACCGTGTCTTCAGCTCCACTGGACCTGAATGCCAGTACAGCACTGCTGACTGGGAAGACGCATGGAGGAGAACTCCCAGAAGGGGAAGGAACCTACAGAGATGAGCCCTGTTGCAAATAAAATGTTCGAACTAAATACAAGTGCTCAAGACCGATCCAGAGTGACGGCAACAATCAACCACATTAAATAAATAAAGATTCAATTATGGCAAAAGAAAGAATCAAATAGCAATAAAAGATCTGGACGCAGATCGGTTCGGACGCGAACTAATTGCAAGGGTACAGCTGCTAACGCCATGAATCAATCAATCAAATCGAATCAAATCGTATATCGATATCGATAAAGGGTACAGACGCAAAACAAAATAAAGGGTACAGCAGCAATAACAAGGCCAACCTTGTTCCGGACAAACAAATAGTCCACAGGGAGCTCAAAAAAAATACTGAAGCAATCCCACAAAATCCGAAACTACCCCGAGAGGTACATCACAGTTGGGGGAGGAAAAGAATTTTCTTCGACTCTTTTTCTATTTTTACCATGTCTTTACGACCCTTCTCAAGAACAAGAAACAAATCTTCGATTTCTAAAGTACTACGAAGAACCTTCTTCAATCCCAGTTCAATCTACATTACCATATTATTGAAAGAACAAGCATATTTCTTTCCATCGATTGTATTGAACCGCATGCAAACTTCACCTAATCATTGGGGCACTATGTAACATGTTAATGTTACGATCCTACGAAGTCTCTAAATGATTATTGAATCCCGCATGTACTCCAATATATGTGGTATTCATGTATGTATGTTCAGTATATATATACTTATAGTTCGATATTCAAATATCAAGATAAATATCAAGAGTCTTATGACTTGCTGATAATCCTCGATCGCTCATTCATCCCATACTCAAGAAATCATTCCCATCTCGTAAAGTATTCAACCATTCACAATTTTATAATTATTCTTTATTAAAATACCTCTATCTCGTACCACTCCATCCAATTCTACCCTAGAGTGTTACACCCCTAAGTCTCCAGAGGCTCCAAGCCTAACAAGAAGCCCCCGGCTTCACCTAAACCAGCAATCACCTTGCCTCCAGCTCCCTGGGAACTGGATGCCAGCACAGCCCTGCTGTCTGGGATGACACATGGAGGAGATCTCCCAGATAAAGAGGGGAAGGAACCTACAGGATGGAGTATTCCTGTTGAGCGCTCAGCAAAGCCTGCAATCGCAGCAACAACAAAAACAGTTCGATTCTCCGCAAAGAGCAATCCGAACATGGATACGAATCAAAAAATCTCTATTGCAATCCCGGAAACTCCAAAGACTACACCAAAGGAGGTGCGCTGGAGCAAAATTATTTAAAGCTGCTGTCGACTGCTGGCAATACAGCAGAACAGACAACGAATAAGGGCAACGTGGCTCCCATTCTACTAACCAACATACAGTTCATACAAGGCATCCCTCTCAAAGTAAGACCACTACTAGCGCTATTAGATAGTGGATCCTCCGGAACTCTAATCAACAAACGTGCCCTACCATTTGGTACCATACCAATCCGAAGCAAGCATCAAATCCTAACTACGACAGCCAATGGAAGCTTTGATACAACCGAGTATATCATCATGAAGAATATCAAGCTACAAGAGTTTGGCAACTACAACATCGACCGACAAGAGGCAAGGCTCTTCCATTCCCCTAACTGCAAATATGATCTGATACTAGGCAGAGACTTCCTCCACCTAGCAAAGATCGATCTCCTATTCAAAGAAGGAGCAGTTCAGTGGATGGACCGAACCATTCCTATGAAGGACACCTCTTTATACCATGACAACCACACCATGCTCATGGAAGAACTAGAAGATGCTGAACTCTTTGCTGATGATCTCACCTTTGCCAATCCATACAAATCTAAGGTTATACTCGACAGAGCCTACCAAGAAACAAATCCATCTACAGTTGCCAAGCAACAGTCCCACATGTCCGAAACAGAGCAGCAGCAATTCAAAGAGATACTGAACAAATATCCGAATGTCTTTAACGGCGAATTAGGAAAATATCCACACAAGAAGATCTCTCTAAGACTGAAGCCCGGATCTAAGCCCATCCACAAGAAGCCCTATCCAGTTGCATACAAACAAGAAGACCTATTCAAAAGGGAGCTCCAGAATCTATGTAATGATGGAGTACTCAAGCGTTGCACTGGACCAGCTGAATGGGCCTTCCCTACCTTTATTGTCCCAAAGAAAGACAACAGAGTTAGATGGGTATCAGACTTCAGAGAACTCAATGAACTCCTTGAAAGAAGACCTTATCCCATACCAAGGATACAAGACATCATGAACAAGCGTGGCAAGTATACCCACTTCACCAAGATCGACTTGTCCATGCAATACTACTGCTTTGAACTGGATGACGCAAGCAAGAAACTTTGTACCATAGTCACTCCCTATGGATGTTATGAGTACCAGCGTCTACCAATGGGTGTCAAAGTCTCTCCAGATGTTGCTCAGCAACTAATGGAAGATATCCCACAAGACACTGACTGCACTGTTTATATTGATGATATTGGCGTCTGGACCAATGGCTCCTTTGAACTACATATGAAGACCATAGACAAGATACTGGACCGGCTCAACCAGAATGGGCTCAAATGCAACCCACTCAAGTGTGACTGGGCTGTACAAGAGACAGACTTCCTTGGATATTGGATGACTCCCACAGCTGTTAAGCCTTGGAGGAAAAAGATTGAAGCCATCCTACATATGGACCGGCCACGAACTGTCACCCAAGTCAAGTCCTTCCTTGGAGCAGTAGGATACTACAGAGATATATGGCCTCGAAGATCCCATATTCTCGCGCCTCTCTTTGATATCACCGGAACCCCCAAGAAAACTCCTCAAGCAGCTACCATCAAAGCCAAACAAAGGAAAGCTCCTTCATTCTTCACTTGGGGACCGACCCAAGATAAAGCCTTTCAAGAAATGAAAGCCATGGTGGCAGCAGATGCGCTGAACACCTATCCAGACCTTAACAAGCCCTTTGAACTGTACACTGATGCCTCAGACCTACAACTAGGTGCTGCCATAATACAAGATGGCAAGCCTATAGCATATTGGTCCAAGAAACTATCTGATGCCCAAAATAACTATACTACTATGGAGAAAGAACTCCTAGCTATAGTACTCTGCTGCAAAGAGTACAGAACGATGCTCCTCGGCGGAGTCATCAATGTATACACCGACCATAAGAACCTTACCTTCAGAACCCTTTCAGTCCAATGAGTCCTCCGGTGGAGACTATTCCTCGAAGAATTTGGTGTCAATCTCACCTACGTTGAAGGCAAGAAGAATGTTTTTGCTGACGCCTTCTCCAGACTCCCCAGGATGGATCCACCTACTGAAGGGAAGAAAGCCCTCTCAAAGGGCACCTTAATTGATTTCTTGAAACTTGAAGTCCCTAAACAAGATGAAGAACTGTTTCTAGCAGAGTTCCCCAACCTCTTCCGGCACTTATGCAATGACGCAGACCAGGAATTACAATCCTATTTGCTGAACAATGAGTGCCTAGTCAACCTACCAAACAATCACGACCTGGAATGCCCGGTGAACTATTCCAATATCTATCTTCATCAACAGAAGGATCCTACAATCAAGTTCAAGATTCAATCCAAAGCCTTCTTCTACCAAGAATTAGAAGGCAACAACATCCTGTGCTATGCCAACCAATCGAACCCAGACATCGAATAATAATATACGTATTTAAATAACTTTAATCACCAAAGGTGAAACTAAATTACTCAGTCTGTAACCAGACTTTAACGTCGCCTCCAACAGAGAGTCAGGACCCCAAGTGGCAGAACGACAAATTTTTCAAACAAACCTTGAACATCAAGCAGGGAAAAAGACAAACAAGTCCCACAAAAAAGGGACTTGAGATAAAGTGAAATGGGAATGAAGATATTGGGATAAGATCCAGTATCAAAAGGGATGGGACAGGATTAGAAGCAGGAACAGAAGACAAGACCAAGGTACAAAGTGTAATCAACCCTGAGGTCCAGTAAGCCAGGCTCTGAGAAGAGCAGCCTCTTGTTGGTATGGCTGCACTGGTTGGACAGGTGCTGCATATTGCTTCCTGGCAAGGTGGATGGTTGCAAGCCATTGCCTCTTGGCAGTCAGGGTGTAACCTTGTAGGACGTGGAAAGGGGTTTGTAACAGGGAGTGGGACTGGGGAAGTGCACCAGCTGTACCAATTGCCAATTCTGAGGTGATGGAAGCATCAAGAGATTGGTGTTGTTCAGCATCCAGGGTACCCCCAGGACCATGGAGTCGTTCATTCCTATAAGTCCAAAGATCCCAGGAGGTAAGAAAGAACTGATGGATGATAGCTGTAGCCCAACGTTTGGGAGAGCGCTTGCTTCCAATGTGGGAGTAGTAGTCAGCCTGGATTTGATACCAGCGAGGAGACCACCTACCAAGAAGCCAGTTGTGCCAACCAATAGTCCTCTGTGCCCTGACAGCAGAAGCAATTGCAAGGGAGTAGGATGATGGATAAATTCTCTGGCCCTTCCGAACTCTTGTGAGAAGATCCACAATGGCAGCAACCAATGATGGATCAGTTTGTTCAACTTCAAGCCTCTTCTGCAGTGGTCCCGTGAAGGCCGACACACTGTGCCTGACAGCCCCAGGATCCTTGCAGGAGAGCACATGAGAAACCTTCTCGTTGTCTGCATCACACAATGGGCATCTGGAGTGATCCTGATACTGGTAGTGAAGGAGTTGGTTGCCAACACCAATGCATCCAGAAGCAAACTTGACAAACCACCTTTGCATGCCAGGAGGTAATCGCTTGAAGGCAGACAGATGGGCACACCAATGGATGGAACCCAAAACAGGTTGTGGAATGGGGATATCATGGTGGGTCTGCCAATATTTAAGAAGAGGAGGACCAGAAATGGCAACATGCAGAGCATTCTGATCAAACCTTGAACACTTGCATCCATTGAGAGAAAATGCCCAGGGCTCAAACACAAGTCTGGGATAGTGATGGGCAGAAGCTCTATGGACAGAGAGAAATGCCTTGGCCATGCTGTCAGCCTGATGATTGCGAAGTGCCCACCAATCAAGAAAGATTCCAGCTTGATGGCCCTGAACCCACTGAAAGTGCACAGAGATGGGCAGGGCAGAAATCATGTTTCGGATGACATAAACATAATCAAAAGACTTCTGGGAAATAACCAATGGCCAAGATCCTTGAGCCTGTTTGAGAGCTGTGTCACCATCCAGAGCAATAGTGATAGAGCCAGAAGCAAGATCAAAGATACTCACCAGAGCAATGCAACAGGTGAGAACCCCAATGATACCTGCCAGTTCACTCCTGTAGGATGACTGATCCTCAGGGGACCCACTGACAAAATTACAGCCAGTGAGGAACAATGAAGCAGACTTGGTGGAGGGATTGGGTGACAGGATGAAAGCAGAAGTTCCTCTGAGAAGTTCCGGATCAAATGAACCATCGCAGACAGCACTGGCAGTACCTCTCTGGATAGCATCAACAATGTGCTGACAGCCAGCCTGTGGTAGGGAATATTTGTGGAGAAGTACCCTTGGAGACGCACAGAGTGCGTCAAAGGCATCTGCCGGGGAGTCTGGAAGAGAATCAAATGGATTGTACTCCAGAGGATCCTTGTCAGGAGGGTCAGAAACAAAGGCTGAAGACCCGACAACGCGGACAACTTGGCCACAAATAACAGGGCAGACAAGCACATCAGCGCAGGCTGGTTTGTCAGAAAGGATTTCAGCAGTGACCCTGTATCTGCCCCTGCCCTGGGAGGTGCTTACAGTCCAGCCAGTAGAAGTTTTGAAGAATATTCTGTTGGTGGATGGAGACAAAAACCAAGGCCAAAGAGAAGCTGTCTGGGGAGAGAGCCAAGGCCCAAGATGAAAAGAAGGAGCTAGTGCCCTGGCTGCAGGGGGTGGACAAGGGGGAAGAAAACAGGTCTGAATTGCCTTAGTCCATAAGCGCTTTGCTGCTGGAGGCCAAGATGGAGGACATCTCGGCCAGTCAAGATGATCCCTCAAGTGATTGGAGGATATCATCTGGAAAGCCATGGGAGAGAGTCTCTTCCCATCTGGAGTACAAATGTCAGCAAGGGAGATAGCCTTGAGTGACATGCGCATGTGATTCAAGAGGGACAAGTCAGCACCTCTGAAGCCAGCGTTGACAAAGGCTTGCATGAGATAGCAGTCATTGGAACGTAGCAGGGGAAGATCTGGGAAGTCTTCAAACAAGCTCACAGGGTGAACAGAGAAAAACTTCCACACATGTTTGTACCAGCAAGGAGTGACGTATGAAGCAAAAGGATGATATGGTGTGACACCAAGATGGAGAGGAATGCCAAGTTCGAGCCGTAGAGACTCAGCAGTTAGCCTGAGAATCCTACCAGTTTGGGAGGACCTGACAGATTCCTGAAAGAGGGTGGCAATATGACTGAACTCTTGGAGGAGGTAGGGGTGAATGAAACCAAAGCCTTGATAGAGGGAAGGACCATAGAATACATGTCTGGGAAATGTCCGTGACATCCCTGCTTTATTCAGCACAGGAACAAGAGCTGGGTGAATGATCTTCGTCCAGGTGGCCTCATCAAGTTGCGTGACAGGCATGGGGTATTCAACAGACTTCATGAAAGAATACTTGAAGGTGTAGAGGGATGCCCTCTTCTCACACTTGGAAGCCTTGAGCTGAGAGCCAAAAGACTGGGACTGTGACTTCATGTGAGCAATCTGTGCTTCCTCATTGCCATCCATGGAGATAAAAACCCCAAGGGTCTTGTCAGCATGGTCAACTTCAAAACGATCCAGGGTAGCGCGATTGCCATTCTTATCAGCAACAGAGAAGTCACCGGGCATGTCAGCAATGGAGCGATAGTCCCAACCGGATCCATTCCATTTGAAATCAATCAAATAACAGAAGGATTTGGCAGGTTCAATCGCACCACCAGTGGCAATAATCCCACCAGCCCATCGGTCAAGAGCTCCCTGAAAATCAACAGCCAATTCCTCACCAGATGTTGAGGAATCAGAGCCAGCACAAAACAAATCTGTGTCATCCACAAAGGCAAAACCCACAAGAGAAACCAGTTGCAGTGACAAAGAAGTGATAAGATGGACACCATGCCCAGCCTGTTGCATCATTCGGAAGACAATGGTTGACACCAAGGCCCAAAGAGTTGGACCAATACCATTGCCTTGGCCACAACCACTGAGAGGAACCGGTTCATCACCATACACAGGGCCGGAACGACCAAAACCAGTTTTGATGTGGTGCTTAGCATGTTGCAGAGTAGAAAGAAGAACTTCACACACATGTGCAGGAACACCAAAGCTCTGGAGAGTGAGACCTGCAATGGGATGAGAGATTCTATCATAACAGCCCTTGGCATCATTCATAGCAACAGCACCGGATCTGCGCTTCTGCCTCAACACATCACAGATGAGCTTCTTGTTCAAGCAGGTGTTGATGGCCTTGTGGTGTTTCCTGCTTCCATGTTGATCAACCGCCACTGCATTGGCACGTTCAGCATGGGCAAGAATGCGTCTGCCAATCATCTTGTTGTTGATTTGGAACTCAGGAGACATTAACTGGATGAGTCTCATCTTATCCACTCTATATTCACCAGGTTTCTTGAATATCTCAACATCCGTGATGACCTGCCAAGCAGAAGGAGAGAAGCCAACAATCAAGGGGACTGATCTCAGGAGAGTGTCAAACTTGTTCAACTGGGGATCCAGGGCAAAAGCCTTGTGGTGGGCAAAACTCAAACAAGAAGGTTCACTTGCTGTGCGTTCCCTTTGGTGTTTCCAGGCAGCAGCATTGTCAGCTGGACACACTGAATAGTCAAAGGGAGGCAAACTCAGAATAGAGGCAGGGACTTTGAGACAAGAAAGAAATTCAGACAGGTATTTGTCAGTGGCAGGAGGAGGATTGTATGTGCCATCAAGGACTTGAGCAGAAGCATGGGCTGTGCCAAGGTAGCCAAAATCTTGAATGAAGGAGGGAGTCATGGAGGGAGTGCCTAGACACTGCTGTTGACGCCGGACATTGGATTCAGCCATAGCTGGAACCATAGTGGACTGGGACTCCAAGACCTGTTCAGCACCATCAGGGCCAACTGCAATAGCTCTCAAGACAGCTGACTTGTTGACACGTCCCCGAATAGACCTAGCAGCAAGGCCAAGCTCTCTTTGAAGACGTTCCCTGCGCATCCTGGCACGAATCTGGGAAGCATTCTGGTTGTGAGGTTTGCCTTCAGCAAGAAGTGCATCCACCAGGCCTTGATTGAAGGAGTCTCTCCAAGAGGGGGCCAATTTTTTCACTGCCCGGTATTGCCTGTAAGCTTGTTTCAGGTGGAGGACAGCACTGGAAAGATCACTGTGTTCTCCTTTGTAGAGAGAAAGCTTGCATGCCAGCCTTTTCAAAACAGTATGACTGGTGGACACACCCTGTCTCAGCTTAACAACACGCCGCCAAAAGTCAATTGTATCACGATAGACTTGCAGCTTCGGGGACCATGGAACCAGACCAGCTCTTGTGTGGCAAAGGTTTTGTTCAACAGAGAGCCTGAGAGAGGTGGAGGTTTCATGGAGGACTTCATATGTGGTGATGAGATCAGCGCGCACAGAAATATCCCCAGACTGAAACTGAGCCAGGAGGTGTTCCAGCTTAGCTTGGAGAGAAAACACTCCAGCCTTCAGAAAGCTGTGCCTGACACGCTTGAAATACCGTTGGCGCAGATGAGGGTGGGAGGACTGGAGTTTGGAATGAGAGAAGCTCACGGGAGGTGGCAGGTGTTTGCCCATGAGGCTGCAATTACAGACTTCAATCCAAAGCATTCTATGGTCAGATTCCATACCCTGGGCACCACCAAAGGGACAATACCCAGCCCTGAGAACATCAACATTCTCAGAGACCCAAATGGCATCAATTGGTGTTCTGGTAGTGTTGCGGTTGTGAGTGGCAGGAGGAGAAGACTGACTATGAAGGGTAAGAATGGCATCTCTGAAACCAAGAGCCTTGAGCTCAAAAGACAAGCCATCAGTCCGAACATCAGCATTTTGATCAATCCCAAGAATGACCTGGTCACCTGCACCCAGACAGACCTGAAGGGCAGCAGTCAAATCCCTGTGAAAGAGAATGCATGGGTTGGGACTGAAAAGATTTTCAGCTGCTTGAAAGTATCGGTACTGTTGATTCCAGACGGAACCAAGGTCCCTGTCATTTTCAACAGGGCAGTAAGCAGAAAACATAGTGACAGTGTAACCATCCCTGCCCTGAAACTTGACAAAGGACCATCTCCCAAGACCAGAAGGATCAGCCCCATGGGCAATCTTGTGGGAACTGAACAGTTGATCAATGGAAAACCCTGTACCACCAGGCTGAAGCCAGGAACAGTCAGAAGCTTCATGCTTGTTGTTGGCAAGGTAGGAAAAACTGGAGGGACTGATATTCTTCATGCGCCGATTGAAAAGATCACATGGCAGGAGTTTGGATTCATTCAAACAATGTTCAGCAAAAAGAGCCACACTGGCATTGCTCTTGACAAATTGACGGGAGTTGTGCTTGGACATGGACATAAAGGCAGCTCTACGCTGGGGTCCAATGTTTTGGAAGGTGATGATGGTGGAATTAGAGGATGGAGCTTGAGGAAAGGAATGACCAAAACTGTCAGAATCCTTAGCAGCAAGAGAGTCTCCATGAAGAGTTAATTGGACAAAATGAGAGACAGGGGAAGAGGCGGAGGGGGAAAAGGGAGAAACAGGAGAAGCATTGATGGGATTTGGATTGGAAGGCATCCCATCAAACCTCATACCAGAAGAGCTAACCATGATCAGAAGGAAACCCAGTCTGTCGCAGGGATGGAAGAGTTGCCGGAGCTGATTTGGTGGAAACATTGGCATGGCTCAAATCACTGACACTAGCATCATGGCTGGAGGAGAATGCAATTGCAGCAACTCCAAGCCTCAATGCAGAGGCTGCGTCTTCCCCACCACCGGCAGCAGGAACTGCAGTTGAGGAATCAGGAGAGGCCACAAGGAGGTCACCGGCCATGGCATTCTGGGGAGGGTCAGGAACTTCAGGAGGAACTTCAGGAGGAATACCAGGAGAGGCATCAGCCTTGGCAACATTGGAAGGATCACCTCCAGTAGGAACACCACCTGCAGGCGCTGAAGCCTGGACATCAGTGAGATTGGAAGTACCGGTTGCTAAAGTATCCATGGATTGAGAATCATCAAATCCGCCACCACCACTGTCAGCACGGGCTTGGAGGTTAAAGTGCAGATCCAGATCAAAGGTGAGGTCTGGGGCAAGGTCAACTGACAAGTCATCATCAACAAGTTCCCAATCTCTTGCATCCCCATCACCAAAAAAGGGAAGAGAGTCATCCTGCAATTGGATCTGCAGCAGGTTCAGTTTCCACAACACAATTGGCAGCAGCATCCCAATGGTAGGCTTCCATTTCAGTCAAGCACTCAGAAGAGAACCATTGTCGAACACAAGAACCATAATGAGCTTCCAGTATAATAGGCAGGAAAGACAACATGGCCATTGCTTCAGCCTTGGTAGTGATATTGTACAAAGCAAGGATCTCGCCTCGGTATGAACTGGTATCGACAGAAAGAAAAAGAGGCCATGACCAATTGTCACGGGTTCTGATACCCAGAAGCACACTGCGCAGTGTCTTCAAACCCAGCCCTTGGCCCAGGTCAACTGGAAGATCAAGATCAACTACCCCCAGAACAGGAGCAGTTTCATGGCTCTCAATAAATTTAGCTTGGCGGTGCTTAGCCTGGCGAACAGTCTTGAGCTTGGAGGGGGGAAGAGGTCTGTCAGAAGGATTGGTAGCTGTCTCAATAAACTTGTAGAATTTACCATCAGGGAGAGAGGCAATGTCTGAAGGTTTGCAACGGTTGAACTGGGCTTTGAGGAGCTTAACAGTTTGGGCGCGCTTTGTGGCATCACATAAAACATGTGCAGCCAGAACAGGATTGGGATCAGGAGTTCTGGAGTTGTCAAGGCTGATATTCTTCCTGATAACAGCAATAGGACATGCCTGAAACCTGGGATGAGTCTGAAGCAATTCGTTGTAGTGGTCAAGATCAAAACTCTGCATGTAAGATCCAAGGAGAAAGCCACAGGTGACAATAACTGGGGCCTGTATGTGGTCATATTTCAGGTCCATGTCACGGTCTCTGAGCCTCTGGAGCAATTGTGCTGAAAAGAGTTTCTCCAGGGAAGCACTGTGTCCCAAAAAGAAGCGTAGATGAGGAGCAGTTCTACTGCGAAGCCAGAGCTGAGCAACATACAATTCCAAGGTCTTCCTGTCAGGAAGAGTCGTCCAAAACTTGGTAACAGGCTTGGCCTTGGGGTTGAGCCTGGCTCTGGAGGGAAAAACATACAACACCAGGCGCTTGTCAACAGTCCATAGAAGATCCAAAGCTTCCTTGAGAGACTTGAGCAGCTCATCATATAGTTCCCCAGGGTGTTGTGACATCAACCGTGGAAGGGACAGAGTGACATAAGAACTATGAGAACACTTGGTTCCAGCAGTTACATCCACTGGAGCTCTAGAATCACTGGAGCAAACCCCTCGGCGTTGGAGGAAATGCCCAGCAGAGGAGGACAAGACAGTAGCATCACCACCACCAGGAAGAAAGGACACTGATTTGGAAGTGGAAGATTTGGAAGTGGAAGCATCATCAGCCACTGGTGGCGCAGGTGTAGGAGGTCGCTTCTTGAAATGCCAATGAGAACCAAGCACCTTATTGGCTGCCCACCATACTTTGCCTTCAGTGCTAGGCAAAAGGTTGCCCTCACAATAGAGGTCATCAAAACACTCAGGAGACATCTTGACCAAACCAATAAGACATTTCTTCAGAGCCTGGCCAGGTGGTTGCTTGGTCCAGGCTGGGGCAGAGCCTTGAAAGCAAGCAGAGGCAAGAGAGGCCAAGGAATCTACAGTGGCATTTCGCCAGTCTGGAGTGTCCGGAAAAACCTGAGAATAAACAGGAGGGATGGCAGTCCTGCATATATCATGGATGGATTTCTTGTCAGTACCCTCCTTCTTGCTGAAAAAGTGTGTAGGGCTTGGACACCCAGCCCATAACCGGTTACCAGTTGGAGATTTTCGAAAGGCATGAATTGCAGATGGTATAGGAGACTTGCCAGAACAGGGACCCTTACCATAAAAACACCAGAAGAAGGAAGCGGAATGAGCCCTGTTGGCAGCAGCCAGGGCTTTCTGGCGCAGGGCATGTCGCGCTGCAGACGGTGTGTCAGAAAGAAATGCAAGAGTAGCTTGTTTCAGATTAGACTTGGAAGGAGAGACCTGGGAAGGAGGGTGCTTAGAGTCGGAGTGCTCAGATCCGGGCTGACCATCCACGGACGTCTCACTGTTGGACTGCTCACTGCTGGGCTTCCCACTGTCGGACGTCCCACTGGTGGACTTCCCACTGTTGGACTTCCCACTGGTGGACTTCCCACTGTCAGACTTCCCACTGTCGGACTGCCCACTGCCTGAATGCCCTGTGTCTGTATGCCCAATGCCTGACTGCTCAGTGCTCATGTCAACGTCATCTAGTGCACCAGTAGACACAGCAGAAGTGAAGGACATGTCATCATCGGAAGGGAGCGAATCCCTAGCTGGACGTGGAGAAGGAGGGGGAGAGGGAGTAGCCTGAAGAACGGAACCAGCAGGTGGTCGGCGGGAAGGAGTCCCCGTAAAGGCGCGTTTGTTTGAAGGAGTGTTAGCCAAGGTAGACCTTTTTCGCCTGGAAGCTGGCGGGGGAAGAGGCATGGTGGGGCAGGTATAGGCTGAATAGGTGTGTTGCCTCGGGCGCTGGTAGGCTGGCAGTGTTAACCTGTATGTATATATACAGATGGGTGTTTCCTGGAAACAGGGTACAGCAGCAACAACAAGGGTAACCTTGGTCTGGACAAGGAAAAGGTCCCTGGGGATCCAAAAAATATACTGGAGCACACCCACAAAAGTCACCGGGGACACTGGAAATTTTTGCGAAAAAAACGAGCAAAATTTGTCTCACACTTGGAGCCCAAAAACTCTGCGCGGAAGAACTCTGCAAATCGTGTAAGCTTGTACTCGTACTTTGTACTCGTACTGTACTCGTAGTAACAACAGACACGCCGCTTGGATGTAGAAGTGCCAGGTGATGACAAAGGCTGGGACAGAAGAAGCACCGGTTGCGGGCAAATGTCAGATGATAGGTTGATAGGTTGTAGGCTGGGAAACAGGGTACAGCAGCAACAACAGGTCCAACGTTGGGCTGGACAAGGAAAAACTCCAGGGGAACCAAAAGAAAAGACTGGAGCACTACCGGAAGAGGCAAGGTCAAAACCCACAGAGGTGCTCTGGAGGTACAGAATTTAGGAGCTCCAGTAGACCACTGCAAATCGTGTAGAAACTACAGGGAAAATTCTGGTAGTTCTGTCAGGAGTTGCGGGCAAATGGATAGAAGTACCACTTTTGGCCCTGTAGAATTTACGTAGGGGGGATAGTTGCTGCTTGCTTGGAAAGGGGCTTTAGTAGGAACACTTAGGGACCGGGGGATATCAATGGCAGGGCACACTTAAAAGGCTCAGGAGGGAACTTGAAGTTCAAACTCGCGAGTACTTATAAGTGGAAACAGTATCCAGGGGCGATTGGCTTGAAAACAGGAACCGTGAGCGAGACACTTATGGACCAGGGAAGCTGCTTGCTTGAAAACAGGGGCTTTAGTAGAAAGGCCTAGGGACCAGGGGGAGGCTTGTGTCTTGAAAACAGTGTCGAACTTGAAGTTCAACTTGGGGTTGCTTAATAGCAAAAACACTTATGGAGCTGGGCAATCGCGAACACTTAGGGACCAGGGAAGCTGCTTGCTTGAAAACAGGGGCTGTACTCGAAACAACTAGGGACCAGGGGGAGGCTTGTGTCTTGAAAACAGTGTCGAACTTGAAGTTCAACTTGGGGTTGTTTAATAGCAAAGACACTTAAGGATCGGGGAACTTGGGAACACTTAGGGGCCAGGGAAGCTGTAGTCTTGAAAACAAGGGGCGATAGTAGCTGTAGTCTTGGAACCAAAAGTGCTCTAAGTAGGAGATACTTAGGGATTGGTTGGTCTTGGCTTGAAAACAGTTGTAGTGGGGGAGCCTTAAGCGAAAACACTTAGGGACTGGGGGGCTTGGCTAGGAATCAGGGGTACTCTTAAGTGATAAACACTTAAGGAGCAGTGGGCAATTGGCTTGAAAATAAAGGGGGTAACTGGAAGATATGCTCGCGAACTTGCAAATACTTATGGGTCAGCGCTTAGGAACCTTCTAGAAGGGGGGTGTATATGTGTTCGATCTTGAAGAATGTAGAGCGTTAATTGGGTCCGATCTTGAAGAATGTAGAACGTTAAGTGGATATCACTTAAGGGGCTTGAAAGACTGTATAGCGTTAAATAATAAGGTAGCTTGAAAACAGATCGAAAAACAAACCGAGCCCGGAGACAAACTGAGCGTGGAGACTAACCGGAGCAGAGGCTGTAGTATTAGTACTGGGCTTGCTGTAGAAAATTATGTGTTGTTTTGTTGCCGAAGCTTGTTGTTGCCGATCGACCGACCGACAGGAAACAAGGAACCAAAGCAACCAAAGGAAGCAAGGAGCAGCCAAACAAACAGCAGAATCAGATAGGGGAGGTCTCTGTTAATAGGTGTAGTGCTTGGTTTTGTTGTAGGAGCTTTAGAAGTGAGTGAGATATCAAAGGGGAAAGTTGTGTAGAAATCTACGTGTTTTAAGTACTGGAACATCGGAACGTCGGACAAAATGCGCGATGCGAAAATTGTAACCAATCGAACCCAGACAACTGGCGCATATACATACCAAGCTCTCTCTCCAATGATACCATCAAATGGTATCACCTCCTGTTGGGTCATTGTGGATCCACCAGGCTATATCAAACCATCTCCTCAAGATTCTACATCGACAACCTATCCAATCTTTGCAAGACCTACATCTGCCCCGACAGCTGCATTAAGTACAAGAACCAGCACTCCAAGTATGGGAAGCTACCACCAAAAGAAGCTCCACTAGCTCCATTCAACAAGATACACGTGGATCTTGTAGGCCCATGGAAGATTACAGCTCAGGGCAAGAACTATAACTTCAAAGCCCTAACCTGTATTGATCCAGTCACCAACTTACTGGAGATCATCCGAATCAGAGACAAGTCTTCGCAACAAGTCTCAGACCAGTTCAAGAACTGTTGGCTCTCAAGATACTATCCAAGACCCATCAGGTGTGTCCACGACAATGGTGGAGAATTTCTAGGCGCTGAGTTCCAGACCACACTCAAGCAGTATGGAATTCAGTCCATCCCCACTACAGTGAAGAATCCCCAGTCAAATGCCATCTGTGAAAGAGTCCACCATACAGTTGCTGATATCCTCAGAGTATTAGTGCATGTTAATCCTCCTCAAGTCAACACCAGAGCTAGTCAGCTCATGGACAATGCCTTGGCAACATGCATGCATGCCTCCTGGTGTGCTGTCAATGCTGCCTTACAAGCATCTCCAGGTTCTCTAGTATTCAATCGGGACATGCTGATTGATCTGCCACTAACCTCCAATCTGTTGGCTCTTCAGCAGCTCCGGCAACAAGGAATTAACAAGAATCTACTCAGAGATAATGCCAAGCGTATCAACCATACCTTCCAAGTCAATGATAAGGTATGGATCCAAGAGCCAGATCCGGACAAGCTACAACCCAGGAAGATTGGTCCCTTTCCAATCACACAAGTCAACCCAAATGGTACTGTAAAGTTGCAAAGAGCTCCCTCAGTGGTGGAAACAGTGAATATCCGAAAGCTGACTCCATATCGAGAGCCAAATCAATCGGAGTCTACATCAATCGAATCCGCAGACATCAAATTGAGCCAATCGAATGACTCAGATTGCTCCATGAGTCACTGGTCGGCTTAACTGTGGGATTCGTTCAATCATGAGGCACTATGTAACATGCTAGCGTAGGCTAGTAGTTACGAATTAATAATTAACCGAATCCCACATGGGATTCAATCGGTACCTATATGTATGATATACATGTATGGATATCCAGTATGTATGAACAGGCATACAGAAGAGAGTGATCGTACGATTAAGGTTACATACAGAATATATGTTATATACAGGGATGTAGATTATATGAAGAGGTCGCGATGACCTCATCGCTCATTATTTCCTCTCTCTAATTTTAATCCCATCTCATAAAGTGAAATTGTTACACGTTAAGGTAGAAATACACGATAGGAGTATGAATTGTACAGTTGTTTGTGGTCGGATTCCTCTGTGAATCCGGCAGTAGTCTTCAATCCATTCATTTGGAAAGCTGTGGAGCAGGATAGTCATCTGTTGTAGTTGGTTTAGATCAGCAGCAAAGCCTTGTAGTTTTGCAGTGTATTTGAAGAGTTGTTCCATTCGGTTTGCATGGTCTTTGCATGATACGTTGCTGGATTTCTTGCATTCGGCGCTTCGAAGATAAGTATGCATAATATCCTTGGCATCTTTGGCGCTGCAATATTCTTTGATGAAGGATGAAACTGCTCGCGTGTATCCATTTCTTGTAGTCGGATAATCACGTTGGCTTCTTGTTAAGGCTCTCCACTTGGTTTGGGCACCGACGCAGAGGCATCGGCCAAAGTATTTGATATATTTGGTTACTGATAGATCAAGATCTTCTGCTGCATTTAGAAAGGCTTCTTCTGTATGCAGGAGTTCTTCTAAATCGACGTTCGTGAATAGAGGGACTTTGATGCTGTCTTCTTGGTCTTCGTTATCCCTTAATCGGATCGTACGGCCACAGCCGTATTTCGACCCATATTTCAGGGGTTCAAATGAAAGTCTTAACTCTCTCGAATATTTAATCTGATGTTATATTCTTATTCAGCATAAAATTTTGGTCTAGAAAACACTTTGTCAGGGGTCCCAACTCCGAATATTGGCTGCTCTACAAGCAGCAGCAGCAGAACTAAACACGAGTTTTTTCAACCATCCGTAAAAAGACACCAATTCAACCGACCATGGTAATTAATTTAAACGCGGCACTTCCAGTCCACTAATCAGAGATCCAAGCATACCGACGTCTCCCCCTATCACAGAGCTACGATCCACAAGAATCCCGGATGAATTTGACCAGAAACTGAGGAGATTCGAACTGTTTTTGTAATTCGGTATTGTTCCATCATGCGCCGAAACGCTCTAAATGACAAGGATTGCTCTCCAGCAGGCTCTCTCACCGCTGAAAAGAGCACAAACACCACCGAAAGCCGTCCTGTTAATAGCCCAAGGCTCCAGGACCTCAGCAGGCTTGTGAAGAGAGCTAAAAAATTCCAGGATGGCTATGACAGTGACGGCACAAAAGGCCCCTTTTTTGATGCAATTATTTCTGAGGGAGATCAATACAAGGAAGGGGGGGGAGAAGACTACAATATTGGTGACGCCAAACGACCAAAGAAGAGCGCAGCGGACGCAGCAGGAGGAGCGGAGGAAGCAGCAGTGGTGGAGGCAGCAACACCAGCAGAAGGGGAAGAAAATGGTGTCGAAAAAAAAAATATTGATTTACAAACAGTGGCATGGCTCAAGGAAGAGCTGAAGCTCCGATGCCAACCAACCTCTGGAAAGAAGACTGATCTGGTCGAAGGGTTGAAGAAGGCAATAGACAGGAAGATGCGTCGATTCAATACAGTGGAGGAAGCAAGAGCAAGCAGCAGCAGTAGGCCCCAAAGTGGACGCCCCACGACAGCAAAGAACAACAACAACAACAACAACAACAACAACAGAGACCCCGCAGCAAGGGGAAGACTCTCCGGAGCGCCGGAAGAACAGTGAAAAACGCAAATAGACTTAGCCGGCAACAGCCTGATCAGGGTGTGCGTTCCTGTCTATGGAATTTCTTTCACTGACTTAGTCACTCAAGGAAGGGGGAGATGTCCAGGGCAACAAGTGGGCCAACGGATCGATGCCAACGGACAATAGCAACGCGATTCTTGTAGCTTGTCCTTACACTGAAAACGCACAGCGGAACGACGGATCGATAGCCGATAGCGTTCATTGATTGCTGTATTCCGGAACAACGGATCGATGCCAACGGATCGATGCCAACAGACAATAGCAACGCAATTCACAGCAGACGCTAGACGCTAGATGCAATCCGGAGCAGACGCTCGACGCAACGATCTTGTCAGATCGATTAAAGTCTCTTTCCCTGAAGAACAGCGGGGACGATGTAATGTGCCTGTCCTTGCAGCGAAAGCGCAGCAGCAGCAAGAGGACAACGTCGATGCCCTGACAGGAGAAAAGCCCACAGCAGCTAAAAGGATGGGACAAGCAAGGGGACAAGCGCAGCCTGGAAGCATGGCGCTGGAGGAAAGGGACAAGCGCAGCTTGGACCTGCAGCGATGTTTATCTGGAGATAGATAGGGGCATTCTACAAAGCTCATGACCTACATGGATAGAGGATACAGCATGGTAGACACAAGGATGACTGACACGAAATATGGAATGCAGCAATTGGCAGCAGCGAGAAGTTTTAGTATTAAAAGCTTCAGACAGCGGGGACAGAATGGCCTGGAACTCCTGTCTTCACGGTGAATACCAACCTTATTGTTGCTGATGTTCGCTGAGATCTGTGGGGACTCGGCCTGTTAAGGCGTTCCCTGCTATGGATCTGCAGCCAGTTGCAAGAGCAACCGCCGGATTGCTACTAGGAGCAATCGAACAGGGGACTACGAGCAACGTCAACCGCATCAGTCAGCGGGGACAGATTCGGTCGTTCCTGCCTTCACGGCATGTTCGATTCGGTTCATTCGATTCGGTTCATTCGATTCGGTTCATCCGATTCGGTTCATCCGATTCGATTCGGTCGTTCGCACTCCTGTTTGACCTGTGCCTCGACGACAGCAAGTATTGATACAAATTCATCACCCCTTGTTGTTTGCGGGGCCTTTGAAAGTGTTCTTGTGTCTTTATTTGGAGTATTCAGGGCTCGGGCGGCCGAATGGTGGAGGACGAGGAATGGTGCAAAATCACGCCGAATCACGGGCCCGATGTACAAAAATCAGCCGAAATCTACTAATATTTATCAAAATTCCCCAAGTAAATAATAAAAAACCCATATCTATGTTATTGACTACAAGTATTGGTGGTTATTTGTTACTTTATTGCAGATAGAGGTGCTTTCATTGTCTCTAGAAGACAGAACTCGGTTGACGATTTGGTCACCGGGTACATGAAAAAATGTGTTTTTTTTTACGGCGAATCCCGTATAATTTCAATCCGATTAAGGGATAAACTGTTAGAGTAACCAGTTTCGGATTGGAGCTGTCAAAGGCTCTCTTGTAAGGGATTGGAGGATCTCTGTAAAGTCCTGCCATGGTTTCTTGGTTGCGTTTGATCGATTTGATGTTTGATCGATTCTGTGTTGCGATCGATTCGGGAGCGTTTCGGAGGTTCTTGTTTCGATCGTTCGTAGATTTTGTTCAATCAGTTCTTTCTTATTTCGATTGTAGGATTTTGCTTGTCAGGGTATCGATGTATCCCTTTTGTTTAGGATAAAGGTTGTTTTGGATTCAGTACTGATTTCCTGTCTGTCTTCTACTTTAAAAGATAAACAGTAATTACTGTGTTACACGTTAAGGTAGAAATACACGATAGGAGTATTGTTTTAAAGATGGAAGGTAAATAAATTGTGTTACAAAAGAGAATGTATGAATACTTTACGAGATGGGAATGATTTCTTGAGTATGGAATGAATGAACGATCGAACAATAATAATGTTCGTCGAGTCATTGGAATCTTTGTTTGAATTGTATGTGTATTCTTGTACGTTGAATATTCAGTATATATACATGAATATCATACATATTGTTGTGTATTGAAGCACATGCGGGATTCAATAATCATTTAGAGTCTCTTGTAGGGGTACCTACGCCAACGTGTCACAGAAATAACACACAATTATTCACACTACTCCAATTTTCTACCTTAGAGTGTTACGGTGTACGTTGAATATTCAGTATATATACATGAATATCATACATATTGTTGTGTATTGGAGCACATGCGGGATTCAATAATCATTTAGAGTCTCTTGTAGGGGTACCTACGCCAACGTGTCACAGAAATAACACACAATTATTCACACTACTCCAATTTTCTACCTTATTAATATTAATATACTTATTTAAGTAGGAAAATCCACCGAAGGTGGTTAAAAGCTACTCAGTCTGTAACCAGACTTTATCGTCGCCTCAATCGAAGAGAGGTTAGGCCCCAAGTTGTAGAACGACGCGCCGCCTCAACCATGGGGAATAGGCCCCAGGTTGTAAGGACGACTATTTTGCAAACGAACCTTGGTAAGAAACAGGAAAAAACGAACCAGTCCAGAGCACAACAGACTCTGCTGTTGCAAGTC
Source organism: Pseudo-nitzschia pungens (assembly GCA_037355855.1). Lineage (NCBI taxonomy): Eukaryota > Bacillariophyta > Bacillariophyceae > Bacillariales > Bacillariaceae > Pseudo-nitzschia > Pseudo-nitzschia pungens. The sequence continues at coordinate 3,842,001 of CM074758.1, forward strand.
GTACAGGTGAGGGGGTAACAAGAACGTGAAAGGGAAAAACACAAGCAAAACTGTCCCTTGCATGCCGCTGTACAGCATCAGTAATGCTTGGAGTGGTCAGCTGACACAAGCAAAACCCTTCCTCAGATACATAGTATCAGTAATGCAAGTGGTCAGCTGACGCAAGCGAAACTGGTCTCAGCATGCTGTGTTGCAGCATCAGTAATGCGAGTGCCCCAAACACATTCCTTACCACTGTATGGTACATATAGTACGGCTACCAAATTCGTAAAAGCTGTCCTCCTGTTCGAACTTCATAGTAGCACATTCAGAAACACGTAGAGGCAGTGGAGCCTACTACCAAATTCAAATTCGTAACAGCTGGCCTTCTGTTCGAACTTGAACTTGCTCTCCTGTAGTAGCTTGGAAACAGGGGCTCTAAGTGATAACACTTATGGACCATCAGGGCTGTAGGCTTGAAAACAGGTAGCAGCTGTACTGTGAACTGGAGGGGTATATATAGGTGGTGGTGCGTTAAGTACAGACTACTTAGCGACTTTGGGGCTTGGGTCAGAAAAACAGGTGGACCTAAGGGAATATAACTTATGGTCCAGCAGGGCAGTAGGCTTGAAAACAGATGACAGTTGAAGTGTGCATCTGAGAGGTATATGTAGATGGTAGAGCCTTAAACAAACTGTACTTAGCGGCTTTGGGGCTTGGGTCAGAAAACAATAGGACCATAAGCGAAAACACTTATGGTCCAGCAGGGCAGTAGACTTGAAAACAGATGACAGTTGAAGTGTGCACCTGACAGGGTTATGTAGGTAGGAGAGCCTTAAAAAGCTGTACTTAGCGGCTTTGGGGCTTGGGTCAAAAAACAGTAGGTCCATAAGCGAAAACATTTATGGACCAGCGGGCAGTAGACTTGGAAACAGATGACATTTATACTGTACACCTGAGAGGTATATGTGGATGGTAGAGCCTTAAGTGAACTGTACTTAGCGGCTTTGGTGCTTGGATCAGAAAACAGTAGGACCATAAGCGAAAACACTTATGGTCCAGCAGGGCAGTAGACTTGGAAACAGATGACATTTATACTGTACACCTGAGAGGTTTATGTAGATGATAGAGCCTTAAGTGAACTGTACTTAGCGGCTTTGGGGCTTGGGTCAGAAAACAGTAGGACCATAAGCGAAAACACTTATGGTCCATCAGGGCAATAGACTTGGAAACAGATGACATCTGGAATTTCGTGTAGAAATATTCCTACAGTGGAAGAACTTTAAGTGAGAATCACTTAAGCAGCTTGGAAACAGTGTAGAACATTAAGTATAGCAAGATATACGTAAGGGCCTTGGTTGGAGCTTGGGAACAGATCGAAGCAGTACCGTACATCGAAAAAGAGTGGTGAATTGCTGTAGTATCTGTACTGGAAGTGCTGTAGAAAATTATGTGTCGGTTTTGTGTTGGTTGTTGCTGCTGCTCGATCGGCCGCCGAGTGGTGAATTGGCAACCAAAGCAACCAAACGAAGCATCCAGCAACTGAACCGATAGCAGAAACGAAGAGTGCAGGTCTTGGTTAATACATGTAGGTCCTGGGGTTGTGATTGGGGGTGTATAAGGGAGCGAGATATCGCATGGTAAAGTTGTGTAGAAAGCTACGTATTTTTAGTACTGGAACATCGGAACGTCGGACAAAATGCGCTTCGCGCAAATTGTACTCCAATTTTCTACCTTAGAGTGTTACGGCCACAGCCCAAGCTGACCATGAGGTTTCAGATGACGAGATCGATATCTCTGAACGAGAACTCAAAGAGTACCGAAGAAAGTACAGAAAGACCTTCAAGAAGAAAGGATCCCACAACTGAATGACTGATACCATCCACACCGGGCCTTGCATAATCAACCGGTTTGCAGACGTCTGTGTGGAGGTATTGGACCACAAGGGAAGGGGGAGGATGCTCCGGGGCCTATTAGACTCTGGTTGCTCCAAATCCATCATACTAAGGCAATTCGTTGACCGAAGTCAACTAACGAACCGAGACCAAAGATCTGTCACCTAGAACACGTACGGAGGCAAGTTCTGAACCAAGTCTGCGGCTTCAGTGGGACTAAGGCTGATAGAATTTTCAAACTCCAAGACCATCAAATGGACCTTCCAAGTGGATGAATACCATCACCATGAGGAAGTGCCCTATGACATGATTATAGGATCGGATCTGATGGCACAACTCGGACTGGATATCAAATACAGCTCCCGTACGATTGAGTGGCAGGGTGACTCCATCCCCATGAAGGGAATGGGGGAGCTTGCTGACCCAGACAAATGTGAGGCAGTATTCTTTGCCAACATAAAGAGTCCAATCCTCCAACAGGAGGAAGAGAGGCAATCCAAAATACTGGATGCGGACTACTCCAAAGTCGATATAGACGCTATGGTCAGTGACCTGGAGATCACAGACACGTCCAAGGAAGCCTTGAAGAAAACATTGAAGAAATTCTCAACACCCTTTGGAGGAGGCCTGGGACTGCTTAAAAATATAGAACCGGTATCGATTGAACTCCAACCAGGGGTCAAACCGGTCTGGCAGAGGTACTACTCCGTGCCCCATGCCTTCGAACAAGCACTCCGAAAGGAGATCACTCGACTCTGTGATATTGGAGTCCTGGAGAAACTCCCCCATGATGACGATTCACCATGGGCATCTCCTACCTTTTGTCAACCCAAAAAGACAGGGGACATTCAGGTGCTTACAGACTTCCGGAAGATGAATGCAGCAATCCAGAGGAAACCATTCCCATTACCATGAATAGGGGAAACAATCCAAAGACTACAGAAATTCAAGTCAGCTACGGCACTGGACCTGTCGCAAGGATATTACACCATCCCCATCTGCAAGGAGAGCCAAAAGATCTGCTCTACCATCTTGCCGTGGGGAAAGTATGCCTACAAGAGATTGGCAATGGGGATTGCTTGTGCTCCGGATATCTTCCAATCAGTCATGATGAACCTACTAGGTGATCTGGACTATGTCCTTGTCTACATCGATGACATCCTGATCATCCAACGAGAGGGAGAATCTGAACAGGACCACCTCAACAAAATCGATACAGTCCTACAGAGACTTGATGATGCTGGCTTTAGGGCCAATCTCCGGAAATCCTTTTTCATGCAAAAAGAAGTGGAATATCTGGGATTTCTATTAACAACAGAGGGCATCCAACCGAATCCTACGAGGACAAGATGTGATTATCCACACAGACCACCTTAACCTACTGTATCAGCAGATGCCAATGCAAAGAATGGTCCGGTGGAGACTCCTCATGGAGGAGTTCCATCCGGTAGTCAAGCATGTTGCTGGCAAAGACAATGATGCAGCAGATGCACTGTCACGCCTGGATATTACGGAGATCCAGCAGATACAGTGGAATGGCTACCACCAAATAAGCCCCTCACCTACGCGGATGAGGAAGAGCACCTCCGGCAACTCCTATTCCCACTTGGAGAAGAAGCGCCGGAAGAATTCCAGGGCAATAGTGCATTCCCACTTGCCCCAGATATGATCCAATTCTACCAACAAAAGGACAAGAAGATCACAAGTGCTCTGGAAAAAGACAAACGACTAACCACCAAAATGGTGGAAAGTTATAGTCTAATCCACAAAAAAGGGAAGATTCTCATTCCCGACAAACTCAAGGAAAGAGTTATGGAATGGTACCACACCATGCTGGTCCATCCTGGAGAAAAGAGAATGGAACAAAGCATCCGATCAGTGTTCACCTGGAAAGGCCTGAGGAAGGATGTCCAGGACCTCTGTAAACACTGTCACACATGCCAGATGTTTAAGAAAAGTGGCCGGAAGAAGTATGGCCTACTACCGGAAAAAGCAGCTGAGATCACCAAGTGGCAGAGGGTCAATGTAGATCTCTGGGGACCTGCAACTGTCCACAATAAAAATGGTAAAGATTACCACATCCATGTTCTCACCATGGTGGACCCAGTAACCGGATGGTTCGAGCTGGCCCACTTGAAGGACTCACCAAATGCAGCAGAGACTCAACATTTGTTGGACAGTACCTGGCTAGCAAGATACCCCCGACCGAAAGAAATTGGCTTTGATGGCGGGAGCGAGTTCAAGGCCGAGTTCCAAGAGCTCTGTGACAACATGGGAATGAAAAGAAAGCCCAGTGGGGCATGGAACCCCCAATCCAACGCTGTACTGGAGAGGATCCATCAGGTTCTAAAGGACTGCCTATTGTCCTTTAATCTGGAGCAGAGAGACCTCCACAAGAAAGATCCCTTTGAGGAATTTACCACCAAGGCAGCATATGCTATCAGAAGCGCCATCCACACTACCCTGGGGTACTCCCCGGCACAATTGGTGTTCGGAAGGGACATGTTTATGCCTGTGAATTTCCCAGTAGACTGGGAAGCAATCCAAGCAAGGAAACAGAAGAGTATCCACAAGAGTAATATCAGGGAGAACCAGAAGAGGATGTAACACTCTAGGGTAGAATTAGATGGAGTGGTACGCGATAGGTTAATAAATTGGTGTTTTAATGATGAATAATTATAAAATTGTGTTACGAAAGAGAATGGTTGAATACTTTGCGAGATGGGAATGATTTCTTGAGTATGGAATGAATGATCGAGGATTATCGGCGAGTCATAAGACTCTTGATATTTTATCTTGATACTTGAATATCGAACTGTAAATATATATATATATATACTGAACATACATACATGAATACCACATATATTGGAGTACATGCGGGATTCAATAATCATTAAGAGACTATCGTAGGATCGTAACATTAACATGTTACAGAGGATTCCCCATGTCTATAAGGAAGGAGACTATGTCACCCTGGAAAGGAAGGGCATTATTCTGAAACTATCCTTCCCCTGGCAAGGACCTTACAAGGTGCTCAAGGCCCATGGTAATGGAACTGTAACTATTGAGACTGCTCCCTTTGTAACCGACCGGGTTAACATCAGGAGGGTCCACCCCTATTATTGCAGGGATGGCACCAAGCTGGAGGAGTAATCGTAACAGTCCCATGGAGGAGCATGCCGTGCACCGGAATACAGTCACGAGTCCACTCGGGACTGGATTAAGGATAAGGATAAAAAGATCAGCGAGTCAATAGAATCGCCAATTGAGAGGCTGCTGGTGTAACTGTAGCAAATAGACTAATCGATAGAGCTCACAATTTGCATATCACTACTATTCTAATCACTAGTAGACCCGGGGTATGGCACAATCTATGCAAGTCCTACATATGCCCCAACAACTGCATTAAATATAAGAATCAACACTCCAAGTATGGGAAGCTTCCACTGAAAGAAGCTCCACTATCACCATTCAATGAAGTGCATGTGGATCTTATAGGCCCATGGTGGAAGCTTACTGCCCAAGGCAAGAACTACAACTTCAAGGCCCTAACCTGCATTGATCCAGTTACCAACCTCCTGGAAATTATCAGAATCAGGGAAAAGTCCTCCCAGCATGTATCAGACCAGTTCAAGAACTGCAGGCTCTCTAGATACCCAAGACCTATCAGAAGTGTACATGACAACGGCGGAGAGTTCATAGGGGCTGAATTCCAAACCACCCTCAAGCAGTATGGAATTCAGTCCATTCCTACCACAGTGAAGAACCCCCAGTCGGATGCTATTGTGACATGCTAGCGTAGCGAGCATGAACCACAATTGAATAATTAACCGAATCCCACATACGAGCCACCCGGCGTTAAATATGAGAGCTGATCGGCGTTTAAATATAAGAGCTGATTGGCGTTTGAATATAAGAGCTGACCGGTGTTTGAATTGAATTCAAACTGTACGCCGGACACCCCAGCAATGCATGTGTGCCGGTATTCAAATAGTAGCAAGGCACGCTTGCAAATATTCAAACGTTCACACGAAAATCGAAAAGCTCTCTTAAAGAGTTGAAATATTAGTCACAATTTTATACTACTCCGAATTTTCTACTTTAGAGTGTAACACAGTAATTACTGTTTATCTTTGACGTAGGAAAACAGTAGAATTCAGTACTGAACCAAAACAACCGAATAAACATCCCTTATCCTCAACAACAGAGGCACCTTTATCTCCAGCAAGCTAACCGACGCAACATGGCAGGCATCTACAGAGACCCCCCTATCACCTACAAGAGCTCTTTCGACCGAACCAAGCCAAAGCTCTTCACCCTGTACAATGTCGATGAGGATAGGACCAACAGCATGAAAATCCCACTGTTTACAGAGACAAGAGGCCTCGAAGAACTGCTCTTTGTGGAGGAGTCTTTTCAAAATGCCGCCAAGCTCCTAAGACTACCAACTGAAATCTATCAAACCCACTTCAGTCGATGCCTCACTACCGATGCTCAGAGCAAGTGGGATGACATGATAAAGGATCCCCTGGACCCAGAAGAGTACCAGTATGCTCAAGAAGAGATCAGGGGCTCCTCTACTGCAATGCCAGAGACACCAGGGACATCATGCACACTTACCTTTGAAGCCCCGAGTGCAGAAAGACTCCATCGGTTACATGCAAGGAACATGCTGACCGGATCCTCATCCTCATGAAGTACACCCAAAAATTAGATGGAAGCAGTGCCCCTCTCTCCAGAGTGGAAAAACTCACCATTCTCCTACACTCATTCCCCTCTGCATGGATCAAGAGCTACGGGATTATCCACAGTGGAATTTAAGAAGATACCACAGTCCAACACATCGTGGACCACATGAGCTGTCACGAGCGCCAAGCCAACAAGAAGAGCAACAAGAATAACAACAAACAGCAGAAGCGCTCGAACAACAACAACAACAACAACAACAACAGCAACTCTCGTAAGCGCAACTCCCACTCCAACCATAAGGGAAACCACAACAAGAAGAAGTCCAATCCCTGCCAGATCCCCGGCCACAATCATGATTGGTCGGAGTGCCCGAAGAACAAGTACTCCAAGAATTGGGGTCCACTAACTCAAAGCAAACTGAGACCTTCCACACCCAGGCTCAACTAATCTCTGGAAGCAACAAATCCTTCCAAGCCCACATGAAAGCAGCAATGGAATCATACCATACAGCGCATGGAGGCCGAACAGAAAGAAGCATCGATGGGGAACTTGTGTGGCTCCCCTGACTCGCTTCTCAAACACGGGCCAAGTCCCAGAAGCCCCCGGCTTCACCTAAACCAGCAATCACCTTGCCTCCAGCTCCCATGGAACTGGATGCCAGCACAGCCCTGCTGTCTGGGATGACGCATGGAGGAGATCTCCCGGGAACAGAGGGGAAGGAACCTACAGGATGGAGTATTCCTGTTGAGAGCTCAGCAACAAAGCCTGCCACAGCAGCAGCAAAAACAATGGTTCGCAACATCCTAAAGGATATATCGAACATGGATCCGAATCGAACACCGAATCGATCCAAGGGTACAGACGCATCATCGATTAATATCAACCCGAATAAGACAGCAGCAACAAATGGACCACTCTTGTCTCTGGCAACAAATTGGTCTACCGGTACAGCAAAAAATCTCTATTGCAATCCCGGAAACTCCAAAGACTACACCAAAGGAGGTGCGCTGGAGCAAAATTATTTAAAGCTGCTGTCGACTGCTGGTAATACAACCAAAAATACAGCAGATCAGACAACGAATAAGGGCAACGTGGCTCCCATTCTACTAACCAACATACAGTTCATACAAGGCATCCCTCTCAAAGCAAGACCACTACTAGCGCTATTAGATAGTGGATCCTCCGGAACTCTAATCAACAAACGTGCCCTACCATTTGGCACACTACCACTTTGAAGCAAGCATCAAGTCCCCACCGCTACAGCCAATGGAAGCTTTGATACCACAGAGTATATTATCATGAAGAACATCAAGCTACAGGAGTTTGGCAACTACACCATCAACCTACAAGAGGCAAGGCTCTTCCATTCCCCCAACTGCAAATATGATCTGATACTAGGCAGAGACATCCTCCATCTAGCAAAGATCAATCTCCTATTCAAAGAAGGCGCAGTACAGTGGATGGACCAAACTGTCCCTATGAAGGACACCTCCTTATACCACGAGTCAGACTATACCATGCTCATGGAAGAACTAGAAGATGCCAAACTCTTTGCTGATGATCCCTCCTTTGCCAATCCATACAAGTCCAAAGTCATCCTAGACAGAGCCTACCAAGAAATAGATCCATCTACAGTCGCACAGCAACAGTCCCACATGTCCAAAGCAGAGCAACAACTGTTCCAAGCAATACTGAACAAGTATCCAAATGTCTTCAACGGGGAACTTGGAAAGTATCCTCACAAGAAGATTTCTCTAAGACTGAAGCCTGGATCCAAGCCCATACACAAGAAGCCTTATCCAGTTGCATACAAACAAGAAGACCTATTCAAAAGGGAGCTCCAGAATCTTTGTAATGATGGAGTCCTCAAGAGATGCACTGGACCAGCTGAATGGGCCTTCCCAACCTTCATTGTACCAAAGAAAGACAACAGAGTTAGATGGGTATCAGACTTCAGAGAACTCAATGAACTTCTTGAGCGCTGACCTTATCCCATACCTAGGATACAAGACATCATGAACAAGCGAGGCAAGTACACTCATTTCACCAAGATTGACTTGTCCATGCAATACTACTGCTTTGAACTGGATGATGCAAGCAAGAAACTATGTACCATAGTCACTCCATATGGATGCTATGAGTATCAGCGCCTACCAATGGGAGTTAAAGTCTCTCCGGACGTTGCCCAGCAACTCATGGAAGATATCCTACAAGACACTGACTGCACTGTCTACATTGATGACATTGGTATCTGGACTAATGGATCCTTTGAACTCCACATGAAGACCATGGACAAGATCCTAGACCGGCTCAACCAGAATGGACTTAAATGCAACCCACTCAAGTGTGATTGGGCTGTACAAGAAACCGACTTCCTTGGTTACTGGATGACACCTACAGCTGTTAAGCCTTGGAGGAAAAAGATTGAAGCCATCCTACATATGGACCGACCTTGAACTGTGACTCAAGTCAGATCCTTCCTCAGAGCAGGAACATTATGGAAAAAAAAAATTTAGAAAAATTTTCATATTCATGCGCGCGTTTTGCATGCAAGAAAATCGATATAATTTTTAACGGCTGTTTTTTGTTAAATATACACTTTAACGGCTGGCTGTACGAGTAAGGCTTACTTAGAGTGTCCTCGAAACTGTCCTCAAAACTGTCCTCAAAACAATTGTCCTCAAAAAGTGTCCTCAACGATTTTGTCCTCAACAATTATGTCCTCAACGTTTTGTCCTCAACCTCTATGACTTCAACGTTGAGGTTGAGGAGAAAACATTGAGGACATAATTGTTGAGGACAAAATGGTTGAGGACAGTCTGTTGAGGACAAAATCGTTGAGGACACGTTTTGAGGACAATCGTTTTGAGGACAAAGATGACGGTTTAAGACCGTTAAATTATGGTTGCTCTTCTTTAATTATTAAAAATATAGAAGAGCCGTTATTTCCCTAAGATTTTTTTGAGAGTAAACCTTAGTCGCGCGCACAGCACAATGCGCATGAAAACGGAAATTTTCCAGAAAAGTTTTTTTTCCATAATGTTCCAGTAGGATACTACAGGGACATGTGGCCTCGCAGGTCCCATGTCCTAGCTCCTCTCTTTGACATTACTGGGACCCCCAAGAAAATTCTTCAAGCAGCTACCATCAAAGGCAAGCAAAGAAAAGCTCCTTCGCCTTTCGCTTGGGGACCTGCTCAAGATAAAGCCTTTCAAGAAATGAAGGCAGTGGTAGCAGCAGATGCGCTGAATACCTACCCAGATCTTAACAAGCCCTTTGAACTGTACACTGATGCCTCAGACCTACAGCTGGGTGCTGCCATAATACAAGATGGCAAACCCATAGCCTATTGGTCCAAGAAACTATCTGATGCCCAAAAGAACTACACCACTATGGAGAAAGAACTCCTAGCCATAGTACTCTGTTGCAAAGAATACCGCAAAATGCTACTTGGTGGTGTTATCAATGTATACACTGACCATAAAAACCTTACCTTCCGAACCCTCTCAGTCCAACGAGTCCTCCGATGGAGACTATTCCTTGAAGAATTTGGTGTCAACCTCACCTATGTGGAAGGCAAGAAGAATGTTCTTGCTGACGCCTTCTCCAGACTCCCCCGGATGGATCCACCTACTGTGGGGAAGAAAGAAGCCCTTGGTAAGGGCACTCTAATTGATTTTTTGAAACTTGAAGTCCCCAAGCAAGATGAAGAACTGTTTCTAGCAGAGTTCCCCAACTTATTCCAGCACTTATGCAATGACGCAGACCAGGAACTACAAGCCTGTTTGCTGAACAATGAGTGCCTAGTCAACCTACCAAACAATCAAGACTTGGAATGCCCGGTGAACTATTCCAATATCTATCTTCATCAGCAGAAGGATCCAACCATCAAGTTCAAGATTCAATCCAAAGCCTTCTTCTACCAAGAATTGCAGGGCAATAACATCCTCTGCTATGCCAACCAATCCAATCTAGACAATTGGAGAATTTACATACCAAGCTCTCTCTCGAATGATACCATCAAGTGGTACCATCTCCTGTTGGGTCATTGTGGATCCACCAGACTATATAAAACCATCGCAGCTCAATTCTATGCAGACAACCTGTCCAACCTGTGCAAGTCCTAGATTTGCCCTGATGATTGCATCCAATACAAGAGCAGGCAAGCACAATATGGAAAGCTTCCTCCCAAAGAAGCGCCGATATCTCCCTTCGATGAAGTCCATGTGGACCTCATAGGCCCATGGAAGATTACAGCTCAAAGCAAGACCTACAACTTCAAGGCCCTCACCTGTATTGATCCAGTCACCAATCTACTTGAAATCATCCGGATCAGGGACAAGTCTTCTCAGCATGTCTCTGATCAATTCAAGAACTGCTGGCTCTCAAGATACCCCAGACCAAATAGATGCGTCCATGACAATGGTGGTGAGTTCCTAGGGGCTGAATTCCAACTCATCCTCAAGCAGTATGGAATCCAATCAGTCCCCACTACAGTGAAGAATCCACAAGCCAATGCTATCTGTGAGCGAGTACATTATACAGTGGCTGACATCCTACGAGTCCTAGTACATGTCAATCCTCCACAAGCCAACGCCAGAGCTACTCAGCTTATGGACAATGCCCTAGCAACATGCATGCATGCCTCTTGCTGCGCAGTCAGCTCCTCCTTACAAGCTTTCCCAGGCTCCCTGGTGTTTAACAGGGACATGATGATAGATTTGCCCTTGACCTCCAACCTATTAGCTCTCAAGCAGCTCAGACAACAAGGAATCAATAAGGCGCTGCTCAGGGACAATGCCAAGAGAATAGAGCATACCTTCCGAATCAATGACAAGCTACCTTATTATTTAACCTTATACAGTCTCTCAAGCCCCTTAAGTGATATCCACTTAACGTTCTACATTCTTCAAGGTTACTTGCTGAAGTTCTCTAAGTCTTTTCAAGTCAAAGTTGTTGAACACATACATAACCCCCCCTTCCAGAAGGTTCCTACTCGCTGATCCTTAAGTATTTGCAAGTTCGCGCGAGCATATCTTCCAGTTTCCTCCCTCTTTTCAAGCCAATAGCCCCCCTGCTCTTCTAAGTGCCTATCATTTAAGAGCTACCCTGTTTCCTAGCCAAGCCCCCCAGTCCCTAAGTGTTTTCGCTTAAGGCTCCCCCACTACATCTGTTTTCAAGCCAAGACCAACTGATCCCTAAGTACCTTCCACTTAGTGCACTTCTGTTTCTAAGACTACAGCTACAATCGCCCCTTGTTATCAAGACTACAGTCTCCCTGGTCCCTGTTCGAGAGTTCCCTAAGTGTTTTTGCTATTAAGCAACCCCTACTGTTTTCAAGACACAAGCCTATCCCTGGTCCCTAGGTCTTTCTACTAAAGCCCCTGTTTTCAAGCAAGCACCTTCCCTGGTCCCTAAGTGTCTCGCTCAAGGTACCTGTTTTCAAGCCAATTGCCCCTGAATACTGTTTCCACCCTTAATTACTCCCCTTGTTTCCAAGCAGGCAGCTTTCCTGGTCCATAAGTGTCGTGCTCAAGGTCCCTGTTTTCAAGCCAATTGCCCCTGGATACTGTTTCCACTTATAAGTACTCGCGAGTTTGAACTTCAAGTTCCCTCCTGAGCCTTTTAAGTGTGCCCTGCCATTGACACCCCCCGGTCCCTAAGTGTTGCTACTAAAGCCCCCAGTTTCGACGCAAGCAGCATCCTTGATCCCAGGTCTTTGTTACAAGCCAGTCGTCGGTTTGTTTCTACACGATTTGCAGTGGTCTACTGGAGTTCCTAAATTCTGTAACTCCAAAACACCTCTGTGGGTTTCGAACGTGACTTTTCTGGTAGTGCTCTGGTCCTATCCTTTTTTGATTCCTCTGGAGTTTTTCCTTGTTCAGACCAACACTGGACCTGTTGTTGCTGCTGTACCCTGTTTCCCAGCATACAACCTATCACCTGGCATTTCTGCACCCAAGCGGCTTTTCTATTGTTGTTTCTGCATCCAGCTGGTGCTTCTATTGCCCCGGCGTTTGTCATCATCAGGCATTTCTGTACCTACGTGGTGTTTCTGTTGTTGCTTCTGCATTCAACTGGTGCTTCTACTGCCCCGGCTTTTGCTATCACCTGGCACCTCTACATCCAGCGCAGCGTGTCTGTTGTTTTTTCTGCACTCCACAGGAGGTTTTCTGCTGTTGATTTGCCCTCCACCGGTGCTTATCCTGCCCCGGCATTAGTCATCACCTGGCACTTCTACATCCAAGCGGCGTGTCTGTTGTTGCTCCTGCACCCAGCTGGTTGCTTTTCTGCTGTGGCTTTTCAACATCCAAGTGGCGTTTCTGTTGTTGCTTCTGCACACAACTGGTGTTTCTACTGCCCCGGCTTTTGTCATCATCAGGCATTTCTGCACCCAAGTGGCGTTTCTGTTGTTGCTTCTGCATTCAACTGGTGCTTCTACTGCCCCGGCCTTTGCTATCACCTGGCACCTCTACATCCACAGCGGCATTACTGTTGTCGCTTCTGCTCTCCACTGGAGGTTTTCTGCTGTTGCTTCTGCTTTCAACTGGTGCTTCTATTGCCCCGGCTTTTGTCATCATCAGGCATTTCTGGACCCAAGTGGAGTTTTCTGTTGTTGCTTCTGTATACACCTGGTGCTTCTACTGCCCCGGCCTTTGCTATCACCTGGCACCTCTACATCCACAGCGGCGTTTCTGTTGTTGCTTCTGCTCTCCACTGGAGGTTTTCTGCTGTTGCTTCTGCTTTCAACTGGTGCTTCTATTGCCCCAGCTTTTGTCGTCATCAGGCATTTCTGCACCCAAGTGGTGTTTCTGTTGTTGCTTCTGTATACACCTGGTGCTTCTACTGCCCCGGCTTTTGCTATCTCCTGGCACCCCTACATCCAACGCGGCGTTTCTGTTGTTGCTTCTGCACTCCACAGGAGGTTTTCTGCTGTTGATTTGCCCTCAACCGGTGCTTCTCCTGCCCCGGCATCTGTCACCACCTGGCACTTCTACATCCAAGCGGCGTGTCTGTTGTTGCTCCTGCACCCAGCTGGTTGCTTTTCTGCTGTGGCTTTTCAACATCCCAGTGGCGTTTCTGTGGTTGCTTCCGCACTCAACTGGTGATTCTACTGCCCCGGCTTTTGTCATCATCAGGCATTTCTGCACCCAAGTGGCGTTTTCTGTTGTTACTTCTGCATTCAACTGGTGCTTCTACTGCCCCGGCCTTTGCTATCACCTGGCACCTCTACATCCACAGCGGCGTTTCTGTTGTCGCTTCTGCTCTCCACTGGAGGTTTTCTGCTGTTGCTTCTGCTTTCCACTGGTGCTTCTATTCCCGGCTTTTGCTATCACCTGGCATCTCTACATCCAGCGCGGCGTTTCTGTTGTTGCTTCTGCACTCCACTGGAGGTTTTCTGTTGTTGCTTCTGCTTTCAACTGGTGCTTCTCCTGCCCCAGCATTTGTCATCACCTGGCACTTCTACATCCAAGCGGCGTGACTGTTGTTGCTCCTGCACCCAGCTGGTTGCTTTTCTGCTGTGGCTTTTCAGCATCCAAGTGGCGTTTCTGTTGTTGCTTCTGCACACAACTGGTGTTTCTACTGCCCTGGCCTTTGCTATTACCTGGCACCTCTACATCCAAAGCGGCGTTCTGTGCTTGCTTCTGCACTCCACTGGAGGTTTTCTGCTGTTGCTTCTGCTTTCAACCGGTGCTTCTACTGCCCCGGCCTCTGTCACCACCTGGTATTTCTGCACCCAAGTGGAGTTTTCTGTTGTTGCTTCGGTTCTCCACTGGTGCTTCTACTGCCCCGGCTTTTGTCATCACCTGGCTTCTCTCCAACCAAGCGTCGGTTCTGTTGTTGCTTCTGCATCCAGCTGGTGCTTCTACTTCCCCGGCATTTGTCATCATCAGGCATTTCTGTACCCAAGTGGTGTTTCTGTTGTTGCTTCTGCATTCAACTGGTGCTTCTACTGCCCCGGCCTTTGCTATCACCTGGCACCTCTACATCCACAGCGGCATTACTGTTGTCGCTTCTGCTCTCCACTGGAGGTTTTCTGCTGTTGCTTCTGCTTTCAACTGGTGCTTCTATTGCCCCGGCTTTTGTCATCATCAGGCATTTCTGGACCCAAGTGGAGTTTTCTGTTGTTCCTTCTGCACTCAGCTGCTCCCCTTCTGGTACAATGCCTCCCCCTCCTAATAAGGGGTGGCCCACCTCCCAAGCTGCTTCCCGGAAGAAAAGATCTTCCACGCCTTCTTCTTCTGCTAGGTCTGCCTCTGGGTCTCGGTCTAGCAAGCGCCCATTTGTGCAAAAGACCCCTCCAAGACATTCTAGTGCCAACTCTGCTCTTGCCACTCCTTCTCCTGCTCTTGCTACCAGATCATCCTCTTCATCAGCCTCCTCAGCCGCTTCATCCTCTATGCATGGGTCTTCTGTTGATGATATGTCTTCCTCTTCTTCTGTGTCCTCATCTGCAGGTGTGCTTTCTGATGTTGATATGCTTGGCACTGAATCTGCACCAGGGGATTCCTTGCAGCCTTCTTCTCTGTCAGCAGCTTCTCAGTTAGGCTCCCAGAAGTCAGGCTCTCCGCCGTTAGGTACTCTGTCCGGCTCTCAGTCGTCAGGTACTCTGCCGTCAGACCCCCAGCTGACAGGCTCCCAGCAGTCAGGCTCCCAGCAGTCAGGCTCCCAGCAGTCAGGCTCCCAGCAGCCAGGATCCAAGCAGCCAGGCTCCCAGCTGCCAGGCCAACAGCCGTCTGGACACACACCAATGGGTTCTGTGACCTCAGGCAAGGTCCCTGCTTCATCTATCCTCAAGCAATCTACTCTTGCCTTTTCCTCTGCCCAGAAGTCTGATCCCTCTCAGCAGAAAGCACGCCAATCCCAACGCAAGGAGGCTCTGGCTGCTGCAAACAGGGCTCATTCTGATTCCTTCTTCTGGTGTTTTTATGGTAAGGGTCCCTGTTCTGGCAGGTCTCCCATACCTTCTGCAATTCAGGCCTTTCGCAAATCTCCAACAGGTTCCCGCTTATGGGCTGGGTGCCCCAGCCCCACACACTTTTTCAGTAAGAAGGAGGGCAAAGACAAGAAATCCATCCATGATATTTGCCAGACTGCCATCCCTCCTGTTTATGCTCAGGCTTTTCCGGACAATCCTGATTGGCGCACGGCCTCTGTAGGTTCATTGGCCTCTCTTGCCTCTGCTTGCTTTCAAGGCTCTGCCCCAGCCTGGACCAAGCAACCATCTGGCCAGGCTCTGAAGAAATGTCTTATTGGTTTGGTCAAGATGTCTCCTGAGTGTTTTGATGACCTGTATTGTGAGGGCAACCTTCTTCCCAGCACTGAAGGAAAAGTTTGGTTGGCAGCCAACCAGGTGCTTGGCTCCCACTGGCATTTCAAGAAGAGACCTCCTACACCTGCGCCACCTGCGGCTGATGATGCTTCCACTTCCAAATCTTCCACTTCCAAATCAGTGTCCTTTCTTCCTGGTGGTGGTGATGCTACTGTCTTGTCCTCTTCTGCTGGGCATTTCCTCCGACGCCGAGGGGTTTGCTCAAGTGATTCCCGAGCACCAGTGGATGTCACTGCTGGCACCAAGTGTTCCCATAGTTCTTTTGTCACTCTGTCCCTTCCAAGGTTGATGTCACAACGCCCTGGGGAACTGTATGATGAACTGCTCAAGTCTCTCAAGGAAGCTTTGGATCTACTTTGGACTGTTGACAAGCGCCTGGTGTTGTATGTTTTTCCCTCAAGAGCCCGGCTCAACCCCAAGGCCAAGCTTGTTACCAAGCTTTGGACTACCCTTCCGGACAGGAAAACCTTGGAATTGTATGTTGCTCAGCTCGGGCTTCGCAGCAGAACTGCTCCTCACTTACGTTTCTTTGTGGGACACAGTGTTTCCCTGGAGACTCTATTTTCTGTACCCTTGCTCCAGAGGCTCAGAGATTGTGACATGGACCTGAAGTTTGACCACATACAGGCCCCAGTTATTGTCACCTGTGGTTTTCTCCTTGGATCCTACATGCAGAGTTTTGATCTTGACCACTACAACGAATTGCTTCAGACTCATCCCAGGTTTCAGGCATGTCCTATTGCTGTTATCAGGAAGAGTATCAGCCTGGACAACTCCAGAACTCCTGATCCCCATCCGGTTCTGGCTGCTCATGCCCAAACTGTTAAGCTCCTCAAAGCCCAGTTCAATTGGTGCAAACCTTCAGACATTGCCTCTCTCCCTGATGGTAAATTCTACAAGTTCATTGAGACAGCTACCAATCCTTCTGACAGACCCCTCCCCCCTTCCAAGCTCAAGACTGTTCGCCAAGCCAAGCACCGCCAAGCCAAATTTATTGAGAGCCATGAAACTGCTCCTGTTTTGGGGGTACTTGATCATGTCATTCCACTTGCTCTGGGCGTCTGTGGTGAGGCAGCGTCCGAAGTGGGTTAGGTAGATGTTGATTGGTAGCCAGAGGTAGTTGGCAGCATTCCTGAATGACTCTTCCACAAAGAGCAACTCTTCAAGGCCTCCTGTCTCTGTGAACAGAGGGACTTTCATGCTGTCCGTTCGGTCCTCATCGACATTGTACAGAGTGAAGAGCTTGGGCTTGGTTCGATCGAAGGAGCTCTTGTAGGTGATGGGAGGGTCTCTGTAGATGCCGGCCATGTTGCTTGTTGGAGATACAAGGTGCCTCTGTTGTTGAGGATAAGGGTTGTTTATTCGATTGTTTTGTTTCAG
The DNA here is from genome assembly GCA_037355855.1 of Pseudo-nitzschia pungens. Lineage (NCBI taxonomy): Eukaryota > Bacillariophyta > Bacillariophyceae > Bacillariales > Bacillariaceae > Pseudo-nitzschia > Pseudo-nitzschia pungens. Next base: position 3,859,281 of record CM074758.1, read on the forward strand.
TACTGAGTTCTACTGTTTTCCTACGTTGAAGATAAACAGTAATTACTGTGTTACACTCTAAGGTAGAAAAATTGGAGTAGTATTAAAATTGTGACTAATCGTTAACTCTTAAGCGAGTGTTTCAGTTTTCATGTGAACGTTTGAATATACACAAGCGCGCCTTGCTACTATTTGAATAAAGGCTCACATGCATTGCTGGAGCGTCCGGCGCACAGTTTGAATATTTGTATTCAAACACCGGTCACTCCTAAAGCCGGGCGGCTTATATGTGGGATTCGGTTAATTATTTAATCGTGGTTCATGCTCGCTACGCTAGCATGTCACAGTTGATCTTGATCTTCCTGTTGATTTGGGCCAAGGGCTGGGTTTGAAGACACTGCGCAGTGTGCTTATGGGCATCAGAACTCGTGACAATTGATCATGGCCTCTCTTTCTTTCTGTTGATACCAGTCCATACCGGGGCAAGATCCTTGCTTTGTACAACATCACTACCAAGGCTGAAGCCATGGCCATGTTGTCTTTCCTGCCTATTTTTCTGGAGGCTCAGTATGGTTCTTGTGTTAGACAATGGTTCTCTTCTGAGTGCTTGACTGAAATGGAGGCTTACCATTGGGATGCTGATGCCAATTGTGTTGTGGAAACTGCACCTGCTGCAGATCCAATGCAGGATGACTCTCTTCCCTTTTTGGTGATGGTGATGCCAGAGATTGGGAGCTTGTTGATGATGACTTGTCAGTTGACCTTGCCCCAGACCTCACTTTTGATCTAGATTTGCACTTCAACCTCCAAGCCCGTGCTGACAGTGGTGGTGGTGGCTTTGATGACTCCCAATCCATGGATACTTTAGCTACAGGCACTTCCAACCTCACTGCTGTCCAGGCTTCACCGTTTGCAGGTGCTGCTCCTCCTGGAGGTGATCCTCCCAATGCTGCCAAGGCTGGTGCCTCCCCTGGTGTCTCTCCTGATGTCCCACCTGCAGTTCCTGATCCTCCCAATACTGCCATGGCTAGTGACTCCCCTGTGGCCTCTCCTGATGTCTCAACTGAAGTTCCTGCTGTCCTGCCTTCTGGTTTGCATGGTGGTGAGGAAGATGCAGCCTCTGCTTTGAGGCTTGGAGTTGCTGCTATTGCATTCTCCTCCAGCCATGATGCTAGTGTCAGTGATTTGAGCCATGCCAATGTCTCCACCAAATCAGCTCCGGCAACTCTTTTTTCTGTGCGACAGACTCGGTTTCCTTCTGATCATGGTTAGATCTTCTGGTATGAGGTTTGATGGGATGCCTTCCACACCCAATCCCATCAGTGCTTCTCCCGGTTCTCCCTTTTCCCCCTCCGACTCTTTCCCTGCTTCTCAATTTGTCCAATTAACTCTTCATGGAGACTCTCTTGCTGCTAAGGATTCTGATAGTTTTGGTCATCCTTTTCCTCAAGCTCCATCATCTAATTCCACCATCATCACCTTCCAAAACATTGGACCTCAGCGTAGAGCTGCTTTTATGTCCAGGTCCAAGCACAACTCCCTTCAATTTGTTAAGAGCAACGCCAGTGTGGCGCTTTTTGCTGAACATTGTTTGAATGAATCCAAACTCCTGCCCTGTGATCTTTTCAATCGGCGCATGAAGAATGTCTGTCCCTCAAGTTTTTTCTATCTTGCCAACAACAAGCATGAAGCTTCTGAATGCACATGGCTTCAGCCTGGAGGCACAGGATTTTCCATTGACCAATTGTTTAGTTCTCACAAGGTTGCTCATGGGGCTGATCCTTCCGGTCTTGGAAGATGGTCCTTTGTCAAGTTTCATGGCAGGGATGGCTACACTGTCACCATGTTTTCTGCCCACTGCCCAGTTGAAAATGATAGGGATCTTGGCTCAGTCTGGAATCAACAGTACCGCTACTTTCAAGCAGCTGAAAATCTTTTCAGTCCCAATCCATGCATCCTTTTTCACAGGGATTTGACTGCTGCCCTTCAGGTCTGTCTTGGGGCAGGTGACCAGGTCATTCTTGGGATTGATCAAAATGCTGATGTTAGGACTGACGGCTTGTCCTTTGAGCTTCAGGCTCTTGGTTTCAGAGAGGCTATCCTTACCCTTCATAGTCAGTCTTCTCCTCCTGCCACCCACAACAGAAACACTACCAGAACGCCAATTGATGCCATTTGGGTCTCTGCGAATGTTGATGTTCTCAGGGCTGGGTATTGTCCCTTTGGTGGTGCCCAGGGTATGGAATCTGACCATAGAATGCTTTGGATTGAAGTCTGTAATGGCAGCATCATGGGAAAAACTTTGCCTCCTCCTGTGAGTCTCTCTCATTCCAAACTCCAGTCCTCCCACCCTCATCTGCGTCAACGGTATTTCAAGCGTGTGAGGCACTGCTTTCTCAAGGCTGGAGTGTTTTCTCTCCAAGCTAAGCTGGAGCACCTACTGGCTCAGTTTCAGTCTGGGGATATTTCTGTGCGCGCTGATCTCATCAATACATACGAAGTCCTCCATGAAACCTCCACCTCTCTCAGGCTCTCTGTTGAACAAAACCTCTGCCACACTAGAGCTGGTTTGGTTCCATGGTCACCCCAGCTGCAAGTCTATCGTGATACAATTGACTTTTGGAGGCGTGTTGTTAAGTTGAGACAGGGTGTGTCCACCAGTCATACTGTTTTGAAAAGGTTGGCCTGCAAGCTATCTCTCTACAAAGGAGAACACAGTGATCTTTCAAGTGCTCTCCTCCATCTGAAACAAGCTTACCGGCAATACCGGGCAGTAAAAAACTTGGCCCCATCATGGAGAGACTCCTTCAATCAAGGCCTGGTGGATGCACTTCTTGCTGAAGGCAAGCCTCACAACCAGAGTGCTCCCCAGATTCGTGCCAGGATGCGCAGGGAACGGCTTCAACGAGAACTTGGCCTTGCTGCTAGGTCTATTCGGGGACGTGTCACCAAGTCAGCTGTCTTGAGAGCTATTGCAGTTGGCCATGATGGTGTTGAACAGGTCTTGGAGTCCCAGTCTACTATGGTTCCAGCTATGGCTGAATCCAATGTCAGGCGTCAACAGCAGTGTCTTGGCACTCCTTCCATGAATCCCTCCTTCATTCAAGATTTTGGCTACCTAGGCACTGCCCATGCTGCTACCCAAGTCCTTGATGGCACATACATTCCTCCTCCTACCACTGACAAATACCTTTCTGAATTTCTTTCCTGTCTCAAAGTCCCTGACTCTATCCTGAGTTTGCCCCCCTTTGACTATTCAGTGTGTCCAGCTGACAATGCTGCTGCCTGGAAATGCCAGAGGGAACGCACAGCCAGTGAACCTTCTTGTTTGAGTTTTGCACACCACAAGGCTTTTGCCCTTGATCCACAGTTGAACAAGTTTGACACTCTCCTGAGATCCGTCCCATTGATTGTTGGCTTCTCTCCTTCTGCTTGGCAGGTCATCACTGATGTTGAGATCTTCAAGAAACCTGGTGAATATAGAGTGGATAAGATGAGGCTTATCCAGTTGATGTCTCCTGAGTTCCAAATCAACAACAAGATGATTGGCAGACGCATTCTTGCCTATGCTGAACGTGCCAATGCAGTGGCTGTTGATCAACATGGTAGCAGGAAACACCACAAGGCCATCAACACCTGCCTGAACAAGAAGCTCATATGTGATGTGTTGCGGCAGAAGCGCAGATCTGGTGCTGTTGCTATGAATGATGCCAAGGGCTGTTATGATAGGATATCTCATCCCATTGCAGGTCTCACTCTGTGTGAGGTTCTCCTGTCTACTCTGCAACATGCCAAGCACCACATCAAAACTGGTTTTGGTCGGTCCGGCCCTGTGTATGGTGATGAACCTGTTCCTCTCAGTGGTTGTGGCCAAGGCAATGGTATTGGTCCAACTCTTTGGGCTTTGGTGTCAACAATTGTCTTCCGAATGATGCAACAGGCTGGGCATGGTGTCCATCTTATCACTTCATTGTCACTGCAACTGGTTTCTCTTGTGGGTTTTGCTTTTGTGGATGACACAGATTTGTTTTGTGCTGGCTCTGATTCCTCAACATCTGGTGAGGACTTGGCTGTTGACTTTCAAGAAGCTCTTGACAGATGGGCTGGTGGGATTATTGCCACTGGTGGTGCTATTGAACCTGCCAAATCCTTCTGTTATTTGATTGATTTCAAATGGAATGGATCCGGTTGGGACTATCGCTCAATTGCTGACATGCCTGGTGACTTCTCTGTTGCTGACAAGAATGGCAATCAAGCTACCCTGGATCGGTTTGAAGTTGACCATGCTGACAAGACCCTTGGGGTTTTTATCTCCATGGATGGCAATGAGGAAGCACAGATTGCTCACATGCAGTCCCAGTCTCAGTCTTTTGGATCTCAACTCAAGGCTTCCAAGTGTGAGAAAAGAGCCTCCCTCTACACCTTCAAGTATTCGTTCATGAAGTCTGTTGAATACCCCATGCCTGTCACGCAACTTGATGAGGCCACCTGGACTAAGATTATTCACCCAGCTCTTGTTCCTGTGCTGAACAAAGCAGGGATGTCCCAGACATTTCCTAGACATGTATTCTATGGTCCTTCCCTCTATCAAGGCTTTGGTTTCATCCATCCATACCTCCTCCAAGAGTTTAGCCATATTGCCACTCTCTTTCAGGAATCTGTCAGGTCCTCACAAACTGGTAGGATTCTCAGGCTCACTGCTGAGTCTCTCCGGCTTGAACTTGGATTTCCTCTTCATCTTGGTGTCACACCCTATCATCCTTTTGCTTCATACGTCACTCCTTGCTGGTACAAACATGTGTGGAAGTTTTTCTCTGTTCACCCTGTGAGCTTGGTTGAAGCCTTCCCAAATCTTCCTCTGCTACGTTCCAATGACTGTTATCTCATGCAAGCCTTTGTCAACGCTGGCTTCAGAGGTGCTGACTTGTCCCTCTTGAATCACATTCGAATGTCCCTCAAGGCTATTTCCCTTGCTGATATTTGTACTCCAGATGGGACAAGGCTTACTCCCATGGCTTTCCAGCTGACATCCTCCAACCACTTGAGAGATCATCTTGACTGGCCTAGATGTCCTCCCCCACCTTGGCCTCCAGCAGCTCAGCGCATATGGGTCAAGGCTCTTCAGACCTGTTTTCTTCCCCCTTGCCCACCCCCTGCAGCCAGGGCATTGGCTCCTTCTTTTCACCTTGGGCATTGGCTCTCTCCCCAGACAGCTTCTCTTTGGCCTTGGTTTTTGTCCTTATCCACCAACAGAATATTCTCCAAAACTTCTACTGGCTGGATTGTGAGCACCTCCCAGGGCAGGGGCAGATACAGGGTCACTTCTGAACTCATTTCTGATAAACCAGCATGTGCTGTTGTGCTTGTCTGCCCTGTTCTTTGCGGCCAAGTTGTACGTATGGTTGGGTCCTCAGCCTTTGTTTCTGAACCTCCTGATATGGATCCTCTGGAGTATGATCCATTTGAGTCTCTTCCAGACTCCCCTGCAGATGCCTTTGATGCACTCTGTGAGTCTCCAAGAGTACTTCTCCACAAATATTCCCTACCACAGGTTGGCTGTCAGCACCTTGTTGATGCTATTCAGAGTGGTACTGCCAGTGCTGTATGTGATGGTTCATTTGATCTGGACCTTCTCAGAGGAACTTCTGCTTTCATTCTGTCACCCAATACCTCCACCAAGTCTGCTTCATTGTTCCTCACTGGCTGTAATTTTGTTAGTGGATCCCCTGAGGATCAGTCATCCTATAGGAGTGAACTGGCAGGTATCATTGGGGTTCTCACCTGTTGCACCGCTCTGGTGAGTCTTTTTGATATTGCTTCTGGCTCTATCAACATTGCCCTGGATGGTGACACAGCTCTCAAACAGGCTCAGGGATCCTGGCCTTTGGTTATTTCCCAGAAGTCTTTTGATTATGTTTATGTCATCAGAAACATGATTTCTGCCCTGCCAATCTCTGTGCACTTTCAGTGGGTTCAGGGCCATCAAGCTGGAATCTTTCTTGATTGGTGGGCACTTCGCAATCATCAGGTTGACAGCATGGCCAAGGCATTTCTCTCTATCCATAGAGCTTCTGCCTATCACTATCCCAGACTTGTGTTTGAGCCCTGGGCTTTTTCTCTCAATGGATGCAAATGTTCAAGGTTTGATCAGAATGCTTTGCATGTTGCTATTTCTGGTCCTCCTCTTCTCCAATACTGGCAGACCCACCATGATATCCCAATTCCACAACCTGTTTTGAATTCCATCCATTGGTGTGCCCATCAGTCTGCTTTCAAGCGTCTCCCTCCTGGCATGCAACGGTGGTTTGTCAAGTTTGCTTCTGGTTACATTGGTGTTGGCAACCAGCTCCTTCACTACCAGTATCAGGATCACTCCAGGTGCCCATTGTGTGATGCAGACAAGGAGAAGGTGTCTCATGTGCTCTCCTGCAAGGACCCTGGGGTTGTCATGCATAGTGTGTCTGCCTTCAAGGGTCCCCTGCAGCAGAGGCTTGAGGTTGAGCAGACTGATCCATCATTAGTTGTTGCCATTGTGGATCTTCTCACCAGAGTTCGGAAGGGCCAGAACATTTATCCATCATCCGACTCCCTTGCAATTGCTTCTGCTGTCAGGGCACAGAGGACTATTGGTTGGCACAACTGGCTTCTTGGTAGGTGGTCTCCTCTTTGGCATCAAATCCAGGCTGACTACTACTCCCACATTGAAGCAAGCGCTCCCCCAGACATTGGGCTACAGCTGTCATCCATCAGTTCTTTCTTACCTCCTGGGATCTCTGGACTTATAGGAATGAACGACTCCATGGTCCTGGGGGAACCCTTGATGCTGAACAACACCAATCTCTTGATGCTTCCATTTCCTCTGAATTGGCCATTGGTGCAGCTGGTGCACTTCCCCAGTCACACTCCCTTTTACAAACCCCTTTCCAAGTCCTACAAGGTTACACCCTGACTGCCAAGAGGCAGTGGCTTGCAACCATCCACCTTGCCAGGAAGCAGTATGCAGCACCTGCACCCCCGGTGCAGCCATACCAACGAGAGGCTGCTCTCCTACGGGCCTGGCTTACTGGACCTTAGGGTTGATTACACTTTGTACCTTGGTTTTTTGTCTTCTGTTCCTGCGTCTCATCCTGTCCCATCCCCTTTGATACTGGGTCTTCTCCCAATATCATCCCTTCTCATTTTCTTTCAAGTCCCTTTTTTGTGGGACTTGTTTGTCTTTTTCCCTACTTGATGTTCAAGGTTTGTTTGAAAATTTGACTCTCTGATGGAGGCGACGTTAAAGTCTGGTTACAGACTGAGTAATTTAGTTTCACCTTTGGTGATTAAAGTTATTTAAATACGTATATTAATTAATTCCCAGGCTCCCTGGTGTTTAACAGGGACATGATGATAGATTTGCCCTTGACCTCCAACCTATTAGCTCTCAAGCAGCTCAGACAACAAGGAATCAATAAGGCGCTGCTCAGGGACAATGCCAAGAGAATAGAGCATACCTTCCGAATCAATGACAAGGTATGGTTGCAAGAACCGGACCCAGACAAGCTACAGCCACGAAGAACCGGACCTTTCCTGATTACCCAGGTCAATGAAAATGGTACAGTGAAACTGCAGAAAGCTCCCTCAGTAGTCGAAACAGTGAACATCCGGAAGCTAACTCCCTACAGGGAACCGGAGTTGGAGTCAATGACCATTCACTGGGCAGCTTAAAGCAGGATTCGTTCAATCATGAGGCACTATGTGACATGCTAGCATAGCGAGCATGAACAACGATTGAATAATTAACCGAATCCCACATACGAGCCACCCGGCGTTAAATATGAGAGCTGATCGGCGTTTAAATATAAGAGCTGACCGGTGTTTGAATTGAATTCAAACTGTACGCCGGACACCCCAGCAATGCATGTGTGCCGGTATTCAAATAGTAGCAAGGCACGCTTGCAAATATTCAAATGTTCACACGAAAATCGAAAAGCTCTCTTAAAGAGTTGAAATATTTGTCACAATTTTATACTACTCCGAATTTTCTACTTTAGAGTGTAACAACTATTTGTGAAAGAGTCCATCATACAGTTGCTGATATTCTCGGAGTTCTGGTACATGTTAATCCACCTCAAGCCAATACCAGAGCCAGCCAGCTCATGGACAATGCTCTATCAACATGCATGCATGCCTCCAGTTGTGCTGTCAATGCTGCTCTACTGGCATCCCCAGGGTCCCTAGTGTTTAACCGGGACATGATGATTGATCTACCACTGACCTCTAACTTGCTGGTGTTGCAACAACTTCGACAGCAGGGGATTAACAAGAATCTGCTCCAAGACAACGCCAAAAGACTTGATCATACCTTCCAAGTCAATGATAAGGTATGGATACAAGAGCTGGATCCCGATAAACTCCAACCCCGAAAGATAAGTCCCTTTCTGATTACACAAGTCAATCCAAATGGTACTGTAGAGATATAGAGATAGCCCTAAGTGGTTGAAACAGTGAATATTCAGAAGATTACACCGTATCAGGAACCGACTCAACAGAATCCATTAAATGAATCTCCGAACCTTCAATTGAGCCAATCAAATGACTTAGATTGCTCAATGAGTCACTGGACAGCTTAATCGTGGAATTTGTTCAATCATGAGACACTATGTAATATGCTAGCACAAGCTAGTAGTGTTACGACTGAATAATTAACCGAATCTCATTTGGGAATCAAATATAAAGATATTCAGATATGTACATACCATATGTACATGCCATTAACTATAGTTGAGTCCCAGATTGAAATGTATGCCTAATCGGATGACTCGACAAAGGACTAACGTTTATGGCAAGAGCATGCCTAATTTAGCATATGTCAAGCATGCGCCACCATCGAAAAGTTAATGCATTCCGATTATTAATGTTTTGTAAATTCTCTAAGCACACACAATTTAATACTACTCCAAAATTTCTACCTTAGAGTGTTACACCCCTGCAATTGCTTCTGCTGTCAGGGCACAGAGGACTATTGGTTGGCACAACTGGCTTCTTGGTAGGTGGTCTCCTCTTTGGCATCAAATCCAGGCTGACTACTACTCCCACATTGAAGCAAGCGCTCCCCCAGACATTGGGCTACAGCTGTCATCCATCAGTTCTTTCTTACCTCCTGGGATCTTTGGACCTATAGGAACGAACGACTCCATGGTCCTGGGGGTACCCTTGATGCTGAACAACACCAATCTCTTGATGCTTCCATCTCCTCTGAATTGGCCATTGGTGCAGCTGGTGCACTTCCCCAGTCACACTCCCTTTTACAAACCCCTTTCCAAGTCCTACAAGGTTACACCCTGACTGCCAAGAGGCAGTGGCTTGCAACCATCCACCTTGCCAGGAAGCAGTATGCAGCACCTGCACCCCCGGTGCAGCCATACCAACGAGAGGCTGCTCTCCTACGGGCCTGGCTTACTGGACCTTAGGGTTGATTACACTTTGTACCTTAGTTTTGACTTCTGTTCCTGCTTCTCATCCTGTCGCATCCTTTTTGATACTGGGTCTTCTCCCCCTATCTTCATTCCCATCTCACTTGCTCTCAAGTCCCTTTTTTGTGGGACTTGTTTGTCTTTTTCCCTACTTGATGTTCAAGGTTTGTTTGAAAAATTTGTCGTTCTACCACTTGGGGTCCTGACTCTCTGATGGAGGCGACATTAAAGTCTGGTTACAGACTGAGTAATTTAGTTTCACCTTTGGTGATTAAAGTTATTTAAATACGTATATTATTATTAGTAACTAGGTGCATGCAATAGCACCTGAACAGTATCCTCTGTAGACTCACTATTTGCCAGCACTCCGTGCTGTCCGTTTGTTAACGCTCTCCTATTGCCGACGGGCAAATGATTACAAAGTGTTATTATTATGATACAAATAATAATAATAATAATATACATATTTAAATAGTAACTTTACCCACCTAAGGTGATACTAAATTACTCAGTCTGTATCCAGACTTTAACGTCGCTTCCATCAAACAGTCAGGACCCCAAGTGGTAGAAAGGCAAATTTTCAAACAAACCTTGAACAACAAGCAGGAAAATAAACAAAACAAGTCCCACAAAAGAGGGACTGGAGAGAAAGTGAAGTGGGAAGGAAGATGGTGGGAGAAATAGATGCTCTGGCCCTTCCTAACCCTGGTGAGAAGATCCACAATGGCAACAACCAATGATGGATCAGTCTGCTCAACTTCAAGCCTTTTCTGCAGGGGTCCCTTGAAGGCAGACACACTGTGCCAGACAGCCCCAGGATCCTTGCAGGAGAGCACATGAGAAACCTTCTCCTTGTCTGCATCACACAATGGGCACCTGGAGTGATCCTGATGCTGGTAGTGAAGTAGTTGGTTGCCAACACCAATGCAACCAGAAGCAAACTTGACAAACCACCGTTGCATGCCAGGAGGGAGACGCTTGAAAGCAGACTGATGGGCACACCAATGGATGGAGCTCAAAACAGGTTGGGGAATGAGGATATCATGGTGGGTCTGCCAGTATTGGAGAAGAGGAGGACCAGAAATGGCAACATGCAAAGCATTCTGATCAAACCTTGAACACTTGCAGCCATTGAGGGAAAAAGCCCAGGGCTCAAACACAAGTCTGGGATAGTGATAGGCAGAAGCTCTATGGATAGAGAGAAATGCCTTGGCCATGCTGTCAACCTGATGATTGCGAAGTGCCCACCAATCAAGAAAGATTCCAGCTTGATGGCCCTGAACCCACTGAAAGTGCACAGAGATTGGCAGGGCAGAAATCATGTTTCTGATGACATAAACATAATCAAAAGACTTCTGGGAAATAACCAAAGGCCAGGATCCCTGAGCCTGTTTGAGAGCTGTGTCACCATCCAGGGCAATGTTGATAGAGCCAGAAGCAATATCAAAAAGACTCACCAGAGCAGTGCAACAGGTGAGAACCCCAATGATACCTGCCAGTTCACTTCTGTAGGATGACTGATCCTCAGGGGACCCACTAACAAAATTACAGCCAGTGAGGAACAATGAGGTAGTCTTGGTGGAGGTATTGGGTGACAGAATGAAAGCAGAAGTTCCTCTGAGAAGGTCCGGATCAAATGAACCATCACATATAGCACTGGCAGTACCACTCTGAATAGCATCAACAAGGTGCTGACAGCCAACCTGTGGTAGGGAATATTTGTGGAGAAGTACCCTTGGAGACTCACAGAGTGCATCAAAGGCATCTGCAGGGGAGTCTGGAAGAGAATCAAATGGATCATACTCCAGAGGATCCATGTCAGTTGGTTCAGAAACAAAGGCAGAGGACCCAACCACACGTACAACTTGGCCACAGACAACAGGGCAGACAAGCACATCAGCACAGGCTGGTTTATCAGAAAGGATTTCAGAAGTGATTCTGTATCTGCCCCTGTGCTGGGAGGTGCCCACATTCCAACCCGCAGAAGTTTTGGAGAATAGTCTGTTGGTAGATGGAGACAAAAACCAAGGCCAAAGAGAAGCTGTCTGTGGAGAGAGCCAATGCCCAAGGTGAAAAGAAGGAGTCAATGCCCTGGCTGCCGGGGGTGGACAGGGGGGAAGAAAACAGGTCTGAAGAGCCTTGACCCATAGGCGCTGTGCTGCTGGAGGCCAAGGTGGGGGACATCTAGGCCAGTCAAGATGATCTCGCAAGTGATTGGAAGATGTCAACTGGAAAGCCATGGGAGTAAGCCATGTCCCATCTGGAGTACAAATATCAGCAAGGGAAATAGCCTTGAGGGACATTCGAATGTGATGCATGCACCTAGTTACTACAAGATACTCCCCTAGAGGTACATTGGAATCATCAGAATGGGAGGGCATGATAGGTTTCTTAATTTAAAGGTGAAAAAGAAAGAAGTGGGGGGAGCTGAGCGAAGCTCAGCTTTGGTGTGACAGCTTGCTTCGCTGTCTCGTATCATAATAATAAAGCACTGTACAGGGCTGAACAGGAGTGTACAGCTCCGTAGGTTCAGTACTGTAGTGTATGGAGTAGCATTCAGAGTAGCATCTAGCGAGTGGTTCAGTCTTGCGCTAGCGCTAGCTCGCTTGCTAGCACGCTCGCTTAATAACTGTCTGGGTGAGGTGTCCAATTGTAGTACATATTGTACATAATGACCCTACCCTGGCGGTAGCATAGTATGGTAGCATAGTATGTTAGCATACCAAATTCAAGTATCTCGTAGCATTAGCAACCTTAACCTTGTAGCACCATGCTATCGTGTGCTAGTGCCAGTTCTTAACCCGGGGCTCATGTGACTGGTACAAATCCTACACGAGGACCCTGGTATTCTGTGTTTAGCACCCCATAGCACCTTGTAATAAGCCTGTTGCTAAGCCTGTTGCTAAGCGTTTAGCACACAGCTTCTAGCACTCAGCTTAGCACCTGCTGGTAGATAGTTACTGGATGCTAGCGCATGTAGCCCCAGTACACTTTTCTACACAGGAGCCTTAGCACAGTCCATACTAGCATCCATCTTGGATATCTTCATGGTCCCCGTGATTCATGCTAGCAGTCCTGTACTAAGCCACTAAGGTAGTCCCCGGAAACTGATAGTACTCCCAGAAGGACATCAATGTTTGTGCTTGCTTTACGAGGACGCTTGGATGGATCATAACAAAATTCAAGGATGCTTCCATGTAAATTGTCAGAGAATAAACTGCATCAAATATCGCAGCTTCCATCAGAGGCCCGGCTGATTCTTCGTAGATAGAAAAAAAGAGGGGGTCGAACCGGAGGACGTTTTGCCCTTGGTTGCAATCCTTGACACATACAGGGAAATAGATCAGCCTATTGTTGGTTCAAGTTTATAGTCCCCAGAACCGGTGTACCGGAGACTCCCACATGTAACATAAAAAAAATCGACTGAATCCGAGCTGCTTGTCAGGGACCAAAGTGCCCCAAATATTGCAGCTAGCAGTTACCACATGCAGCGCGCGCAGTGGCCTTTCAACATGGGACCATTGAGCAACTTGGTGAATAGATCTGCAATGTTGCTCTCTCCTGGCTCCTTTGCAACATGGACTGTCCCAGCACCAGCAATAGCTTCGCGCGCCTTGTGATAGGCCACACTGTTGTGCTTCTTATTGCATGGGCTCTCCGGTCTGGTAACATTCTTTACAACTGAATCATTATCACAATAGACATTGGTGGGGCCTTGAATAGGCACACCCTGTTACACTCTAAAGTAGAAAAGTTGGAGTGGTATGAAAATTGTGACTAATCGTTAACTCTTAAGAGAGCTTCTCAGTTTTCATGTGAACGTTTGAATGCATGCAAGCACGCCTTGCCACTATTTGACTAACGGCACACATGCATTGCTGGAGCGTGAAAGTAAGGTTTTTATGGTCTGTGTAGACGTTGATGACACCACCAAGCAACATCTTTCTGTACTCCTTGCAGCATAACAAGACTATTGCAAGGAGTTCTTTTTCCATAGTAGTATAATTCTTCTGGGCATCAGATAGTTTCTTGGACCAGTGTGCAATAGGCTTGCCATCTTGTAGTATAGCAGCGCCAAGCTGTAGGTCTGAAGCATCAGTGTACAGTTCAAAGGGCTTGTTAAGGTCTGGATAGGTGTTCAGCGCATCCACTGCCACCATTGCTTTCATTTTGAGAAAGGCTTTGTCTTGAGCAGGTCCCCAAGTTAAAGCTGAAGGGGCCTTCCTTTGCTTGCCTTTAATGGTAGCTGCTAGAGGGAGTTTCTTTTTGGGACCACCAGTGATATCAAAGAGGGGAGCTAGGACGTGGGATCTGCGAGGCCACATATCTCTGTAGTATCTAACTGCTTCGAGGAAGGATTTGACTTGAGTTACAGTTCGTGGTCGATCCATTTGTAGAATGGCTTCAATCTTCTTTCTCCATGGCTTAACAGCTGTGGGTGTCATCCAGTAGCCAAGGAAGTCTGTTTCTTGTACAGCCCAATCACACTTGAGTGGGTTGCACTTGAGTCCATTCTGGTTGAGCCGGTCTAGGCTCTTGTCGATACAATTTGCGCAAAGCGCATTTTGTCCAACGTTCGGATGTTCCAGTATTAAAAATACGTAGATTTCTACACACATTTACCATGCGATATCTCGCTCCCTTTTACACCCCCAATCACAATACCAGGACCTACATGTATTAACCAAGACCTCCGCTCTTCCTTTCTGCTATCAGTTCAGTTGCTTGCTGCTTTGTTTTGGCTGCTTTGGTGCCTATTCACCATTGCCGTCGTCGATCGGATTCGGCAACAGCAGCAGCAGCAGCACCAAAACCGACACATAATTTTCTACAGCACTTCCAGTACAGATTCTACCGTACAGCAAAACCGAACGTACATGTCTATTGCTTCGATCTGTTTCCCAGCTCCATTCCAAGGCCCTTAAGTATATCTTATACTTAATGTTCTACACTGTTTCCAAGCTGCTTAAGTGATTCTCACTTAATGTTCTACATTCTTCGAAGTTCCTTGCTGAGTCCTCATAAGTCTTTTCAAGTCGAAGTTCGCGAACAGCCCCTTCCACTGTAGGAATATTTCTACAAGAAATTCCAGCTGTCATCTGTTTTCAAGTCCATTGCCCTGCTGGACCATAAGTGTTTTCGCTTATGGTCCTACTGTTTTCTGACCCAAGCCCCAAAGCCACTAAGTACAGCTCACTTAAGGCTCCACCACCTACATAACCCTCTCAGGTGTACAGTATAAATGTCATCTGTTTTCAAGTCTACTGCCCTGATGGACCATAAGTGTTTTCACTTATGGTCCTACTATTTTTTTACCCAAGCCCCAAAGCCGCTAAGTACAGTTTGCTTAAGGCTCCCCTACCTACATATACCTCTCAGATGCATTCTTCAACTGTCATCTGTTTTCAAGTCTACTGCCCTGATGGACCATAAGTGTTTTCGCTGATGGTCCTACTGTTTTCTGACCCAAGCCCCAAAGCTGCTAAGTACATGTTACTTAACGCTCCACCACCAACATATACCCCTCCAATCCACAGTACAGCCGAGACCTGTTTTCAAGCCTACAGCCCTGATGGTCCATAAGTGTTATCACTTAGAGCCCCTGTTTCCAAGCTACTACAGGAGAGCAAGTTCAAGTTCGAACAGAAGGCCAGCTGTTACGAATTTGAATTTGGTAGTAGGCTCCACTGCCTCTACGTGTTTCTGGCTACTACTAAGTTCGAACAGGAGGACAGCTGTTCCGAATTTGGTAGTAGGCTCTGTACTTTATGTACCATACAGTGGTAAGGAATGTGTTTGGGGATGACTACTCGCATTACTGATGCTGCACTCCAGCATTCAGAGAGGAGTTTTGCTTTTGTACGCTGACCACTAGCATTACAGATACTATGTATCTAGTCAGGGTTTTGCTTGTGTCAGCTGACCACTAGCATTACTGATGCTTTACAGCAGCATTCAAGGGACAGTTTTGCTTGCGTCTTTCCCTTTCACGTTCTTGTCACCCGTCTCTTGTACGCTTCGCAACAGCAGTGTCTGTTGTGCTCTGGACTGGTTCATTTTCCCCCTGTTTCTTACCAAGGTTCGTTTGCAAAATAGTCGTCCTTACAACCTGGGGCATAATCCCCCATGGTTGAGGCGACGCGTCGTTCTACAACTTGGGGCCTAACCTCTCTTCGATTGAGGCGACGATAAAGTCTGGTTACAGACTGAGTAGCTTTTAACCACCTTCGGTGGATTTTCCTACTTAAATAAGTATATTATTATTATTACTGATGCTGCACTCCAGCATTCAGAGAGGAGTTTTGCTTTTGTACGCTGACCACTAGCATTACAGATACTATGTATCTAGTCAGGGTTTTGCTTGTGTCAGCTGACCACTAGCATTACTGATGCTTTACAGCAGCATTCAAGGGACAGTTTTGCTTGCGTCTTTCCCTTTCACGTTCTTGTCACCCGTCTCTTGTACGCTTCGCAACAGCAGTGTCTGTTGTGCTCTGGACTGGTTCATTTTCCCCCTGTTTCTTACCAAGGTTCGTTTGCAAAATAGTCGTCCTTACAACCTGGGGCATAATCCCCCATGGTTGAGGCGACGCGTCGTTCTACAACTTGGGGCCTAACCTCTCTTCGATTGAGGCGACGATAAAGTCTGGTTACAGACTGAGTAGCTTTTAACCACCTTCGGTGGATTTTCCTACTTAAATAAGTATATTAAAATATTAATACTAGGATCTTGTCGATAGTTTTCATATGCGTCTGTCAACTGTTTTTCGACCCCTGCTCGAAACGTTAGCACCCCACCTCCAAAGGTCTAAATTTGAGACCTATTGTTGAGCTTGTACTTCAAAATTTATCGCGCACTCCCAATTTTATTTATAACGTATATCACGAAAAAAATGAGGGGCACGGCCTCAATTTATTCACCTCCCGTATGTAACATTTCACACTTTAACCTCTAAATATTATTGCTTCCACCTCAAAAAATAATATGGTTCATGGTCGAAAAATTGTTTACTCCGTACTCCATAAATTTTGTGCTCTGCTCTCCTTACTTTTCATGCGTCATTCCTACACAATTTCTTTTACGTCAGCTAAAGTTTACACCCCAGTCCCCTTCACTTTTCAAGTTAAATCCTCTCTATTTTTCATCCTCAACCGTGCAATGCTTGTATCCATATGGCGCCAAAATTTGTAGCCTCGACCTCTAATATCATTACACCACCACCTGGGCACATTGTGGTCTCACCTCTCAAAATATGTACCCCCCTGCATACAAATTGTGTGTACTACCTTACAAAACAAAATTTATTTCACGCCAAATTATTATCGTTCTACTAATTATAAAATGAAACCTACGGTATTAAAATTGTCGTAACTCTACATAGGATCGTCGTCACTCTACATAGGATCGTCGTCACTCTACATAGGAACGTCGTCACTCTACATAGGATTGTCGTCACTCTACATAGGATCGTCGTCACTCTACATGGGATTGCCGTCACTCCACTCACTCCACTCACTCCACTCAGAAATGAATATCACACTTCCGCCATCAACATTTGCCTTTTTCTAACACACATATCTGGATCGATAAACATCTTCCTTTTCTTCTGCATGACATTACTCTCAGCGTGTGGGATCACATCCACATCTACTACTTCTCCCATTCTTCGGAACCGTTCTCTCATAACCATTTCGAACTCTACTCCCGTCTCCTTTTCATTTCGTAGCACCTTAATTTCCTCACACACTTTGTTATACATATTGATTCCCTTTTGGGACCACCCTTGTTTACTACCGCTCCTAGCATCACAAAACTTTTTTTTCACTTCAGCAAGGTCTTCTCCATTCTTTCTCTTTAAGTAGTTCACCCATCTGTCGTACTCGTTGTGAATAATAATTAGTGCAAAAGCCTCATCGCTGGCTGAATACATTTCACTGATCAACTTTGCATCTTTTACTTTTTCAAACCCAACAACCGACGGTGTTATCGCTGCTAAGATGCGACATGCAAAGTAGTAGAAATCGTCCTCACTATCGATACCTTTTCTCCTGTAATCAGGATGTAAGACCTTTGCTTCTGGATCGTCTGGATCATCTGTTTCTTTAACCTCCAAGCTTCCTGGAAACAAATCTGGTATTTCCCATCCCTTCCTACGCGTTTTCTTTCTTTTCACATCGTCTGCAATCAAATCAAGTTCGATCGCTTTCATGTTAGACACAGTCACGATTCGAATTAGTACTGTAAGTTGGCATTTCTTGTAGTAACACTCACCTAACCAATGATTCCGAACCGACGTCTGCACACAATTTCTCAACTCTGTCACGTTCTTTTTGATCAACGGAATGTTATAATCATAGAAATCGCACTTTTCAACGCCGGTAGGAAACGAAAGACACTCATCCTCCATCAGTCCTGTCAGCAATTTCTTGGCATAATCGTCATCCGCGACTTTAACCCATTTGAACCATTCGGACCTCAGGTAGTCCTTCAACTTAGGCACCAAGACGTTCTTGCGATGCTTTCTAAGTGCCTTATTGATATCCTTTTTTGTCTTATTTTGTATGTCAATTACCACACCGCCACGTTGTGCTCGCCTCTCCTTCTCAAGCTCTTTTACCCTTGCTTCGCTCTCCTTCAGTTGTTTCTCTCGTTCCGCCAACCTTTTCTCTGTCGCCTCCAGTCTCTTTTCCAAATTGACAATTAAAGTGTCCTTATCTCCCCCCTTTGTATCGTTGCTGAAATTGAAATTTGTCTGATTCCCTACAACCATGTTGTCCACCACATTGAGTACCATTCTTTGCTCATCTGGTGTCTTTTCTTTTTGTTTCGTAGTCTTTTGTCCAGCCTGTTGTCGGGACGGCATTCTTGTCTTTTTCGTCGCTCCATAAGTAGGCGTTGGTAGCTTCTTACCACTCCGATTATGTCTTGGCACGTCAACATCAGCTGGTACCGTACTAATAGCTGGAAGTGCTTTACTTAGTTCAGCGGCTTCTCTTGACATGATTGTGATCCGCTTATGATGTTACAATTCTTGATGGAAGGATATGTTGGCACGTTGCATACACTCCTGTTTTAACACCTTTTTTGTGACATGATCAATATTCCACTGTAATTAGTGCGTTGTAATTACTGCGTCGTAATCACATGCAGCAATCACATGAAAAAAAATAAATTCATTAAGCATGACATGTTGTTGACTGCTGGCATCCTCTTCTAGTGCAAGCTGTCTCTGCCGCGCCATTTTTTTTACCCAAAGTTTGTACTTAGATTTCTACCAAATAGACATCCATTCCTTCAGACTGTAAGCATCCCCTCCCCCCCGCGCCATTTTTTTTCATACTCTAGTGGTAGTAGTACTTGTACTACCAGTACTGATATTAATAGTACTACTGCTGTTACTATTACACTACGTGAAAATCACCACAATTATTAATGGAAATTACTACTAACCTTACTCTTAGTACTAGTAGTATGTACTATGAGTAATACTAATAATGCTGTTTACTGCTACTACTATACCTAGTACTACTAAACAATCTTACGTACTTTCATCCTCTGTTTCCTTGTCCTCTGTGTTGGCCTTTGCCAACGTGCATGCATTATAAAGCGATGTATATGATGTGCGCGCCACCTAAACCACAGAGAGCCAGCCCCGCTGCGCCATAATTTTGGACTACCTCTTATGTACTACTACTTCCTACGCACTTCAGTAGTATGTAGCAGCAGTGTATAACTGTACTACTCTTACAAGCAGCAAGAATAGTACTACCTCAGTGAATATACCATCAAATCAAATATCTGAATGAATCTGGCCAATCTTTGTGTGATTCCAGTGTGAATATTTCTCATCCTATTAATGGGCAAGAGAATTCAAAAAGAAGTATTCAAAAATCACCAATGGTATGGGTGTCACCACTGAATAATTAATATTTGTTCCACTACTGCGGAATTTACAAGAAAAAAGTACCAATTCACATATCTGAATGAATCTGGCCAATAGTTGTATGATTCCAGTGTGTATATTCCTCATACTGTGCATGGGGAAGAATATTCAAAAAGAAGTATTCAAAAATCACCAATAGTTTGGGTGTCACCACTGAATAATTAATATTTAGCCCAGTACTGCGGAATGTACTAGAAAATACTGTAAAATCACATACCTGAATGAATCTGGCCAATATTTGTATGATTCCAGTGTGTATATTCCTCATCCTATCGATGGGCAAGACTATTCAAAAAGAAGTATTCCAAAAGCACCAATAATTTGGATGTCACCACTGAATAATTCATATTTGGCCCAGTACCGCAGCATTTACTAGAAAATACTGTAAAATCAAATATCTGAATGAATCTGGTCAGTGTTTGTGTGATTCCAGTGTGAATATTTGTCATCCTATGCATGGGCAAGAGTATGCAAAAAGAAGTATTCAAAAATCACCAATAATTTGGGTGTCACCACTGATTAATTAATATTTGGCCCAGTACTGCGGAATTAACTAGAAAAAATTAACAAATCACATATCTGAACAAATCTGGCCAATATTTTTGTGATTCCAGTGTGAATATTTGTCATCCTATGCATGGGCAAGAGTATGCAAAAAGAAGTATTCAAAAATCACCAATAATTTGGGTGTCACCACTGATTAATTAATATTTGTCCCAGTACTGCGGAATTAACTAGAAAAAATTAACAAATCAGATATCTGAACAAATCTGGCCAATATTTTTGTGATTCCAGTGTGAATATTTCTCATCCTATGCATGGGCAAGAGTATGCAAAAAGAAGTATTCAAAAATCACCAATAATTTGGGTATCACCACTGAATAATTAATATTTGTTCCACTACTGTGGAATTTACTAGTAGAAAATACTGTAAAATCACATATCTGAATGAATCTGGCCAATAGTTGTATGATTCCAGTGTGTATATTCCTCATAGTGTGCATGGGCAAGAATATTCAAAAAGAAGTATTCAAAAATCACCAATAGTTTGGGTGTCACCACTGAATAATTAATATTTAGCCCAGTACTGCGGAATGTACTAGAAAATACTGTAAAATCACATACCTGAATGAATCTGGTCAGTATTCCTGTGATTCCAGTGTGAATATTCCTCATCCTATCGATGGGCAAGAGTATTCAAAAAGAAGTATTCCAAAAGCACCAATAATTTGGATGTCACCACTGAATAATTAAAATATTTGGCCCAGTACCGCAGCATTTACTAGAAAATACTGTAAAATCAAAATCTGAATGAATCTGGTCAATCTTTGTGTGATTCCAGTGTGAATATTTGTCATCCTATGCATGGGCAAGAGTATTCAAAAAGAAGTATTCAAAAATCACCAATAATTTGGGTGTCACCATTGAATAACTGAATAGCTCACGTATTGTGACATGTGCTTCACAGCAAAAATATTGCTATCACATCATGCTGGAGCAAAAAGCATTCCCATGATGGGGCTCGAACCAACACCACCATATTAAGTGCTTCTAGTAGTGCCACTATTACTGTCTACTACTGCTCAAAGGTGTTCTCCCTCTGTTATACAGCTATTACCATCTCGGGGAAGGCTCATCCTGTATAATATGTACCAACAGTAAGGTACCGTACCTCCACCACTTCGCGCCAAAAGATTTGTACCAGTACCCTATGTACAGTATACACAGTACTGGAAACCTACACATCCCCTGCCTATACATACATACGTACTACTAGGTACTATGTATGCAGACATGTCATTTTTTCTTTTACTAAGACTGTAGACTTAGTACTGTAATCTACGTACATTGCTGTCATTTTTTCCAGTCAGCCTGTACAAACAGTACTGTTACCTACGTACATTATGTGCATCATTGCGGTGAATTTTGTTGTTCGATTTTCCGCCCCACATCTCCCTCGTGGAGGATGTGTCATAATTTTCATAAGTTCGTTTTTCATAAGTTCGTTTCGGCGTTGGAAATTTTCTGTCAGGCCCAGTTTAAAGTGAGAACAAGGCGCCTGGTACCATCTTGGAGAGACTAATGGCAAAGAAAGTAAAGAACTGATCACTCTTGAAATCCTTCCTGTTATCTTTTGTTATCAAGATAGGGTGGGTTGCAGACCTTGAGTCATCTGGCTTATCCAGATATCTACGAGTACGACGCGCGAACGAACCTGCAGAGGACGACAAAGACGATCGGAACAACGAAGGCCGAAGACACTAAAAGGTACGACGAAGGTACGATCGTAGAAGAGGGGGACGACGATGACGAGCGAGACGACGACGACCGGGACGACGACGACGACCGGGACGACGACGACGACCGGGACGACAATGACGACTAACCGCCCGTTGTTTATTTTATACAACCACACACAGATCGTAGCAAAGAGCAAAGAGCAACGACGAAGACGATCGAAACGAAGAGCAACGACGATTTCAAGGACGACGACGACGACGATCGAAACGAAGAGCAACGACGATTTCAAGGACGACGACGACGAGGGGAACGACGAACGACCGATACGATTGTTCAAGAGGGGAATGACCGATACGATCGAAAGACGGCGATAGTTCTTTAAAAATATTCTCGTGTATTATCCCCCCTGTATTATCGATGCGTTGCTGCTTGCTGTCCCCCCATGTATTATCGACGCGTTGCTGCTGCTTGCTGCTTGCTGTCTCCCCTGTATTATCGACGCGTTGGTTGCTGCTTACTGCTGCTTGCTGTCCCCCCCCCTGTATTGTAGACGAGTTGCTTGTATTATCGACACGTTGCTTGTATTATCGACGCGTTGCTTGTATTATCGACGCGTTGCTTGTATTATCGACGCGTTGCTGCTGCTTGCTGTCCCCCCCTGTATTATCGACGCGTTGCTTGTATTATCGACGAGTTGCTTGTATTATCGACGCGTTGCTTGTATTGTAGACGAGTTGCTTGTATTATCGACACGTTGCTTGTATTATCGACGCGTTGCTTGTATTATCGACGCGTTGCTTGTATTATCGACGCGTTGCTTGTATTATCGACGCGTTGCTGCTGCTTGCTGTCCCCCCCTGTATTATCGACGCGTTGCTTGTATTATCGACGCGTTGCTTGTATTATCGACGAGTTGCTTGTATTATCGACGCATTGCTTGTATTATCGACGCGTTGCTGCTTGCTGTCCCCCCCTGTATTATCGACGCGTTGCTTGTATTATCGACGCGTTGCTTGTATTATCGACGCGTTGCTTGTATTATCGACGCGTTGCTTGTATTATCGACGCGTTCGTTGCTGCTTGCTGTCCCCCCCTGTATTATCAACGCGTTGGTTGCTGCTTGTTGCTGCTTGCTGTCCCCCCCCCCCCTGTATTATCGACGCGTTGCTGCTTGCTGTCCCCCCTGTAGTATCGACGCGTTGCTTGTATTATCGACGCGTTGCTGCTGCAATCGTATCCTTCCGTATCGATTGTATCGTATACGGAAGATAGATCGGCAATCGTATCCTCCGTGTCGATTGGAAGATAGATCTGTAAGCCTTAACCATACTGCCTGGTACTCCGTCTAACGATCTTACAAAGCGCTCCGTAATACTTCGAAGTATGTTTGGAGGTCACGTCCAAACAGCTGCTTGCTGCTTGCTGCCCCCCCTGTATTTTCGACGCGTTCGTTGCTGCTTGCTGTCCCCCCCCGTATGATTATCGACGCGTTGCTGCTTGCTGTCCCCCCCTGTATTATCTACGCGTTGCTGCTGCTGTCCCCTGTATTATCGACGCGTTGCTGCTGCTCTCCCCCTGTATTGTCGACGCGTTGCTGCTGCTGTCCCCTGTATTATCGACGCGTTGCTGCTGCTGTCCCCCTGTATTATAGACGCGTTACGACGCGTTGCTGCCGCTGTCCCCTGTATTATCGACGCGTTACGACGCGTTGCTGCCGCTGTCCCCTGTCGTATTATCGACGCGTTGCTGCTGTCCCCTGTTGTATTATCGACATGTTGCTGTCCCCTGTATAGTATCGACGCGTTGCTGCTGTCCCCTGTCGTATTATCGACGCGTTGCTGCTTGCTGTCCCCCCCCTGTATTATCGACGCGTTGCTGCTGTTGCTTGCTGCTATATAGATTTCATCTTGGCTGCGCTAGGGTATCTCTTTACAGTACATAATCCACGCGTCGAACCTAGCAAAACCCCTTGTATATCAACGCGCTGCTGCTGCTTGCTCCCCCCCAGCGTATACTGTTTATCTTGGCTGTGCTAGGGTATCCCTTTACAGTACAAAAACAACGCGTCGGACCTAGCAAAACCCAGTACGTTATTCGCTGCTCGCTGCTGCTGCTTGCTGTCCCCTCTCTGTATTATCGACGCGTTGCTGCTTGCTGCTGTTTGCTGTCCCCCCCCCCCTGTAATATCGACGCGTTGCTGCTTCTTGCTGTCCCCCCTGTATTATCGACGCGTTGCTGCTGTCCCCTGTTGTATTATCGACATGTTGCTGTCCCCTGTATAGTATCGACGCGTTGCTGCTGTCCCCTGTCGTATTATCGACGCGTTGCTGCTTGCTGTCCCCCCCCTGTATTATCGACGCGTTGCTGCTGTTGCTTGCTGCTATATAGATTTCATCTTGGCTGCGCTAGGGTATCTCTTTACAGTACATAATCCACGCGTCGAACCTAGCAAAACCCCTTGTATATCAACGCGCTGCTGCTGCTTGCTCCCCCCCAGCGTATACTGTTTATCTTGGCTGTGCTAGGGTATCCCTTTACAGTACAAAAACAACGCGTCGGACCTAGCAAAACCCAGTACGTTATTCGCTGCTCGCTGCTGCTGCTTGCTGTCCCCTCTCTGTATTATCGACGCGTTGCTGCTTGCTGCTGTTTGCTGTCCCCCCCCCCCCTGTAATATCGACGCGTTGCTGCTTCTTGCTGTCCCCCCTGTATTATCGACGCGTTGCTGCTGCTTGTTGCTGCTTGCTGTCCCCCCTGTATTATCGACGCGTTTGTATTATCGACGCGTTGCTGCTTGCTGTCCCCCCTGTATTATCAACGCGTTTGAATTATCGACGCGTTGCTGCTTGCTGTCCCCCCCTGTATTATCGACGCGTTGCTGCTGCTGCTTGCTGTCCCCCCTGGTGTATTATCGACGCCCCCCACTGTATTATCAACATGTTGCTGCTTGCTGTCCCCCCACGTAGAGTGACGAGTGGAGTAATGTAGAGTGACGAGTGAAGTAATGTAGAGTGACGAGTGGAGTAATGTAGAGCGCTACGGCGGTAGAACGCTACAGCGTTACAGCTACAGCGTTACAGCTACAGCGTTACAGCTACAGCGTTACAGCGCTACAGGGATACAGCGCTACAGCGTTACGGCGTTACAGCGCTACAGGGATACAGCGCTAAAGCGTTACGGCGCTACAGGGATA
The DNA here is from genome assembly GCA_037355855.1 of Pseudo-nitzschia pungens. NCBI lineage: Eukaryota > Bacillariophyta > Bacillariophyceae > Bacillariales > Bacillariaceae > Pseudo-nitzschia > Pseudo-nitzschia pungens. The sequence continues at coordinate 3,884,093 of CM074758.1, forward strand.
CAGCGCTACAGGGTTACAGGGATACAGGGACGGCGTGTACTACAATTGCTCACTTATCACTGCAGGGGCTGGGGTATCCGGTTGTAGTAGTTATTGTACGCCAATGACCATACCCCGACGGTAGCATAATAGGGTAGCATGGTATGATAGCATAGCAATTGACCATAACCACGAAATTTTGGTAGGTAAAAATTGACTTTTCGACGTTAAAAAAAGGGCGAGGGTTGGAATTGAAAAAAAAAACAGGGTCGTGAATAGTTTTACCAAAGAAAAAATAGAGGTACAGGGTCAAAAAGGTCTAAAAATGACCATTTTACCTCGAAAAACAGTTAACAGACGTGGAGATCAAAGGATCCATCAGTCCAGATGCCAATGTCATCAATATAAACAGTGCAGTCAGTGTCTTGTAGGATATCTTCCATGAATTGTTGAGCAACATCCGGGGAGACTTTGACTCCCATTGGTAGTCTTTGGTATTCATAGCAACCATATGGCGTCACTATTGTACAGAGTTTCTTGCTTGCATTGTCGAGTTCAAAGCAGTAGTATTGCATGGACAAGTCAATCTTGGTGAAGTGAATACTTGCCACACTTGTTCATGATATCCTGTATCCGGGGTATTGGATACGGAATATTGTTACGCGAATTGAGAATGGAAACATATAAAATTTGAGGTCGCGAGCATAGCCACATTTTGGCATGCTCTGCCATAAATGTTGATTCATTGTCGGTTCCCACGATTAGGCATATATCACTTTCTGGGACTCGACCATAATAGTTAGAACACATATCGAAATGTATTCATGACTGAATATATATATAATATTCGATTCCCATGTGGGATTCGGTTAATTATTCAATCGTGACTGCTAGCTACGCTATCCCGTCACATAGTGCCCCATGATTGACCAAATTCCATACTTAAGCTGACCAACGGATCGCTGCGTCGTCGGAGTTGGAATCGGAATGATCCGTTGGGACCTCTTTGTAAGGGGTTAGCTTACAAATGTTAACGGTCTCAATGACCGTTGGAGTCTTCTGGATCTCGACAGTACCATTATCATGGACTTGGGCAATAGTGAATGGTCCTGTTTTTCGAGGCTGTAGTTTGTCCGGATCTGGCTGTTGCATCCATACCTTGTCATTGGGTTGAAAGGTATGTTCCTTGCGCTTGGCATTGTCCCTGAGCAGAGCCTTGTTAATACCCTGCTGTCTTAGCTGCTGTAAAGCTAACAGATTGGATGTTAGTGGTAGATCAACCAGCATGTCCTGATTATACACTAGGGAACCTGGGGATGCCTGTAGAGCAGCATTCACAGCACACCTGGAGGCATGCATACAGGTGGACAGGGCATTATCCATGAGCTGACTTGCTCTAGTATTAACTTGTGGGGGATTAACATGTACTAGGACGCGAAGGATATCAGCCACTGTATGATGGACTCTTTCACAAATGGCGTTCGACTGAGGATTCTTCACTGTTGTTGGTACGGCTTGGATTCCACACTGTTTGAGTGTTGTTTGGAATTCAGCTCCTAGAAATTCACCACCATTATCATGGACACACCTGATAGGTCTTGGATATCTTGAAAGCCAGCAGTTCTTGAATTGATCTGATACATGTTGCAAGGAATTATCTCTGATTCTGATGATTTCAAGGAGGTTAGTAACCGGATCAATACAGGTTAGGGCTTTAAAGTTGTAGTTCTTGCCCTGAGCTGTAATCTTCCAAGGACCGATGAGATCGACGTGTACTTCATAGAATGGGGATAATGGCGCTTCTTTTGGTGGTAGCTTGCCATACTGGGAGTTCTGGTTCTTGTATTTGATGCAATGGTCTGGGCATACATAGGACTTGCATAAACTGGTTAGGTTATCAGCATAGAATTGGGCTGATATAGTCTGTTGTAATCTGGTATTGTTCTTGGAGTAACGATTCTTTGGACACTCAGACCAGTCATGATTGTGGCCTGGAATTCTGCAAGGGTTGGATTTCTTCTTCTTGTTGTTGTTGCCCTTGTGGTTGGAATGCGAGTTGCGTTTGCGAGAGTTATTGTTCGAATTGTTCGAGCGTTTGTTTTGTTGCTTGTTATTGTTTTTATTGCTCTTCTTGTTGGCTTGTCTCTCGTGGCAGCTCATATGATCCACAATGTGCTGGACTGTGGTATCTTCTTGGATTCCACTGTGGATGATGCCATAGCTCTCGATCCATGCAGAAGGGAAGGAGTGCAGAAGAATGGTTAGTTTCTCCACTCGGGAGAGTGGCGAGCTGCTTCCTTCTAGTTTCTGCGTGTATTTCATGAGGATAATGATTCGATCAGCATGTTCCTTGCATGTAACTGAGGGCGTCTTTCGGCAGTCATGGCTTCGAAGGTAGGTGTGCATGATGTCTCTAGCATCCTTGGCATTGCAGTAGAGTTGGGTGAAGTCAATGAAGGCTTGCTCGTATCCTCCAATCTCTTCTTGAGAGTATTGGTATTCTTCCGGATCCAGTGGATCCTTGATCATGTCGTTCCACTTACTCTGGGCGTCTGTAGTGAGGCAACGGCCGAAGTGAGTTAGATAGATGTTGATTGGAAGCCTGAGATACTTGGCGGCGTTCCGGAAGGACTCCTCCACAAAGAGCAGTTCTTCTAGTCCTCCAGTGTCTGTGAACAGGGGGACTTTCATGCTGTCGGTCCGGTCCTCATCGACATTGTACAGGGTGAAGAGCTTAGGCTTGGTTCGATCAAAGGAGCTCTTGTAGGCAATAGGGGGATCTCTGTAGATGCCAGCCATGTTGCTTGTTGGAGATACAAGGTGTCTCTTTTGTTGAGGATAAGGGGGGTTTGTTCGGTTTTGAATTCAGTACTGAGTTCTACAGTTTCTACTGTAAAGCACAAACAGTAATTACTGTGTTACGGTCTAGAGTAGAAATTTCGGAGTAGTATGAAAATTGTGAATGTTTAGATACTTTACGAGATATTGTTACGCGAATTAAGAATGGAGACATATAACATTTGAGGTTGCGAGCATAGCCACATTTTGGCATGCTCTGCCATAAATGTTGATTTATTGTCGGTTCCCACGATTAGGCATATAGTATCACCTTCTGGGACTCGACCATAATAGTTAGAACACATATCGAAACGTATTCATGACTGAATACATAATATTCGATTCCCATGTGGGATTCGGTTAATTATTCAATCGTGACTGCTAGCTACGCTAGCCCGTCACAGCGATAGGCCGTCTTGAAGGGGCTGTAGCTCCAGTCAGTAACTTGTATGACGTGAGTTGTGTTTGGTACTCCTGGTAATAGTAGCACACCCTTTACACTCAGTGCCTGCAGGAGCTCTTTATCAAGACGCCCAGGACCCGAATCCACGATTAACAAGACCCATTGACCTTTTGCTGGCTGCATGTCTGGGAACAACGGAACCATACTTGTCAGAACATACTTACGAAACTCTATGCTGTCCATACAGGTGGTGACATTGCAGTTCGCCGAGTGTGCTCGTTTAGTGATTCGTTTGAAACCCCATATTCCTTCGCAGGTGCCTGCGTTACTGAGTTCATCAGTAAAACTACGGGAGATCTGTTTACTCTCTTCCGTTGTTGTGTTGCTCTTGAGTTGAAAGTGTACTGGAACAGGATCTCCAGCGGCGGTACTTCCCCCAATCATTGTACTTCGTGAGTTGCTTTTGAAAGCCTTTGACGCTCCCTTTGGCAAAGTCACGCTGGGTGGACTATACTCGATCACTGGACAGCTGCCAGCACGAGTGCAGGTACCGTTGAGCGTTAATCCTGTCTTGTCGACGTTGAGTATACGGTGCAATTGGCGCGGCAAGAATACAAGCTCCCCCAAGTGACCATTGAACTTCTCCGTCTCTGTGGGCAAACGAGCGAAACCCTTTTCAACTAACAGTGATTTCAAGTTGCTAAACCACTCATTAATCATATTGTAAGTGGTCCACAGAGCTCTCCTCTCCTCCAGCTGTGAGTTACTCTTATTCACTTCAATACTTTCAGCAAACCGGGGTTGCAGATGTCTGTAAAGATGACCAAAATTTTTCAAAGAACAAGGCCCCCTTGAAAGACAAGCTTCTAAATCCTCCACAGCCATCTTCCTGTTGGGCTTCTGTTTCATTCCAGCTGAACACAGAAGGAAAGAAGTCTCCATTGCTGTAACCAAAGCCTCCTCCACCTCCACAGGAATGGTTGATGGTCTCCCCCGGCGTGCAGTAGACAGACCCTTGTTCTTTTGAGTTAGACGCCATTTCAGAGTATTCATCTTGATATCAGTTCCATTCATTCTGTTCACCATATCACACCCCTCCTGCAGCAAGATGCGCTTTGATCCAGGCTGCTCCTTATAAATCTTTTCTGCAGCAAGACAAGGCTCTTCAGACCTCTCCTTCTGATTGTGCTTCATTCTCATGTCATACATCAACTGTGCATGGTTCCTCCTTGGCTTCTTCAGTACCTTTGCTTCTTCCTCCTCCTCTGTCTCGACGTTGACAACGTCGCCATCGCCATCGTCAGCGTCTTCGTTTGCTCTCCTGTTGCCACTGCTGCTGCTGGGCGTCGTGGTTGAACTTTTGTTTTGGCTTTTGCAGTTTTGGCAGCAATTGCAAACATTGTCGCCCTTTCCTGTAGCCAGCAGTGGAGATTCAGCGGACGCCAAAGGAGAAATCGTCGGCGCCTGAACAGGTAGCGTAATCGACGTTGGAACAATCTCCTTAATATACTTGGTCCGGAGTCTAAGGACTCTTTTTTGGAGAGACTTATTGCCACATTGTTGTTCATTGAATCCAAACATTTTCATAGCTTCGGCCGCAGTAACCCGATAGTTCTGATTAAACTTGTGAAGAGTAGCCAGGTATCTAGCAGCTGCATCGCTTCTCTCGCATACAGGTATCGTGTGCCCGTTCTTGAAGGATCCAACAGGCGCTGTACCCCTTGTGGTAGGGGAGGTCTTCTCCTTATTTTCTTCCATTTTTTTGTTGGTCAGTCTACAGTTCGTTTCTCGAAAACGACACGTCCAATCAATCCGAAAATTGGAGATCTTGTCCTTCTTGTTACAATAGAGCCTTACGAAGTGGTCCGGTTGGAATCGATGGGGTGGGGCCGGAGATATTAATTTTCACCGTAGTTTCACCACTATTTGCTTCCTGTATTTTAAGGGGGGGAGCTCATTGTACAGTCTGTTTCTCGACAACGACAAGTCCGATCAGTCCGCAAATTGGAGAGCTTGTCCTTCTTAATATAATAAAGTGTCACGAAGTGGTCCCGTTGGAATCGATCGAGTGGCGACCAAAATATTAATTTTTGCCGTAGTTTGGACCGGGGGAGATTTTCGGTCGGAAAAAAGAGAAGATTTTCAGCGTTGCTTTGCCAGTCCGTTTCTCAAAACCAAGTGCTCCAATCGATTCGAAACTTGGAGATCTTGTTTCTCTAATAGTGAGGATGGAGTAGCTGTAATATCAGAATTAATCTGAGGATGGTTGTGGAGTTAGGGAGGGGGAGACAGGTCCTTGTTGCTTTGGTTGTTGAAATGGAGTTTTTTTTGAATTTTTGACCTTATTTTGTGGCCCGGTGTACGAAAAGGCCAGGCGCGCAATAAGTCATGCTGGGTAAGTTACCGTTCAAAAGCTCCTGACCTTGCCATTTCTGTCATCGGGTATAAATTAGTGTCCAAGGTGTTGTCTTAGAGTGATTACAGTTACCAAAAACAGCAGGGCTTTCCGAGTTGCCCTAGCACATAACCTGTCCCTGGAAACCAGGTGAGTTTGCTTACTAAACCCTTATGTGACAGGTATTTTAACGATATACCGATACTTAATGCCATACCCCGGGTCTACTAGTGATTAGAATAGTAGTGATATGCAAATTGTGAGCTCTATTGATTAGTCTATTTGCTACAGTTCTAAGAGCCCTCCGAATCAGCGATTCTGTCGACTCGCCGATTGTTTTTATCCTTATCCTTAATCCAGTCCCGTGTGCGCTCGTGACTGTATTTTGGTGCACGGCATACTCCTCCATGGTACTGTTACGATTGAATAGGATCCCTGCAATAATAAGGGTGTACTCTCCTGATGTTAACCCGGTCGGTTACAAAGGGCGCAGTTTCAATAGTTACAGTTCCATTGTTATGGGCCTTGAGCACCTTGTAAGGTCCTTGTCGTGGGAAGGATAGTTTCGGAATAATGCCCTTCCTCTCCAAGGTGACATAGTCTCCTTCCTTATAGACATGGGGAATCCGCTTCCGGTTTTCCCTGATGTTGCTCTTGTGGATACTCTTTTGTTTCCTTGCTTGGATTGCTTCCCAATCCGCTGGGAAGTTTACAGGCATGAACATGTCCCTTCCAAACACCAGTTGTGCCGGAGAGTATCCCAGCGTGGTGTGGATGGCACTTCTAATAGCGTATGCTGCCTTGGTAGTGAATTCCTCAAAAGGATCCTCCTCGTGGAGGTCCCTTTGTTCCAGGTTAAAGGACAGTAGACAATCCTTCAGCACCTGGTGGATTCTTTCCAGCACTGAGTTGGATTGTGGGTTCCAGGCGCCACTGGGCTTTCTTTTCATTCCCATGTTATCACAGAGCTCTTGGAACTCTGCTTTGAACTCGCTCCCGCCATCAAAGCCAATTTCCTTTGGGCGCGGATACCTTGCTAACCAGGTACTGTCTAACAAACGTTGAGTTTCTGCTGCGTTTGGCGAGTCCTTTAGATGGGCCAATTCAAACCATCCGGTCACTGGGTCCACCATGGTGAGAACATGGATGTGGTAGTCTTTACCATTTTTATTGTGGACAGTTGCAGGTCCCCAGAGGTCCACATTGACCCTCTGCCATTTGGTGACTTCCACTGCTTTCTCCGGTAGTAGTCCATACTTCTTCCGGCCACTCTTTTTGAACATCTGGCACGTGTGACAGTGTTTACAGAGATCCTGAACGTCCTTTCGTAGGCCTTTCCAGGTGAACACCGAGCGTATGCTCTGTTCCATTCTCTTTTCTCCGGGATGGACCAACATGCTGTGGTACCATTCCATGACTCTGTCCTTGAGTTTGTCGGGAATCAGAATCTTTCCTTCTTTGTGGATTAGGTTGTAACCTTCCACCATTTTGGTGGTTAGTCGATTGTCTTTTTCCAGCGCATTCACGATTCCTGTGTCCTGTTGCTGGTAGAACTGAATCATGTCCGGGGCAAGTGGGAATGCACTATTGCCCTGGAATTCTTCCGGCGCTTCTCCAAGCGGGAATAGGAGTTGCCGGAGGTGCTCTTCCTCATCCGCGTAGGTGAGGGGCTTATTTGGTGGTAGCCATCCCACTGTGTCCGCTGGGTCATCTGTGATGTCCAGGCGAGACAGCGCGTCTGCTGCATCGTTGTCTTTGCCAGCAACGTGCTTGACTACGGGGTGGAACTCCTCCATAAGGAGTCTCCACCGGACCATTCTTTGGGTCGGCATCTGTTGGTACAGTAGGTTCAGGTGATCCGTGTGAATGGTTACATCCTGGCCTCGCAGGATTCCTTCAAATGCTTTTAATCCTTCTACTATGCCCAGGAGTTCCTTTTCTCCCACGGTGTAGTTGAGTTGCGCTGAGTTCAGCTTCCGGGTGTAGAATCCAAGTGGTTTTCCATCTTGGCATACAGTTGCTCCCAGTTGCCGGTCACTGGCGTCTGAGTAGAGATGAAATGGTTTCGTAAAATCCGGGAATGCGAGTTTCGCTTCATCTGCGAGCATCCTCTTCGCCTCCATGAAAGCTTTCTGCTCTGCTGGGCCCCAGTACCAATTTGTTTTGCCCTTCTTGCCCGCAAGCTTGTTGAGGGGGGCCAGGATGTGGGAGCGGCGCTTCCACATGTCCCTGTAAAAATTGACCATCCCAAGGAACATCTTGAGTTGCTTGGTGTTCTTGGGGGGTTCCAGGCGCTTCATCGCCTCCAGTTTCTTTGGCTGGGGTTGAATGCCCTCTGTTGTTAGTAGAAAACCCAAATACTCCACTTCTTTTTGCATGAAGAAGGATTTTCTAAGGTTGGCTCGAAAGCCAGCGTCATCCAGTCGCTGTAGGACTGTATCGATTTTGTCGAGGTGATCCTGCTCAGATTCCCCCTCTCGTTGGATGATTAAGATGTCGTCGATGTAGACGAGGACATAGTCCAGGTCGCCGAGTAGGTTCATCATGACGGACTGGAAGATATCCGGTGCGCATGCAATCCCCATAGCCAGTCGCTTGTAGGCATACTTCCCCCATGGCAGGATGGTAGAGCAAATCTTTTGGCTCTCCTTGCAGATGGGGATGGTATAGTACCCTTGGGATAAGTCCAGCGCCGTAGCTGATTGGAACCTTTGTAACCTTTGGATTGTTTCCCCTATTCGTGGTAGTGGGAATGGTTTCCGTTGAATGGCTGCATTCATCTTCCGAAAGTCGGTTAGGACGCGAATGTCCCCTGTCTTCTTTGGTTGACAGAACGTCGGTGATGCCCATGGTGAGTCATCATCATGTGGAAGTTTCTCCAGGACTCCAATGTCACAGAGCCTGTTGATTTCCTTCCGGAGTGCTTGTTCAAAGGCATGGGGTACTGAATAGTACCTCTGCCTGACCGGTTTAACCCCTGGTTGGAGTTCAATAGATACCGGTTCAATATTCTTGAGCAGTCCCAGACCTCCTCCAAAGAGTGTGGGGAACTTCTTCAATGTTTTCTTCAGGGCCTCCTTGGACGCGTCTGTGATCTCCAGGTCGTTGACCATGGAGTCTATATCTACTTTGGAGTAATCGGCGTCCAGAATCTTGGCTTGCCTTTCTTCCTCCTGTTGGAGGATTGGACTCTGTGTGTTGGCAAAGAATACGGCCTCACATTTGTCCGGGTTAGCGAGTTCCCCCATTCCCTTCATGGGGATGGAGTCACCTTGCCATGAGATTGTTCGGGAGCTGTATTTGATATCTAGTCCCAGTTGTGCCATTAGGTCAGATCCTATGATCACGTCATAGGGTACCTCCTCGTGGTGATGGTATTCATCCACTTGGAAGGTCCACTTGATGGTCTTTGAGTTTGAAAACTCTATCAACTTCAGTCCCACTGAAGCCGCGGACTTTGTTCGAAATTTGCCCCCATAGGTATTGTAGGTGACAGATCGTTGGTCCCGGTTCGTAAGTTGACTGCGGTCGACAAAGTGCCTTAGAATTATGGACTTGGAGCAACCTGAGTCCAGTAGGCCCCGGAGCATCCTCCCCCTTCCTTTATGGTCCAATACCTCCACACAGACGTCCGCAAATCGATTGATTATGCGTGGTCCGGTGTGGATGGTATTGGCCATTCAGTTGTGGGATCCTTTCTTTTTAAAGGTCTTTCTGTACTTTCTTCTGTACTCTTTGAGTTCCCGTTCGGAGATGTCGATCTCGTCATCGGAGACTTCGTGGTCAGCTTGGGCCGTGGCCAGTACATAAGAGTACTCGTGGTTCGATAGGTTCCTTCCCCAGTGGGGTTTGGAGTGTTGCTCAGTGTCTGAGTCTTGTTCTTTTGCCACAAAGTGCTCCTTGAGCAGGTTGATGGTTTCCCGGTCGAACTTCCCCTTCTTGGGGGGACCACCGGTTAGTTTCCAGCATTTGCCGGCATGGACCTTGCCACAGGTCTTGCATAGCTGTTTGTTGCTGTTGTCCACAGGTCGCTTCTTTTTGCCAGGGGACTTCCCGTGGTGGGTTCCTCCCCCAGATGCGGCCTTGGGGGTCTTCTTGGTGACGCCGGTCTGCTTTTCGAGGTCGGTGATGCGTTGTTGCATTATTGCCTCCTTCCGGATGGTGATTTCCAGGTTTTCGAGCTTGTCGATAGTGGTGTTAAAGGAGTGGGTGTAGAGGTCCCAACTAATGTGCTCCAGTTTCTCGCGTTGGGAGTGGGTCATGTTGGAATCCAAGATTTCCTTCAGTTCTCCTTGGGTGAAACTTCTTGGTGTTTCCATTTGGTCACTGCCACATTCCCAGAGGCATTCTGGGAGATAGCTTTGGAGTTCGGCCATTCGATTGGCCCAGGCTCTAATGCCATGTTTGAGGTCCACGCGCATGCCTCGCATGAATCGGCGGAGGACGATATACGAGCGCTTGCCGTGTTGGTCATTGCCAAAGATTTTGAGCTTGAGGGCATGCATGCATTCCTCGATGACATCTTTTCTGTACTCCTGGGATTGGTAGTACTGGGTGAGGGCGCTTGCGACCTTTTTCTTTGGGATTGGAGACTCGAGGTTGTCGGTCTCCGATTCTTTGTCCGATCTCGCCGTGGCTGTGTCGGCTTTGTCGGCGTTTGGAGATTTCTCCTTTGCCGTCTCCTTGGAGGCTCCCGTGGGAGTTTCGGTGGCGTCTTGCCCCATTGATAGTAGGATGTTTGCTTGGTCCCTTTGCGCGATCTCTTGGATCTTGTTCTGTACGTGTCTGGTGTGATGGACCTTGTGGGTTGGTTCGGCCAAGTAGGTCCGAGCGAGCGTTCGCTGGACAAGTGCGAGTGCCTCAGTAGATAGAATTCTCTGTAGAACCTCCAATTTCTGGTCTCCGTGGAGTTTGTCATTGCCAGCAATTTTCTGGTCAAAGTCTCTCTTCCAGATAAGGAAGAGTTCTGGTCTTTCAGTACCATTGAGAACCTTCAGGTAGTCGCTGAATGCGATTCCACCTTGTTCGCTGTCTACATTCATCTTTACGGTGGTGGCGTCTTCCGGCCAGTCCTCCCGTGTGATGTTGAAAGGTTTCAGTTTGGTTCCTTTGGTCGCCATGGTGGTTTAATCAGGTGTTTATTAAGTTACTTTAGTTACACTATTTCTGTTATTTCACTGCTTGTGGTGAGACTGAGCAAAAAGTGATTGCTCAGTTCCTCCAGTTTTTCTTGCTGGATTTTCATTGCTCTCGTGATAACTCGTGTTGTAACTGATTTTCCCCCTGGTTTGTCCAGTGGTGGGAGTTGTTTCTCTCTTTAGTTCCCGGGAATCCTGTGGTTCTCCGGAGTTGTTTCTGTTTTTATAACGTGGGATTTGATTCCCGTGGTTCTCCGGCGTTGCTTCTCTATTAAGCAATCACCGGGCCGGTCCCACTTCCCGTTTCCCGTGGGATTGGTGGTGTTTAGGTATTCATTATATACCTTTCCGGATATCCGTATACTTCGGTTTTGGTTGGCATCCCCTATTCGGTCTGTCCATCCACTCAGTGTTGGTCCAATTAGTCCACTCACTGGATTATGTGTCACTTTTTTGACACTTATTTCATTATTTCTTTGTTCGATTATTTCTGCTGTCGACCATGGTCCTGTTTAGGTACTTAGGTGTCTCTGTTGCTGCTGTTGCTCCCTTCTTTGGGCGCCAACAGTTGCTGGGGTCGGTCTTCCTTGTGCTGCAGACACTGGACATCCTTCTCCCTGTTTTTTTTTGCTTCTCTGCGCCTCCATTTTCTGGCAGTCTTTCGGTCCCGTCGGTCCCTAGGCCGATCGATTCCTTTCTGCTCATGGTCGTCAGCGCTCAGCTTGATTTTAAAATCATGCCATACCCCGGGTCTACTAGTGATTAGAATAGTAGTGATATGCAAATTGTGAGCTCTATTGATTAGTCTATTTGCTACAGTTCTAAGAGCCCTCCGAATCAGCGATTCTGTCGACTCGCCGATTGTTTTTATCCTTATCCTTAATCCAGTCCCGTGTGCGCTCGTGACTGTATTTTGGTGCACGGCACTTAATGTTACACACTGTTCCCAAGCTGCTTAAGTGAATATCACTCTACGTTCTAAGTGTTTTCCAAATGAAGTTACAGAATAGCCCCTTCGAGTGTGGGAATATTTTTACAAGAAATTCCAGGTGTCATCTGTTTTCAAGTGTAGTGCCCTGTTGGACTTTCAGTGTTTTTGCTTATGGTCCTACTTTTTTTGACCCAAGCCCCAAAGCCGATAAGTACAGTTTGCTTAAAGCTCTACTCCCTACATAACCCTATCAGGTGCACACTTCAACTGTTATCTGTTTTCAAGGCTATTGCCCTACTGGTCCATAAGTGCTTTTTCTTTAGGTCTTACTGTTTTCTTACCCAATCAGGCTACACCTATAATCCATCACTTCTAAGTATCCTTCATTGTAAGTAGTAAGTTCAACTTGACTGCAGGACGGCTGTTAGGCACTTCGTAGTATGGCTTCCAATGTGTTTTCTATCGTACGTCCGGAGCGCTCAGAAATACTGTACGGTGGAGCTCTCCACGAGCTTTACAATCATTACTATGAAGTACGTAGTACATACTAAAGTAGTAAAGTACTGTAATTTCTACCGAGGCTTTACGCAATTCCAAACAATAAGTAAGAAATGAGATCAATTGAGCAGCTGGAAGACAGTTCTGATTGTTGCAGCAGAAATGAATACTTCCCCAATTTCTGCGGAAGCTGGCGAACAGCTGATTGGAAATAATTACTACAAAGTTCCGAAATTCTGTCCTCAAAAGTCCACGGAGAAATTATGACATAGGTACGTAGAACCGACGGACAGCTGTTAGGAATTTTGTAGTAATTTTTATTAGTACTACAAAGTTCCTATCAGCTGTCCCCCGGTTCTACATCCTCAACTACTAATTTCTACGGAAACCGGGGGACAGCTGATAGGAATTCCGTAGTAATAATCTTACCGCTACTACGGAATTCCGTTTCTACATCCCCCACTACTCGTTTCTACGGAAGCCGGGGGACAGCTGATAGGAATTCCGTAAGATTAGTAGTACCGTAGTTCGTAACCTTGCATCACGAAATCTTTTTTCTATTTTTGTTTACTGTACTACCTTACCGTGCTGAGAATTTTGTAGAGTTCAAGCCTACCGTAAAATGTAACGTTTCTCGAATAACGTCGTGTTGTTGTTTATCTTTTGATAAAAGCAAAGAGACATACAGAAGCTTTTGAAATATCAGAGAGAACCTCAGAAGTCATATCATCGCAAGAAAAGTGAAAAATCACCAAATTCATACGCGGTGGAACGAAATACCGGTACTAAGTTACCTGTAAGATCTATTCGGTAACCTTACTTCGTATTTTTTAGTACTTCGTTCGTAATCTTTACTGCATGTAAGGATACTCGTACGTCTACTCGTAGTTGGAAGAATGAAATTTGGCCATACAACTTCGTGGTAGTGCTGTAGTAGATTTACCAGGTAATTGTTGAGAGTGAAGCAAATTTTGCACATCGCTCTCTTCTAATCACAAAAAACATCATGCATATTCCAGCAAGGTTTTTTTTTACAATCCAAGAGGTTACAAAACAAGCAAGTTGAGTACAACAGAACTGAGAGCAATGATGAAGAGACAGGCGGCTATCGCATCAATTTTGTTGCTGGTTGGTGTCATCACTTCGGTATTTGGTCAGGATGAATGGCAGAGAGACAACGTGAAAAAGGAGATGGACCCTTCATCCCGCGATGTGTTCGCGGTCAATCTGGACGCCAAGAATGCTAAGTCATTAGGAGACTATAGCATTGAAAAAACGATGGAGAAGGTTGCTGTTTCAGAAGAGGACGATACCGAGGAAAGCACTGATGTTGATACTGCGTTCGTCGCATTACCCGCGTCACGCAATTTGAATCCGATGAAGGAGGAGAGCCATGACGACGATCTGGGCAACGAAGGAACCACTTCAAAGCTAGGTGATTCACCCTCCAAGGTAAGCGAGACGTCTTCCTGTGCATTTTGCATTATGTGGCTTCGTTCGTTTGAAAAAGTGTCATTTTGTGGTGAGATCTTCAGGATATTGCAAGCATGAGATCGAATTTTCGAGACGAATTGAGCTTATTAGTTTGGGAAATAATAGCCCTGTGAGGCTTGACACTTTTTGCATTTTCGGCCATTGTGGGTTCTGTTGTACGCTAGATTATGTACGGTGCCAGACGCTGCACTATCAGAAAATGCGCGATTGCGCCGAGAACACGCGCGAGAATCCTTGTTCATTACTTCTATTTTTTTTCATCTCATCTCAATCAAAATCTGAGAACTAACCAGAAAGATTTCCTTCTCTCGAAATTGTAATTGCTCTCATACCTTACTGTTATAATTACTGTACGGTAACCTTACTATTTTTTTCTTCACCGAAACTTTTTATCGTTTTGACGGGCAGTCGATCGAGGACAACGAGGTAAACTTCCGCAAAGCTTCTAAGAAGGAAAAGAGCTCCCAAAATGATGATAATGAAGGTGACGGTGACGGAGGTGACGACGAAAAAGGAACGAAAAGTCCCAAGAAATCCCCGAAGAAAGAAAAGAAAAAGAAAAAGAAAAAGAACAGCAAGAAGGAAGAAAACGACTGGGATGATAATGAGGATGATAAGGACGAGTCGACCGTGAAAGAAATTCATGTTGTGACACATGCGCTAGATGATTCTGGCAATCCGAACAATGTAAATTCATTTTGGGATACCTGGTTGGAAGGTGCAGCACTTGCCGTGGGAGGAAGTCCTGACACCTTCCTGAAATGGCATGCTGTTGGTTACAATGCGACTCTTGCTACAGAAGCTCTTTCGGATGCTTGCTCGTCTGGTGATGCTGTTGTTGTCACAGTACCTTATTCAAGCACAACAGTTGAATACGATCAAATGGACGAAGCTATCAATCAATGCATTGAATTAGGTGTCCCGGTCTTTACTGCGAATACTGACACTTATCACAACGACGATGTGTATGCATTCTTTGGATCATCAAATTATGACATGGGAGTGAAGTGTGGGTTGGCTGTTCTCTTTCCTGATGATGTGGATGTGATTCAAGGTCGTAAAGAAGCACCCAAACTACCGGAAACTCAGAAGAATATTACAATCTATTGGGATGCAGTAAGCAGAAAGGACGAGGGATTGAAACAACGACTGGAAGGACTCCAATCAACATTTCACAAACACCATACAGAAGTAACTGTATTCCTCCCCTCTGGTTCCACAGACTGTCCTTGTGCAACGGAATACCCTGAGGGTGTTTATGAAAATTATGGTGAAGGGCTTCGAATTACTATTCCTACTCTTGATCCGCCTGGCAACATTTTCAACTACCCTCCCAGATACGGCATGGATGTTTGTGGACAGCATGATAGAAACATGGTTCCAACTTGCAACAGTGACAATCCTCCTGCTTTCTGTTATGCAAACTGGTGTTATGTGGACCCGAACAATTGTGAAAAAACTGAGTACACATACGTAGGCGCGTATAATTGGACCGATTTCCCTGGGTACGAGTTACCATACTCCTACGGTGCATGTGGGGAAATCAACCAGTATTTAGATTTCTTTTTCGATACTGAGGATGATTCGACAGTCGCTGTCGGTTTGGCAGGTGAGGGCACGCAAACGATTGTTTTGAGCTCTGACTGGGCTCCCAAATTCGATCCTTCTAGCAAAGATATATTCATTTGTGGTGAGGAAACAACTGCTTTGCAAGGTATCCCTCAGCTTGGTCAATCTCCTTTCTTACAAGGATTGGCTTCAGTCTCAGCAGCAATTGCGGCAGCAACAGCTCTTGAAAGCAAATTGCCCTGGAATGCCTATAAAGGAAATGCTGCGAGTTCGTCAAGTTCGACAGTCTTTCACTCCGGTAAAGAAACGACTGACCCAAAAATTGTTGAGCCCCTTTCAGAATACGGAGAAGCCATTGTTAAGAAGCTTGATGAATACGGTGTTGTACGAGGAGTAACTTGGGATATTTGGCATGATGCAGTATTTGAGGATGAGTGGATTTTGCAGCATCCACCTCGAGAATATCTGGGCAAGCCTTCCAAAGATCTCCCGGTTGCCGCATGTTGCCTCGCTGGGGATGCCGAAGCTTTAGATACTTGTGACCGAGGTGATGATAAGGTTTGCGATACGGATTTTGGACTTTATAGGTGCGAAAGCGACGATGATTGTAAACCCAAAAAGTTCTGCGCGACCACGGACGGCAGTGGTCCTATGTTTCCCAGAGCGGGAGGATCTGATATTTGTAAAAGAGAAGAGGAGTACTTTGCCCAAGGAATGTGTAAGGAGGTTTCTTCGACGCGCTCGCATGTCGGAGATTCCAGGAAGAAGCTGTGCGTTGGTCATTCCTATGACCTATATGAACGGATGTATGAACTTATCATTCAAGCAGATCGTCTTGTTGAAATTACCAGTCTCGACTCTTTCGATCTGATTGGAACAACTGGTAAATCTACAGGTTCTCCATTTCTGTCAGCAATTCGCAACGCTCTTACATATCTCGCAAGTACGAAGAAGAAGATCACTGTCAAATGTCATTTTGGTTCTGCTCCCGCCGGCCCTTCTTCAATTATGGAAGATACTGAAAAGATTTTGAAAAGTATTACCAGGGACTTTCAAAACATCCCAGGTGTACAGATGGATGTGTTTGTTGGGACCTATAGAATTGCATTGGCGTCTTGGAACCATGGCAAAATTATTGTCGTGGATGGCAAAAAGCTCATTACAGGAGGAAGTAACTACTATCAAACTGATTACTTGCGGGAAGATCCTGTTTTCGATGTGTCGTTACAAGTATCCGGGGGTGCTGCAATCACCGCACACCGTTATTCAATGAAACTCTGGTCGACCGCATGCGATTTGATGGAAATTATCGACAAGAAGATGCAAATTGTGACTTCACATCGATCCCCTGATGGTTCGATTGACACAGACTACGGTGTAATGGATTCTTGCCCCCAGCACTTTGCTAGTATGGTGAAAGAAGATATTTTAGATGATCCTCCTGCGATGAATGACCGACCGAAGACGGGTGCGAGTGTCGTCGTGACTGCTCGTCTTGCAAAATTAGGTCCACATCTTAATGGGGGAAGTCACACATCAGACATAGCAGTACTTGCCATGATGGATGCAGCGAAAAGGAACATCAAATTCTCCCAGCAGGATATGCTACCCTTGATTCTCGGCCAACAAATAGGCTTGGGATTGAATGCACTTCACGCTTCTGGGTTCAGTTACACTGGGCAGATATCTGCCACATCCTTTGATGATACATGGAGAATAATTGGAGGCATTGCAAAAGCTCTAGCGCGCAAGGTCGACGTTTATATGATGGTCAGTGCTCCCTGTGCTTTTGCAGCGAACGATCCAGTTACGTTTCAAGCACCCGTATATGAAAGTGGAATTATTGGCGACGTGAGGGCTCAATTTGAATGCCCCAACAATGGAGGACAAGGTGAGGGATTTGACTATTGGGAAACGGTCTACGAAGCTCAATTGAACGAGGGTTATAGCAAGTGGCCAGATGCGCGAGATCAAGACGAAAAGTGGGGTCACATCAAGGATGGAAAACCAAAACGCATGCTAATCAGGAAAGACGTCGATCATGATCTGGAAGATTCTGTCCAGCGAAAACTTGTTTATGGATACGGGTGGAGTTTGGACAACATTGCCGAGTGGATCTTTGCATATTACATGATTGTCAAAAAGGAGCGCCCGAAAAATGATGATGGCAGCCCCATGACGGCAGATGAGATTGTCAATCATATCTGCACGTACGCACACATCGGGCATGTTCGTCTGACAGCTGAGGAGGAAACTTACAAACGCGGACAATTCGGTGGTGGACAAGTAGGCAACCATGCTAAGATTGTGATGGTTGATGACAGCGCTTTCTACATCGGTTCTGACAATGCATATGGCTCGGGACTCGCTGAGTTTGGTCTCGTCGTTGATGATCAATCACTGGCACAACAATTCGAGCAACAGTATTGGGATCCGTTGTGGGCTCAGACCCTCGGGACGACAAGCGCACCTGGACTTGTCACAGGATCTGATGCAGTTGACAAAATGTGTCGTTGGCGTGATGTGAGCCTCACCAAAAAAGATCTCGCTGCTCCATGGAATGACTTAACTCATGCTATGTGCAGAACCTTCAGCAATGGAAAAGATTGTAGCAAAGACATGGGCTGCACGTGGGTTGACAAGACGATTCCTCACTGGCAGTGCACTATTGGTCCGCATGAAAAACGATGTTACATGGAAACTGATTACTGCACTGGGAATTTACTGCAGAATGGTGAATATTGCTGGGAAGATGCTGTATGTGAAACTGAATATTGCACATGGGGTTTTGAGTGTAAGGATAAATTAGCTCAAAATGAAGGATGTCTTGAGCATGACGACTGTGCTAATGGATACTGCAGCTGGAAGTTCAAGTGTGATGGAGCGGCATTAGAAGATGGTCAATTTTGCGTATCTGACGATTCTTGCAAATCTGAGCGTTGCAGTATGGCCTACAAATGCGCACCCAAACTAAAGGACAACGAAGTATGTGCTCTCAATGATGACTGCGAGTCACCAATTTGTAATAATTTGTTTGAATGTGGATATCAAGAAGATACTGAGCGCTGTGTCTTCAGTTCGGACTGCCGAAACGGGAAGTGCAACAACGTGTTTAGATGTGGAAAGGTGCCAAATACGTGGACATGCGCCTGGGACAGTGATTGCCAGAGTGATCGCTGCGCCTGGAACTTCAAGTGTGAAGACAAACTTTCTGATGGATCGACATGCGCGCTCAGCAACAATTGCAAAAGTGGCCTATGCAATAATGTCTTCACATGTGGAAGACGAGACAACGGCCAATCTTGCGTTACAGACAATGACTGTAAAAACGACCAATGCAACTGGGGATTCAAATGTGGCAAGCTCAGTAATGGCCAGCGTTGTGCTGTTGACTCTGACTGTGAAAGCGACCGTTGCACTTGGGAATTCAAGTGTAGAGAAAAGTTGAACAATGGTAGCCGCTGTTGGAATGATGGTGACTGCAAAAGTAACCGCTGCAAAACGACATGGACTGGTTGGAAATGTAAGTAGCGTTTCAACCAAAATCAAACCACTTTTTCCATTCTCCTTCAATCAAGAACAGCTCGTAAAAGAATTGGAGCGATGATGGATACTTAGTACGTAACACCTGAAATTGGGCATTTCAATGAAATGCAGAAATGAATTCGGCGGCATTCAATACTTAGTGCGCGTCCGACTTCATAATTAATAAAACTTGACCAAATTCCCTGGTCTTGTTGTGATGAATATGGATTACTATGTTGGTTCAAAAGAAACGCGATTGGCTAACCGACCATTCGAAGAAAAAATGATAAAAATTTAATTCATATTTTAGTGTTAAAAAACGTTTTACTATTCAAATAATACTAAAAAATACAGTAAACATATTGTAAGTCCTATAACAGTTGAGAATGGTATGAAAATGTGTTGATAATTCACCTCCCTTTCCAGGATGCTAAGGTCCCTGTGTAGGGAACTGTACCAGGCCTACAGGCTTGAGCATCCAGTAACTGTCTACAAGATGCTAGGCTGTGTACTAAGCAGCGGGCTTAGCAACAGGCTCCTTACTAGCAACACCAGGCTTACTAGTAGCAACAGGCTTGGGGAGGAAATAATGCGACAAAAACAGTGAACAGCAGCAATAGCTAACAACAGCACGTCGAGTACTGCTAAACAGTGAGTCCACAGAGCATGCTGTTCATGTTCTATTGCATATGTGAAGATATCCAAGATGGTGCTACTTGCCATACCCCCGGTCTACTGGTAGTGTTTACAAAGTAGTGATATGCAAATTGTGAGCCCTATCAGTTAGTCTATCTGTTATCGATATCAGCAGTCTCCAAATCAGCAATCCGGTGACTTGCTAATTGTATTTTTATTCCCAGTCCCGAGTGGACTCGTGACTGTTCCGGTGCACGGCATGCTCCTCCATGGTACTGTTACATTTAGTTACTTCTCCAGTCTAGTGCTATCCCTGCAATAATAGGGGTGGACTCTCCTGATATTAACCCGGTCAGTTACAAAGGGAGCAGTTTCAATAGTTACAGTTCCATTATTATGGGCCTTGAGCACCTTGTAAGGTCCTTGCCATGGGAAGGATAGTTTTGGAATAATACCCTTCCTTTCCAGGGTGACATAGTCTCCTTCCTTATAGACATGGGGGATCCTCTTCTGCTTCTCCCTGATGTTGCTCTTGTGGATTCTTTTCTGCTTCCTTGCTCGGATTGCTTCCCAGTTGACTGGGAAGTTCACTAGCATGAACATGTCCCTTCCAAACACCAGTTGAGCTGGGGAGTACCCCAGGGTGGTGTGGATGGCGCTTCTAATGGCATACGCTGCCTTGGTGGTGAATTCCTCAAAGGGGTCCTTCTTGTGGAGGTCCCTATTCTCCAGGTTAAAAGACAATACGCAGTCTTTTAGAACCTGATGGATCCTTTCCAACACCAAATTGGACTGTGGATTCCATGCCCCACTGGGCTTTCTTTTCATTCCCATGTTCTCACAGAGCTCTTGGAACTCTACTTTGAACTCACTCCCACCATCAAAGCCAATTTCCTTTGGGCGCATATACCTTGCTAGCCAGGTACTGTCCAACAATCGTTGGGTTTCTGCTGCATTTGGTGAGTCCTTCAGGTGAGCCAGTTCAAACCATCCGGTTACTGGGTCCACCATGGTGAGGATGTGAATTTGGTAGTCTTTACCATTTTTTTGGTGGACAGTTGCAGGTCCCCAGAGGTCCACATTGACCCTCTGCCATTTTGTAACCTCAACTGCTTTCTCCGGTAGCAGTTCGTATTTCTTCTGACCACTTTTCTTAAACATATGACACATGTGGCAGTGCTTGCAGAGGTCCTGGACGTCCTTCCTCAGACCTTTCCAGGTGAATACCAAGCGGACGCTTTGTTCCATTCTCTTTTCTCCAGGGTGGACCAACATGGTGTGGTACCATTCCATGACTCTTTCTTTGAGTTTGTCGGGAATGAGAATTTTCCCTTCTTTGTGGATGAGACTGTAACCTTCCACATTTTTGGTTGTTAGTTGTTTGTCTTTTTCCAGTGCACTCGTGATCTCTGTGTCCTTTT
Organism: Pseudo-nitzschia pungens; assembly: GCA_037355855.1. Classification (NCBI taxonomy): domain Eukaryota; phylum Bacillariophyta; class Bacillariophyceae; order Bacillariales; family Bacillariaceae; genus Pseudo-nitzschia; species Pseudo-nitzschia pungens. The sequence continues at coordinate 3,904,920 of CM074758.1, forward strand.
GCTGGTAGAACTGGATCATGTCCGGGGCAAGTGGGAATGCACTATTGCCCTGGAATTCTTCCGGTGATTCTTCTCCAAGTGGGAATAGGAGCTGTCGGAGGTGCTCTTCCTCATCCGCGTAGGTGAGGGGCTTATTTGGTGGTAGCCATTCCACTGTGTCTGCGGGGTCAACGGTGATGTCCAAGCGCGACAGGGCATCTGCTGCGTCATTGTCTTTGCCAGCAACATGCTTGACTACCGGATGGAACTCCTCTATGAGAAGCCTGCACCGAACCATCCTTTGGGTGGGCATCTGCTGATAGAGCAGGTTAAGGTGGTCTGTGTGGATAGTCACATCTTGGCCTCGTAGGATTCCTTCGAATGGTTTGAGCCCTTCCACTATACCCAGGAGTTCCTTTTCTCCGACAGTGTAGTTGAGCTGCGCTGAGTTCAGTTTCCTTGTGTAGAATCCGAGGGGTTTGCCATCTTGGCATACAGTTGCTCCCAGTTGCCTGTCACTGTCGTCTGAGTAGAGATGAAATGGTTTCGTAAAGTCCGGGAACGCAAGCTTTGCTTCTTCTGCGAGCATCCTCTTCGCCTCCATGAAAGCTTTCTGCTCTGCTGGGCCCCAGTACCAGTTCATTTTGCCCTTTTTCCCAGCTAGTTTGTTGAGGCGGGCCAGGATGTGGGAGCGACGCTTCCACATATCTCTGTAGAAATTTACCATACCAAGGAACATCTTGAGTTGCTTGGTGTTCTTTGGGGCTTCCAGGCGCTTCATCGCCTCCAGCTTCTTTGGCTGGGGTTGGATGCCCTCTGTTGTTAATAGAAATCCCAGATATTCCACTTCTTTTTGCATGAAAAAGGATTTCCTGGGATTGGCTCCGAAGCCAGCATCATCCAGCCTTTGTAGGACTGTATCGATTTTGTTGAGGTGATCCTGCTCAGATTCTCCTTCTCTTTGGATGATTAGGATATCGTCGATGTAGACAAGGACATATTCCAGATCACCTAGTAGGTTCATCATGACTGATTGGAAGATATCCGGAGCACAAGCAATCCCCATTGCCAATCTCTTGTAGGCATACTTTCCCCATGGTAAAATGGTTGAACAGATTTTCTGGCTCTCCTTGCAGATGGGAATGGTATAATATCCCTGGGATAAGTCCAGCGCCGTAGCTGATTTGAACTTTTGCAGTCTTTGGATTGTTTCCCCTATTTGTGGTAGTGGGAACGGTTTCCGCTGAATGGCTGCGTTCATCTTACGAAAGTCTGTGAGGACTCAAATATCCCCTGTCTTTTTGGGTTGACAAAACGTCGGGGATGCCCACGGTGAATCATCATCGTGGGGGAGTTTCTCCAGAACTCCAATATCACAGAGTCTGTTGATCTCCTTCGGTAGTGCTTGTTCGAAGGCATGAGGCACAGAGTAGTACCTTTGCTGGACCGGTTTGACCCCTGGTTGGAGTTCGATTGAGACCAGTTCTATATTTTTGAGTAGTCCCAGACCTCCTGCAGAGAGAGTGGGGAACTTTTTCAATGTTTTCTTTAAGGCTTCCTTGGACTCGGCTGTGATCTCCAGGTTGTTGACCATAGTATCTATATCAACCTTTGAGTAATCTGCATCCAGGATTTTGGATTGCCTCTCTTCCTCTTGGTGGGGGATTGGACTTAGTGTGTTGGCAAAGAATACTGCCTCACATTTGTCCGGGTCAGCAAGCTCCCCCATTCCCTTCATGGGGATGGAATCACCCTGCCATTTGATTGTTCGGGAGCTGTATTTTATATCCAGCCCTGTTACGGTCTAGAGTAGAAATTTCGGAGTAGTATGAAAATTGTGAATGTTTAGATACTTTACGAGATATTGTTACGCGAATTAAGAATGGAGACATATAAAATTTGAGGTCGCGAGCATAGCCACATTTTGGCATGCTCTGCCATAAATGTTGATTCATTGTCGGTTCCCACGATTAGGCATATATCACCTTCTGGGACTCGACCATAATAGTTAGAACACATATCGAAATGTATTCATGACTGAATATATATAATATTCGATTCCCATATGGGATTCGGTTAATTATTCAATCGTGACTGCTAGCTACGCTAGCCCATCACATAGTGCCCCATGATTGAACAAATCCCATACTTAAGCTGCCCAATGGATTGCTGAGCTGTTGGAGCAGTCGAAATCGGAATGGTCCGTTGGGACCTCTTTGTAAGGGGTTAGCTTCCGAATATTAACTGTGTCGATAACCGTTGGAGTCTTCTGAATTTTAACAGTACCATTATCATGGACTTGGGCAATAGTGAATGGTCCTGTCTTTCGTGGCTGTAGCTTGTCCGGATCGGGCTCTTGCATCCATACCTTTTCATTGGGTTGGAAGGTATGTTCCTTGCGTTTTGCATTATCCCTGAGCAGAGCCTTGTTAATGCCTTGCTGTCTTAGTTGTTGCAGCGTCAATAGGTTGGAGGTTAGTGGTAGATCTATCAGCATGTCCCAATTGAATACAAGGGATCCAGGGGATGCCTGTAGGGCAGCATTGACAGCGCATCTGGAGGCATGCATGCAAGTCGTGAGAGCATTATCTATGAGTTGACTGGCTCTGGTATTTGCTTGTGGAGGATTAACATGCACGAGGACTCGTAGGATATCAGCAACTGTGTGATGGACACGCTTGCATATGGCATTAGACTGGGGGTTCTTCACTGTTGTTGGTACCGATTGGATTCCATACTGCTTGAGGGTAGTTTGAAATTCAGCCCCTAGAAATTCACCACCATTGTCATGGACACACCTGATAGGTCTTGGTTATCTTGAGAGCCAGCAGTTCTTGAATTGGTCTGATGCATGCTGCGAGGACTTATCCCCGATTGTGATGATTTCAAGGAGGTTGGTAACGGGATCAATACAGGTTAGGGCTTTGAAGTTGTAGTTCTTGCCTTGAGCTGTAATCTTCCATGGGCCTATGAGGTCCACATGCACCTCGTTGAATGGTGATAGTGGTGCTTCTTTTGGTGGAAGCTTCCCATACTTGGAGTGCTGGTTCTTGTATTTAATGCAGTTGTCAGGGCATATATAGGACTTGCATAGGCTGGTTAGATTGTCAGCATAGAATCGGGCTGATATAGTCTGTTGTAATCTGGTGGATCCACAATGACCCAACAGGAGATGATACCACTTGATGGTATCATTAATAAGTGATGCTGGTATGTAGATTCTCCAGCATTCGGGATTGGATTGATTTGCGTAGCAAAGTATCTTGTTGCCCTCTAATTCTTGGTAGAAGAAGGCTTTGGATTGCATCTTGAACTTGATCGTGGGATCTTTCTGCTGATGAAGATATATATTTGAGTAGTTGACCGGGCATTCCAGATCTTGGTTGTTTGGTAGGTTGATAAGACACTCATTGTTCAGCAAACAGGATTGTAATTCCTGATCTGCGTCATTGCATAAGTGCTGGAATAGGTTGGGGAACTCTGCTAGAAACAGTTCTTCATCTTGTTTAGGGACTTCAAGCTTCAAGAAATCGATTAAGGTGCCCTTTGAGAGGGCTTTCTTCCCTTCAGTAGGTGGATCCATCCTGGGAAGTCTGGAGAAGGCATCAGCAAGAACGTTCTTCTTGCCTTCAACATAGGTGAGATTGACACCGAATTCTTCCAGGAATAGTCTCCACCGGAGGACTCATTGGACTGAGAGGGTTCTGAAGGTAAGGTTCTTATGGTCAGTGTATACATTGATGACTCCGCCGAGGAGCATCTTTCTGTACTCTTTGCAGCAGAGTACAATGGCTAGGAGTTCTTTTTCCATAGTTGTATAATTTTTCTGGGCATCAGATAGTTTCTTGGACCAATATGCAATAGACTTGCCATCTTGTATTATGGCAGCACCCAGTTGTAGGTCTGAGGCATCAGTGTACAGTTCAAAGGGCTTGTTGAGGTCTGGATAGGTGTTCAGCGCATCTGCTGCCACCATTGCTTTCATCTCTTGAAAGGCTTTATCTTGAGCAGGTCCCCAAGTGAAGGCCGAAGGAGCTTTCCTTTGTTTGGCTTTGATGGTAGCTGCTTGAGGAGTCTTCTTGGGGGTCCCAGTGATATCAAAGAGAGGAGCTAGGACATGGGACCTGCGAGGCCACATATCTCTGTAGTATCCTACTGCTCCCAGGAAGGACTTGACTTGAGTTATAGTTCGTGGCCGGTCCATATGTAGGATGGCTTCAATCTTCTTTCTCCATGGCTTAACTGCTGTAGGAGTCATCCAATAGCCTAGGAAGTCAGTTTCTTGTACAGCCCAATCACATTTGAGTGGGTTGCATTTAAGTCCATTTTGGTTGAGCCGGTCTAGGATCTTGTCGATCGTCTTCATGTGTAGATCAAAGGAGCCATTGGTCCAGATACCAATATCATCAATATAAACAGTGCAGTCAGTGTCTTGTAGGATATCTTCCATTAGTTGCTGAGCAACATCTGGAGAGACTTTGACACCCATTGGTAGTCTTTGATACTCATAGCAACCATAAGGAGTGACTATGGTACAGAGCTTCTTGCTTGCGTCATCCAGTTCAAAGCAGTAGTATTGCATGGACAAGTCAATCTTGGTGAAGTGAGTATACTTGCCACGCTTGTTCATGATGTCTTGTATCCTGGGGATTGGATAAGGACGTCTCTCAAGAAGCTCGTTGAGTTCTCTGAAGTCTGACACCCATCTAACTCGGTTGTCCTTCTTTGGAACAATAAAGGTAGGGAATGCCCATTCAGCTGGTCCAGTGCATCTCTTGAGGACTCCATGTGACACTGTAGCGTAGCTACATTCACGAATGAATAATTAAACGAATCCCATACGGGAATCAAATATATGTTTATATTCAACGAGGGATACATTCGATATGTGTCCCAATTATTATGGTTGAGTCCCAGAAGATAATATATGCCTAATCGTGGGAACTGACAATGAAACAACATTTATGGCAGAGCATGCCAAAATGTGGCTATGCTCGCGACCTCAATTTTTATATGTTTCCATTTATAATTCGCGTAACAATATTTCGTAAAGTATCTAAACATTCACAATATTCATACCACTCCGAAATTTCTACCTTAACGTGTAACACAGTAATTACTGTTTATCTTTAAGTAGAAAGACAGTAACTATCAGTACTGAAGAAACTCATCTCCGAAATCATCGATAGCCTCAACAACAGAGGCAACCTGTATCTCCAACAAACACTATGGCAGGTCTATACAGAGACCCACCGATCTCCTATAAAAGCTCCTTCGACCGAACGAAACCCAAGCTTTTCACACTGTACAACACCAACGCCGACGGCAACACCGACAGTATCAAGGTCCCCCTTTTTACAGAAAAAGGAGGCCTGGAAGAACTCTTATTTGTCGAAGAATCATTCCGAAACGCCGCCAAACTCATACAGCTTCCAGTCAGCAAACACCTCACCCACTTCAGCCGCTGCCTCACGACTGATGCACAGAGCAAGTGGAACAACATGATACAAGACCCTCTAGATCCCGACAATCTCCAATATGAAGAAGAAGAGATTGGAGGATATGAACAAGCCATTTTGGACTTCACCAAGTTCTATTGCAATGCCAGAGATGCACGAGACATCATGCACACCTATCTACGAAGCAACGACTGCAGAAAGACACCAGCAATGACTTGTAAAGATCACGCCGACCGAATTATAATCCTCATGAAATACACCAGAAAACTGGATGGAAGCAGCGCTCCTCTCTCCAAGGTGGAGAAATTAACCATTCTCCTACACTCCTTTCCAGCGTCATGGATCGAACACTACGGCATGATCCACAGTGGCATACACGAAGATACCACTGTCCAATTCATTGTCGATCACATGAGCTGCCACGAGAGACAAGCTAACAAAAAGAGCAACAAGAACAACAACAAACAACAGAAACGCTCGAACAATTCTTCAAACAACAGCAACTCTCGAAAGCGCAACTCGCATTCCAACCACAAGGGAAACAACAACAAGAAGAAGTCTAACCCGTGTCGCATCCCCGGACACAATCATGATTGGTCCGAATGCCCGAAGAACAAGTTCTCCAAGAACTACAACAAGAATGGCACTCATCAGAAGACAGGAACAGGAGAGACCTTTCATACCCACACTCACTTTGCCCCTGGCAGCAACGAGTCCTTCCAAGCCCACATGAAAGCAGCAATGGAATCATACCATTCTGAACATGGTGGACGCACTGAAAGAAGTATCGATGGGGAACTTGTTTGGCTCCCCTGACTTCATGGCTCCAAGCCACCAAAGAAGCCCCGCGCTTCACCTAAACCAGCAATCACCTTGCCTCCAGCTCCCCAGGAACTGGATGCCAGCACAGCCCTGCTGTCTGGGATGACGCATGGAGGAGATCTCCCAGATAAAGAGGGGAAGGAACCTACAGGATGGAGTCCTGTTGAAAGCTCAGCAACACAAACAATTCGTTCCCTCGGAACGAGCGATACGAACATGGATCCTAATCCGAACAACATGGATACAAATCGAAGACAACCGAATCGATCCAAGGGTACAAACGATGCGACAGATAGTACAGCAGCAACAAATAGACCACTCTTGTCCCTGGCAAGGAATTGGTCCACGGGTACAGCCAAAAATCTCTATTGCAACACCCAAAACTCCAAAGACTACTCCAAAGGAGGTGCGCTGGAGCAAAATTATTTAAAGCTGCTGTCGACTGCTGGAAATCCAGCAGAACAGGCATCCCCGAATAAGAGCAACGTGGCTCCTATTCTCCTAACTACAGTACAATATATACAAGGCATACCAACGAAATCGAGACCACTACTCGCACTACTCGATAGTGGATCTTCCGGAACCCTAATTAACAAACGAGCCCTACCATTTGGTACCATACCGACTCGAAGCAATCACCAGGTCTTAACAACAACAGCAAATGGAAGCTTCGACACTACAGAATATATCATCATGAAGAACCTCAAGTTACAAGAGTTCGGCAACTACACTATCACTCAACAAGAGGCAAGACTCTTCCATTCCCCGAACTGCAGATACGATTTGATACTAGGCAGAGACTTCCTCCACCTAGCACAAATCAATCTCCTATTCAAAGAGGCAGCAGTTCAGTGGATGGACAGAACCATCCCCATGAAGGACACCTCCTTATACCATGACAACCACACCATGCTCATGGAAGAACTCGAAGACGCCGAACTCTTTGCTGAGGATCTATCCTTTGCCAACCCATATAAATCCAAAGTCATCTTAGACAGGGCCTACCAAGAAACAGATCCATCGACAGTCGCCAAGAAACAGTCCCACATGTCCATAGCAGAGCAGCAGCAGTTCCAAGCAATACTAAGCAAATACCCTAACGTCTTCAATGGAGAATTAGGGAAGTATCCACACAAGAAGATCTCTTTAAGACTGAAGCCCGGATCTACACCTATACACAAGAAGCCTTATCCAGTTGCATACAAAAGAGAAGACCTATTCAAAAGGGAACTCCAGAATCTTTGTAATGATGGAGTACTCAAGCGTTGCACTGGACCGGCTGAATGGGCGTTCCCAACCTTCATAGTACCAAAGAAAGATAACAGGGTACGATGGGTATCAGACTTCAGAGAACTGAATGAACTCCTTGAGCGCAGACCTTATCCCATACCAAGGATACAAGATATCATGAACAAGCGTGGCAAGTATACCCACTTCACCAAGATTGACTTGTCCATGCAGTACTACTGCTTTGAACTAGATGATGCAAGCAAGAAGCTCTGTACCATAGTCACTCCATATGGTTGCTATGAATACCAAAGACTACCAATGGGAGTTAAAGTTTCTCCGGACGTCGCGCAGCAACTCATGGAAGATATCCTCCAAGACACTGACTGCACTGTTTATATTGATGACATTGGCATCTGGACCAATGGATCCTTTGATCTCCACATGAAGACCATTGACAAGATCTTAGACCGGCTCAATCAAAATGGGCTCAAGTGCAACCCACTCAAATGTGATTGGGCCGTACAAGAGACTGACTTCCTTGGATACTGGATGACTCCTACAGCCGTTAAGCCATGGAGAAAGAAGATAGAAGCAATCCTACACATGGACCGGCCAAGAACTGTGACCCAAGTCAAGTCCTTTCTCGGAGCAGTTGGATACTACAGAGATATGTGGCCTTGCAGATCTCATGTCCTAGCTCCTCTATTTGATATAACTGGAGCCCCCAAGACGCCTCAAGCAGCTGCCATCAAAGGCAAGCAAAGGAAAGCGCCTTCAGCCTTCACTTGGGGACCTGCTCAAGACAAAGCCTTTCAAGAAATGAAAGCAATGGTGGCAGCAGATGCGCTGAACACCTATCCAGACCTTAACAAGCCCTTTGAACTGTACACTGATGCCTCAGACCTACAGCTTGGCGCCGCCATACTACAGGATGGCAAGCCCATAGCATACTGGTCCAAGAAACTATCTGATGCCCAAAAGAACTATACGACTACGGAAAAAGAACTCCTAGCCATTGTACTCTGCTGCAAAGAGTACAGAAAGATGCTCCTCGGTGGAGTCATCAACGTATACACTGACCATAAGAACCTTACGTTCAGAACCCTATTGGTTCAACGCGTCCTCCGGTGGAGGCTCTTCCTTGAAGAATTTGGTGTCAACCTCACCTATGTTGAAGGCAAGAAGAATGTTCTTGCTGATGCCTTCTCCAGGCTCCCCCGGATGGATCCACCTACTGTTGGGAAGAAAGAAGCCCTTGGTAAGGGCACTCTTATTGATTTCTTGAAACTTGAAGTCCCCAAGCAAGATGAAGAACTGTTCTTAGCAGAATTCCCGAACCTATTCCAGCACTTATGCAATGACGCAGACCATGAATTACAAACTTGTCTGCTGAACAATGAGTGTCTAGTCAACCTACCAAACGCGCAAGACTTGGAATGCCCAGTGAACTTCTCTAACATCTATCTTCACCAGTTGAAGGATCCAACCATACAATTCAAGATTCAATCCAAAGCCTTCTTCTACCAAGAATTAGAAGGCAACAAGATACTTTGTTACGCCAATCAAACTAAACCAGATAGCTGGAAGATATATCTCCCCCGATCACTCACAGAAGATACCATGCGCTGGTACCATCTCCTCTTGGGTCATTGTGGATCCAAGAGGCTTTATCAAACCATAACAACTAGATTCTATGCAGATAACCTCGACGCGAAATGCAAAGCCTACATTTGCCCGGACCATTGCATCCGATACAAGAACCTACAATCCAAATATGGCAAGCTGCCACCAAAAGAAGCGCCACTAGCTCCATTTCATGAAGTGCATGTGGATCTAATAGGCCCTTGGAAGATTACAGCCCAAGGCAAAAACTACAACTTCAAAGCCCTCACTTGTATTGATCCAGTCACCAACCTACTCGAAATCATCAGAATCAGAGACAAGTCCTCTCAGCATGTATCAGACCAATTCAAGAACTGCTGGCTCTCAAGATATCCAAGACCCATCAGGTGTGTCCACGACAATGGTGGAGAATTCCTAGGAGCTGAATTCCAAACTACCCTCAAACAGTATGGAACCCAGTCGATACCAACTACAGTGAAGAACCCCCAGTCGAACGCCATCTGCGAAAGAGTCCATCATACAGTTGCTGACATCCTTCGGGTCCTAGTACATGTCAATCCACCTCAGGCCAACACCAGAGCTAGCCAACTCATGGACAATGCTCTCGCGACCTGCATGCATGCCTCCAGATGTGCTGTCAATGCTGCTTTACAAGCCTCTCCAGGGTCTCTAATATTCAATCGCGACATGCTAGTTGACCTACCACTAACATCCAACCTGTTAGCCCTACAGCAGCTCCGACAGCAAGGTATAAACAAAGCTCTCCTTAGAGACAATGCCAAACGTAAGGAACATACCTTTAAGCTCAATGACAAGGTATGGATGCAAGAACCGGATCCAGACAAACTACAGCCAAGAAAAACAGGACCATTCATTATTGCCCAGGTCCATGACAATGGTACGGTTAAAATCCAGAAAACCCCATCGGTTGTTGAAACAGTTAACATCCGGAAGCTAACCCCTTACAGAGAACCAACGCCAGTTGACCAATCTGAATCCACAACGATTCACTGGTCGGCTTAATTATGGTCTCCGTTCAATCATGAGGCACTATGTGACACTGTAGCGTAGCTACATTCACGAATGAATAATTAAACGAATCCCATACGGGAATCAAATATATGTTTATATTCAACGAGGGATACATTCGATATGTGTCCCAATTATTATGGTTGAGTCCCAGAAGATAATATATGCCTAATCGTGGGAACCGACAATGAAACAACATTTATGGCAGAGCATGCCAAAATGTGGCTATGCTCGCGACCTCAATTTTTATATGTTTCCATTTATAATTCGCGTAACAATATTTCGTAAAGTATCTAAACATTCACAATATTCATACCACTCCGAAATTTCTACCTTAACGTGTAACACTCCATCATTGCAAAGATTCTGGAGCTCCCTTTTGAATAGGTCTTCTCGTTTGTATGCAACTGGATAAGGCTTCTTGTGTATGGGCTTGGATCCAGGCTTCAGTCTTAGAGAGATCTTCTTGTGAGGGTACTTGCCAAGCTCTCCATTGAAGACATTTGGATACTTGTTTAGTATGGCTTGGAACTGTTGTTGCTCTGCTTTGGACATGTGGGACTGTTGCTGTGCGACTGTAGATGGATCTGTTTCTTGGTAGGCTCTATCTAGGATCACCTTGGACTTGTATGGATTGGCAAAGGAGATATCATCAGCAAAGAGTTCAGCGTCTTCTAGTTCTTCCATGAGCATGTTGTAGTTGTCATGGTATAAGGATGTATCCTTCATAGGAATGGTTTGATCCATCCACTGAATGGCTCCTTCTTTGAATAGGAGGTTGATCTTGTTACGGTCTAGAGTAGAATTAGACGGAGTAATACGGGATAGAGGTATTTTAAAGATGGAAGGTTAATAAATTGTGTTATGAAAGAGAATGGTTGAATACTTTACGAGATGGGAATGATTCCTTGAGTATGGAATGAATGATCGAACAATGATATTATTGTTCGTCGGGCATAATATCAATAATTGGTGAGTCATGGGAATCTTTGTTTGAATTGTATGTATATTCCTGTACGTTGAATATTCAGTATATGTACATGAATATCATACATATTGGAGTATATGCGGGATTCAATAATCATTTAGAGCCTCTCGTAGGGGTACCTACGTCAGCCCGTAACATAGTTCCCCAATGATTAGGTGAATTTTGCATGTGGTTCAATACAATAAGGTTCGGAGTTGAGTAGTATCGATGGAAAAGAGATATGCTTGTTCGGAGAACCGGTTGAAGATGATATATGCCATTTGAAGGGATTTATGGTAATGTAGATCGAAGTGGGATTGAAGAAGGTTCTTTGACACTGAAGGGATCGAAAATTTGTTTCTTGTTCTTGAGAAAGTTTATAATGACATGCTAAAAATAGCAAAAAGAGTCGAAGAAAATTCTTTTCCTCCCCCAACTGTGATGTACCTCTCGGGGTAGTGGAGCTGATTTTGAAATGACGTTGGTTTTGAAAAGTGATTGCTCTCGGTAGGCATAAAAACACCTCCTGTTGTAATAGGAGTTAATATAGGTAGGTGAAAAGCCGGAGCGTTGGATGTGTTGCTTGCTGTATCTGCGATTGTATGTGTTTCAAAGCAGAGAGGGGACGCATTGTTAGTGACGTTATGAGTCATTTAATTCATTCGCCATTTGCCGGATACTTTGCCGGTCTTTTGTTTGGGTGTATTTGCAGCAGTCGATTGGAGGTATGATTTTTGTAACTCCAGAGCACCTCTGTGGGTTTCGAATATGGTTTTTGTGGGATTTCTCTGTTATTTTTGGAGCTCCCTGTGGACTATTTGTTTGTCCGGAACAAGGTTGGCCTTGTTATTGCTGATGTACCCTTTATTTTGTTTGCGTCTGTACCCTTATCGATATCGACATATGAATCGATTCGATTGTTTGATTCGTTTGGCATAAGCGTCTGTACCCTTGCAATTGGTTCGCGTCCGAACCTTTGCTGTTATTTGTATTTGCCATCGAATCTGTTCTTTTATTTTTTATTTGGTTGATTGTTGTTGCCGTCACTTTGAATCGGTCTCGAGCGCATTGATTTAGTTCGAACATTTTGTTTGCAACAGGGCTCATCTCTGTAGGTTCCTTCCCCTCTTTTCTTGGGAGTTCTCCTCCATGCGTCTTCCCAGTCAGCAGGGCTGAGCTGGCGTTCAGTTCCAGGGGAGCTGAAGGCACGGTGCTGGATACTGTGATCCTTATATTAATGTTGTTCGAGTGGCTATGGTTGCCAAGTGAGGCTGCCGTCGTACTGGCGTTCGACGCGGCCTCCGTGTTCCATGCAATAGGATTCTATTGCTTGCCTGATATGGGCTTGGAAGGTTTCGTTGGTAGTGGTGGAAGCAGCAGTGCTGCCATTTTCGTTGCTAGGGGCCGTAGCAGTGCTGTTGTTGCTGCTATTGCTCTTATTTCTTTTGGAATATCTGTTCTTTGGACATTCGGACCAATCATGATTGTGTCCTGGGATCCTGCAGGGATTGTTATATTTTATTTTGCCACCGGATGGCTCCTGCTCTTTCTCTTCTTCTTCGGATTCAGCGTCACTATCACTGTCTGAATTAGAGCTGTTGCTGTTGGCGTCCGAATCAGAGCTGTTGCTGTCGGTGCTTTCAGCGTCCAAATCAGTAGCCGACGCTTTTCTTTTTCTTTGGCGCTCTAAACAGCTCATGTGGTCGACGATGAATCGTACAGTGGTATCTTCTTGTATTCCTTGGTGGATTAGACCATAGCTGTTGATCCATTTGCTTGGGAAGCTATGTAGCAGAATGGTCTTGGCTTCTGTCGGTGATAGGTCAGTTCCATGTCCTTGGAGTCTTTTGGTATATTTGAAGAGAATTAGCATTCGGTTTGCATGGTCTTTGCATGAAACATTGCTTGGTTTCTTCAGCGTTCGAAGGTATGTATGCATGATATCCTTTGCATCTGTGGCGTTGCAATAGTCTTGCTCGATAAAGTCACTAATTGCTTGGTTGTATCCATTGAGCGTTAGTGGGTATCGACGTTGGTTTCTTGTTAAGTCTGTCCATTTTGTTTGTGCGTCAACAGAGAGACATCGATTGAAGTGAGAGATGTATGTGTTGACTGGTAGACTTAGAAGCTTTGCGGCGTTCCTGAAGGCTTCTTCAACGAAGAGGAATTCTTCTAGACCTCCTTTGTTGGTGAATAGAGGGATCTTCATGCTGTCTTGTCGTCCATTGGCATGTGTGATGGAGAGCTTGGTTCTTTTGGGCTTGCTCCTGTTGAAGGAAGGAGTGTAATTGATCGGTGGATCTCTGTATAGTCCTGCCATGGTTCGTATGGATCGATCGATTCGGTGTTCGATCGATTCGTATCCGAGATTTGAATTGATTCGTAGCGTTCGATCGTTTCGGTGTTCGATCGATTCGGTTGTTTCGTAGATGTCGATCGTTTCGTTCGATCGCTTGTTGCTTCTTGCTTGTCAGGGTATCGTTGTATCCCTGTTGTTTAGGATAAGGGATGTTTCTTGGATTCAGTACTGAGTTGGTTCTGTTTCTACTTTAAAGCACAAACAGTAATTACTGTGTTACAGTCTAGAGTAGAATTAGACGGAGTAATACGGGATAGAGGTATTTTAAAGATGGAAGGTTAATAAATTGTGTTATGAAAGAGAATGGTTGAATACTTTACGAGATGGGAATGATTCCTTGAGTATGGAATGAATGATCGAACAATGATATTATTGTTCGTCGGGCATAATATCAATAATTGGTGAGTCATGGGAATCTTTGTTTGAATTGTATGTATATTCCTGTACGTTGAATATTCAGTATATGTACATGAATATCATACATATTGGAGTATATGCGGGATTCAATAATCATTTAGAGCCTCTCGTAGGGGTACCTACGTCAGCCCGTAACATATCTTTGCTAGGTGGAGGAAGTCTCTGCCTAGTATTAGATCATATTTGCAGTTAGGGGAATGGAGGAGCCTTGCCTCTTGTCGGTCGATGGTATAGTTGCCAAACTCTTGTAGCTTGATGTTCTTCATGATGATGTATTCTGTAGTATCGAAGCTTCCGTTTGCTGTTGTAGTTAAGACTTGGTGCTTGCTTCGAATCGGTATAGTGCCAAATGGTAGAGCTCGTTTGTTGATTAGAGTTCCGGAGGATCCACTATCGAGTAGTGCGAGTAGTGGTCTTGATTTTGTTGGAATGCCTTGTATGTACTGTACTGTAGTTAGAAGAATAGGAGCCACGTTGCTCTTATTCATGGATGCCTGTTCTGCTGGATTTGCAGCAGTCGACAGCAGTTTTAAATAATTTTGCTCCAGCGCACCTCCTTTGGTGTAGTCTTCGGAGTTTCCGGGATTGCAATAGAGGTTTTTGGCTGTACCGGTAGACCAATTTCTTGCCAGGGACAAGAGTGGTCCATTTGTTGCTGCTGCTGTCTTATTCGGATCGATGTTAATCAATGATGCGTCTGTACCCTTGGATCGATTCGTTTGATTTCGATTTGGATCCATGTTTGGATTGCTCGGTGTGGAGAATCGAACTGTTTTTGTTGTTGTTGCTGCGATTGCAGGCTTTGCTGAGCGCTCAACAGGACTCCATCCTGTAGGTTCCTTCCCCTCTTTATCTGGGAGATCTCCTCCATGCGTCATCCCAGACAGCAGGGCTGTGCTGGCATCCAGTTCCTGGGGAGCTGGAGGCAAGGTGATTGCTGGTTTAGGTGAAGCTCGGGGCTTCTTTGTCGGCTTGGAGCCTTGGAGTCAGGGGAGCCAAATAAGGTCTCCATCGATGCTCCTTTCTGTTCTTCCACCATGATTGGCATGGTATTCTTCGATTGCCGCTTCTCGGGCGGCATTGATGTGTGCTTGGAAGGTCTCGTTGCTTCCTGGTATCATGAGAGCTTGAGTATGAGTGTGGAAGGACTCAGTTTGTTGGTTGTTTCCGGAGCCCTTGTTGTAGTTCTTGGAGAAACAATTCTTTGGACACTCAGATCAATCATGATTGTGGCCTGGGATTCTACACGGGTTGGATTTCTTGTTGTTGTTGTTGCCCTTGTGGTTCGAATGGGAGTTGCGCTTGCGAGAGTTGCTGTTGTTGTTGTTGTTGTTGTTGTTGTTGTTCGAATTGTTCAAGCGCTTCTGTTGTTTGTTGTTATTCTTGTTGCTCTTCTTGTTGGCTTGTCTCTCGTGGCAGCTCATGTGGTCCACAATGTGTTGGACTGTGGTATCCTCTTGAATTCCACTGTGGATGATCCCATAGCTCTCAATCCACGCAGATGGGAAGGAGTGTAAAAGAATGGTGAGTTTCTCCACTCGGGATAGTGGCGCGCTGCTTCCATCTAGTTTCTGGGTGTATTTCATGAGGATAAGGATCCGGTCAGCATGCTCCTTGCATGTAACTGATGGGGTCTTTTGACATTTGGAGCTGCGTAGATAGGTGTGCATGATATCTCTGGCATCCCTGGCGTTGCAATAGAGTTTGGTGAAGTCAAGGAATGCTTGATCATATCCACTAATCTCTTCTTGGGATTATTGATATTCTTCTGGGTCCAGTGGATCCTTGATCATGTCATTCCACTTGCTCTGTGCATCAGTAGTGAGGCATCGACTGAAGTGAGTGAGGTAGATGTCAATTGGGAGTCTTAGGAGCTTGGCGGCGTTTCGAAAAGACTCCTCCACAAAGAGCAGTTCCTCCAGTCCTCCGGTCTCTGTAAACAGGGGGACTTTCATACTGTCGGCCCGGTCCTCGTCGACATTGTATAGGGTGAAAAGCTTAGGCTTAGTTCAATCAAAAGAGCTCTTGTAGGCAATAGGGGGGTCTCTGTAGATGCCGGCCATGTTGCTTGTTGGAGATACAGGGTGTCTCTTTTGTTGAGGATAAGGGAGGTTTTGAATTCAGTACTGAGTTCTACAGTTTCTACTGTAAAGCACAAACAGTAATTACTGTGTTACGGTCTAGAGTAGAAATTTCGGAGTAGTATGAAATTGTGAATGTTTAGATACTTTATGGAATATTGTTACGCGAATTGAGAATGGAAACATGTAAAATTTGAGGTCGGGAGCATAGCCACATTTTGGCATGCTCTGCCATAAATGTTGATTCATTGTCGGTTCCCACGATTAGGCATATATCACCTTCTGGGACTCGACCATAATAGTTAGAACACATATCGAAATGTATTCATGACTGAATATATATAATTGTGACACGTTGGCGTAGGTACCCCTACGAGAGGCTGTAAATGATTATTGAATCCCGCATGTGCTCCAATACACAAGAATATGTATGATATTCATGTATATATACTGAATATTCAACGTACAAGAATACACATACAATTCAAACAAAGATTCCTATGACTCACCGATTATTGATATTATGCCCGCCGAATAATATATCATTCATTATTCGATCGTTCATCAATACTCAAGGAATCATTCCCATCTCGTAAAGTATTCAACCATTCTCTTTGTAACACAATTTATTAATCATTCATCTTTAAAATACTCCTATCGTGTATTTCTACCTTAACGTGTAACACAGTAATTACTGTTTATCTTTTAAAGTAGAAGACAGACAGGAACTCAGTACTGAATCCAAAACAGCCTTTATCCTAAACAACAGGGATACAACGATACCCTGACAGACAAGAAGCAACAAGCGATCGAACGAAACGATCAATATCTACGAAAGACCTACCAAATCGATCGACGACCGAGAAAGCAATTCAAATCTCCGATCGATTGATACAATCAAAACAAGAACCTCCGAAACGCCGATAAGAATCGATCAAATGCCAAAGCGATCGCAAACCGATACGAAACAACCAATACGATCGAACGATCCGAATCAAGAAACAACCATGGCAGGACTATACAGAGATCCTCCAATTCCTTACAAGAGAGCCTTTGACAACGCGAATCCCAAGCTTGTTACACTAACAGTTTACAACGCCGAAGACCAAGAAGACAGTGTCAAAGTCCCTCTATTCACAAACGTCGATTTAGAACAACTCCTTCATACAGAAGAAGCCTTTCAAAATGCAGCAGAAGATCTTGATCTATCAGCAAATAAATACATCAAATACTTTGGTCGATGCCTTTGTGTCGATGCCCAAACCAAGTGGAGAGCCCTAACAAGAAGCCAACGCGATTATCCATCTACAAGCAATGGATACAACAGAGCTCTCGCGGCCTTCATCAAGCAAGAACATTGCAGCGCCGAAGATGCAAAAGACATCATGCACACTTATCTCCGAAGCTCCGAATGCAAGAAACCAAGCAACGCTTCATGCAAAGACCATGCAGACTGAATGGAACAGCTCTTCAAATACACTGCAAAACTACAAGGCTTTGCAGCTGATCTAAACCACTTACAACAGATGACAATCTTGCTCCACAGCTTCCCAAACGAATGGATTGAAGACTACTGCAGAATCCATAGTGGAATCAGACAGCACACGACTGTACAATTTTTAATCGATCATATGAGCTGATAACCCATATGATTCCGATACTAACAGCGTGAGCAATCAGTCACACGATTCATACACCGACAACGTTTCGGATGCCGAAACCAGCTCTCATTCAAGCTCTAATTCGGACAGTGACAACGACGCTGCATCCGACGCAGAAGAAGAAGAAAAAGCAAACAATACCAACAACAGCAAACGCAAGTACGACAACCCTTGCAGAATTGCAGGACACGACCAGGATTGGTCTGAATGCCCAAGAAATAAATATTCCAAAAGAAATAAGAGCAATAGCAGCAACAACAGTACTGCTTTGGCTCCTAGCAATGACAATGGCAGCACTGCTGCTTCCACTACCACCAACGAAACCTTCCAAGCCCATATCAGGCAAGCAATAGAATCCTATTGCATGGAACATGGTGGCTGCGTCGAAAGAAACTTTGACGGCAGTCTTACATGGCAACCATAGCCACAATATATACGGATCACGAATCCAGCACCGTGCCTTCAGCTCCACCGGACCTGAATGCCAGTACAGCACTGCTGACTGGGAAGACGCATGGAGGAGAACTCCCAGAAGGGGAAGGAACCTACAGAGATGAGCCCTGTTGCAAACAAAATGTTCGAACTAAATCAATGCGCTCAAGACCGATCCAAAAAGTGACGGCAACAACAATCAACCAAATAAAATAACAGATTCAATGGCAAATAAATAACGCAAAAGGTTTGGACGCGAACCAATTGCACGGGTACAGACGCTAAGGCCATGAATCAATCACATCGAATCGATTCACATATCGATATCGATAAGGGTACAGACGCAAAACAAACTAAAGGGTACAGCAGCAATAACAAGGCCTACCTTGTTCCGGACAGCCAAATAGTCCACAGGGAGCTCCAAACAATAATAGAGCAATCCCACGAAATCCAGATTCAAAACCCACAGAGGTGCTCTGGCGTTACAAAATTCTAAACTCCAGTAGACTGCTGCAAATATACCCAACAAGACCGGACAAAGTATACGGCAAATCGAAACATTCAATTTCACCACGAAACTAACAATGCGTCCCCTCTCTGCTTTAATATACAATCGCAGACACAGCAACGGACCACCAACAATAACACGCTCAACGCAACGCTTGGCTTTTCACCTACCTTACTCTGATTCCTATTACAGGAGGTGTTTTTATGCCTACGAGCAATCGATTTAGGTACATCACAGTTGGGGGAGGAAAAGAATTTTCTTCGACTCTTTTTGCTATTTTTAGCATATCCTAATGACTCTTCTCAAGAACAAGAAACAAATCTTCGATTCCTTCAGTGTCAAAGAACCTTCTTCAATCCCGGTTCGATCTACATTACCATATATCTTTTGAAATACTTCAAATGGCATATATCATCTTCAACCGGTTCTCCGAACAAGCATATCTCTTTTCCATCGATACTACTCAACTCCGAACCTATTCTATTGAACCACATGCGAACTTCACCTAATCATTGGGGAACTATGTGACACGTTGGCGTAGGTACCCCTGTAACACTCTAAGGTAGAAATTTCGGAGTAGTATGAATAATTGTGTGTTATTTCACTTTACGAGATGGGATTGAAATTAAAGAGATAAAATAATGAGCGATGAGGTCATCGCGATCTCTTTATATAATCTACATCCCTGTATATAACATATATTCTGTATGTAACCTTAATCGTACGATCGCTCTCTTCTGTATGTCCATTCATACATACCGGATATCCATATATGTATATCATACATATACGAATCGATTGAATCCCATGTGGGATTCGGTTAATTATTAATTCGTAACACTACTAGCTTACGCTAGCATGTTACATAGTGCCTCATGATTGAACGAATCCCACAATTAAGCCGACCAGTGACTCATGGAACAATCTGAGTCATTTGATTGGCTCAATTCGATATCTGCTGATTCAGCCGGCGTAGACTCCGACTGATCCGGTTCTCGATATGGAGTCAGCTTCCGAATGTTCACTGTTTCCACTACTGAGGGAGCTTGTTGCAACTTTACGGTTCCGTTTGTATTGACTTGCATGATTGGAAAGGGACCAAGCTTCCTGGGTTGTAGCTTGTCCGGATCTGGCTCTTGGATCCATACCTTGTCATTGACTTGGAAGGTATGGTTGATACGCTTGGCATTATCTCTGAGTAGATTCTTGTTAATCCCCTGTTGCCGGAGCTGCTGTAGGGCTACCAGATTGGCGGTCAGGGGGAGATCCACTAGCATGTCCCGATTAAACACCAGGGACCCTGGAGAGGCTTGTAAGGAGGCATTCACTGCGCATCTGGAGGCATGCATGCAGGTCGCAAGCGCGTTGTCCATGAGCTGACTAGCTCTAGTATTGGCTTGAGGGGGATTGACATGCACTAAGACTCTGAGGATATCAGCGACTGTATGATGGACCCTTTCACAGATGGCGTTAGACTGTGGATTCTTCACTGTAGTGGGAATGGACTGAATCCCATACTGCTTGAGAGTAGTCTGGAACTCAGCGCCTAGAAACTCGCCACCATTGTCATGAACACATCTGATAGGTCTTGGGTATCTTGAAAGCCAACAGTTCTTGAATTGATCAGAGACATGCTGAGAAGATTTGTCTCTGATGCGGATGATTTCAAGTAGATTGGTGACTGGATCAATACAAGTTAGGGCTTTGAAGTTGTAGTTCTTGCCCTGCGCTGTAATCTTCCATGGGCCTATTAGGTCCACATGCACCTCATTGAATGGTGCTAATGGGGCTTCTTTCGGTGGTAGTTTCCCATACTTGGAGTGCTGGTTTTTATATTTGATGCAGTTGTCGGGACAGATGTAGGTCTTGCAAAGGTTCGATAGATTGTCAATGTAGAATCTTGCTGAGATGGTTTGATATATCCTGGTGGATCCACAATGACCCAACAGGAGATGATACCATCTGATGGTATCATCAGCGAGAGAGCTCGGTATGTAGATTTTCCAGCTGTCTGGATTAGATTGGTTGGCATAGCAGAGGATATTGTTGCCTTCTAATTCTTGATAGAAGAAGGCTTTGGATTGGATCTTGAACCTGATGGTAGGGTCCTTTTGCTGATGAAGATAGATGTTGGAGTAGTTCACCGGGCATTCCAGGTCTTGGTTGTTTGGTAGATTAACTAGGCACTCATTGTTCAGCAAGCAGGACTGTAGTTCCTGGTCTGTGTCATTGCATAAGTGCCGGAAGAGATTGGGGAACTCTGTTAGAAACAGTTCTTCATCTTGTTTAGGGACTTCAAGCTTCAAGAAATCGATTAAGGTGCCCTTTGAGAGGGCTTTCTTCCCTTCAGTAGGTGGATCCATCCTGGGGAGTCTGGAGAAGGCGTCAGCAAGAACATTCTTCTTGCCTTCCACATAAGTGAGGTTGACACCGAATTCTTCAAGGAATAGCCTCCAGCGGAGGACTCATTGGACTGAAAGGGTTCGGAAGGTTAAGTTCTTATGGTCAGTGTATACATTGATAACACCACCAAGTAACATTTTGCGGTACTCTTTGCAGCAGAGTACAATAGCTAGGAGTTCTTTCTCCATAGTAGTATAGTTCTTTTGGGCATCAGATAGTTTCTTGGACCAATATGCAATAGGCTTGCCATCTTGTATTATAGCGGCACCTAGTTGTAGGTCTGAGGCATCAGTATACAGTTCGAAGGGCTTGTTAAGGTCTGGATAGGTGTTCAGCGCATCCGCTGCTACCATTGCTTTCATCTCTTGAAAGGCTTTATCTTGAGCCGGACCCCAAATGAAAGCTGAAGGAGCTTTGCGTTGCTTGCCTTTAATGGCAGCTGCTTGAGGAGTTTTCTTGGGGGTACCGGTGATATCAAATAGAGGAGCTAGAACATGGGACCTGCGAGGCCACATATCTCTGTAGTATCCTACTGCTCCTAGGAAGGACTTGACTTGAGTGACAGTGCGCGGCCGGTCCATGTGTAGGATGGCTTCAATCTTTTTGCGCCATGGCTTAACTGCTGTGGGAGTCATCCAATAGCCTAGGAAGTCAGTTTCTTGTACAGCCCAGTCACACTTGAGTGGGTTGCATTTGAGTCCATTTTGGTTGAGCCGGTCCAGGATCTTGTCAATGGTCTTCATGTGTAGATCGAAGGAGCCATTGGTCCAGATGCCAATATCATCAATATAAACAGTGCAGTCAGTGTCTTGTAGGATATCTTCCATTAGTTGCTGAGCAACATCTGGAGAGACTTTGACACCCATTGGTAGTCTTTGGTACTCATAGCAACCATATGGCGTCACTATGGTACAAAGCTTCTTGCTTGCATCATCCAGTTCAAAGCAGTAGTATTGCATGGACAAGTCGATCTTGGTGAAGTGAGTATACTTGCCACGCTTGTTCATGATGTCTTGTATCCTGGGGATTGGATAAGGACGTCTCTCAAGAAGTTCATTGAGTTCTCTGAAGTCTGATACCCATCTGACTCTGTTGTCTTTCTTTGGTACTATGAAGGTTGGAAATGCCCATTCTGCTGGTCCATTGCAACGCTTGAGGACTCCATCATTACAAAGATTCTGGAGCTCCCTTTTGAATAGGTCTTCTCTTTTGTATGCAACTGGATAAGGCTTCTTGTGTATGGGCTTGGATCCAGGCTTCAGTCTTAGAGAGATCTTCTTGTGAGGGTACTTGCCAAGTTCTCCATTGAAGACGTTTGGATACTTGTCTAGTATTGCTTGGAATTGTTGCTGCTCTGCTTTAGACATGTGGGACTGTTGTTGTGCAACTGTAGATGGATCTGTCTCTTGGTAGGCTCGGTCTAAGATTACTTTGGACTTATATGGATTCGCGAAGGAGAGATCATCAGCAAAGAGTTCAGCATCTTCGAGTTCTTCCATGAGCAGGGTGTAATTGGATTCATGGTATAGGGATGTGTCCTTCATAGGAATGGTTCTATCCATCCATTGAACTGCTCCTTCTTTGAATAGGAGGTTGATCTTTGCTAGGTGGAGAAAGTCTCTGCCTAGTATTAGATCATATCTGCAGTCAGGGGAATGGAAGAGTCTTGCCTCTTGTTTGTTGATGGTATAGTTGCCGAACTCTTGTAACTTGATGTTCTTCATGATGATGTATTCTGTAGTATCGAAGCTTCCGTTTGCTGTTGTAGTTAAGACTTGGTGCTTGCTTTGAATCGGTATAGTGCCAAATGGTAGAGCTCGTTTGTTGATTAGAGTTCCGGAGGATCCACTATCGAGTAGTGCGAGTAGTGGTCTTGATTTCGTTGGTATGCCTTGTATGTACTGTACTGTAGTTAGAAGAATAGGAGCCACGTTGCTCTTATTCGGGGATGCCTGTTCTGCTGTATTTTTGGTTGTATTTCCAGCAGTCGGCAGCAGTTTCAAATAATTTTTCTCCAGCGCACCTCCTTTGGTGTAGTCTTTGGAGTTTCCGGGATTGCAATAGAGATTTTTTGCTGTACCGGTAGACCAATTTCTTGCTAGGGACAAGAGTGGTCCATTTGTTGCTGCTGCTGTCTTATTCGGATCGATATTGATCGATGATGCGTCTGTACCCTTGGATCGATTCGTTTGATTTCGATTTGGATCCATGTTCGGATTGCTCTTTGCGGAGAATCGAACTGTTTTTGTTGTTGTTGCTGCTGTTGCAGGCTTTGCTAAGCTTTCAACAGGACTCCGTCCTGTAGGTTCCTTCCCCTCTTTATCCGGGAGATCTCCTCCATGCGTCATCCCAGACAGCAGGGCTGTGCTGGCATCCAGTTCCTGGGGAGCTGGAGGCAAGGTGATTGCTGGTTTAGGTGAAGCTCGGGGCTTCTTCGGAGGCTTGGAGCCTCTGGAGACTCAGGGGAGCCACACAAGTTCCCCATCGATGCTCCGTTCGGTTCGACCACCATGATTGGCATGGTATTTTTCGATTGCAGCCTCTCGGGCTGCATTGATGTGAGCTTGGAAGGTTTCATTGCTTCCCGGTATCATGAGCGCGTGAGTTTGAAGGTGGAAGGACTCCGTTTGGTTGTTACCGGAGCCTTTGTTGTGGTTCTTCGAGAACCTGTTCTTGGGACACTCGGACCAATCGTGGTTGTGACCGGGGATCCGGCATGGATTGGCCTTCTTCTTGTTTTGGTTTCCTTTGTGGTTGCTGGAATTGTGATTGCGCTTCCGGGAATTGCTGTTGTTGTTTGAGCGCTTCTGCTGCTGTTTGTGGTTGTTCTTGTTGCCTTTCTTGTTTGCTTGTCGCTCGTGACAGCTCATGTGGTCCACAATGTGTTGGACTGTGGTGTTCTCCTGGATTCCACTGTGGATAATGCCATAGCTCTCGATCCACGCAGAGGGGAATGAATGGAGCAGGATGGTTAGTTTCTCCACTCTGGAAAGAGGCGCACTGCTTCCTTCTAGTTTCTGCGTGTACTTCATGAGGACAAGGACACGGTCTGCGTGTTCCTTGCAGGTGACTGAGGGCGTCTTTCGACAGTCCTGGCTTCGAAGGTATGTGTGCATGATGTCTCTAGCGTCCTTGGCATTGCAGTAAAGCTGGGTGAAGTCAATGAAGGCCTGTTCGTATCCTCCAATCTCTTCTTGAGAGTATTGGTATTCTTCCGGGTCCAGCGGGTCTTTGATCATATCGTTCCACTTGCTCTGGGCGTCTGTAGTGAGACAGCGACCAAAGTGGGTTAGGTAAATGTCCACTGGGAGCCTCATGTACTTGGCGGCGTTCCTGAAGGATTCTTCTACAAAGAGCAATTCTTCCAGTCCTCCGGTCTCCGTGAACAAGGGGACCTTCATGCTGTCGGTCCTGTCATCGTCAACGTTGTACAGGGTGAAGAGCTTCGGCTTGGTTCGATCGAAGGAGCTCTTGTAGGAGATAGGGGGGTCTCTGTAGATGCCGGCCATGTTGCTTGATTTTGGTGGATATTTCTCTTGTCAATGACACGAGGTGGTCCTGTTATTGAGTTTGTTGATGAGTTTGGATTCAGTACTGAATGCTACTGTCTTTCTACGTGAAGCGGACAGTAATTACTGTGTAACACTCTAAGGTAGAAATTTCGGAGTAGTATGAATAATTGTGTGTTATTTCACTTTACGAGATGGGATTGAAATTAAAGAGATAAAATAATGAGCGATGAGGTCATCGCGATCTCTTTATATAATCTACATCCCTGTATATAACATATATTCTGTATGTAACCTTAATCGTACGATCGCTCTCTTCTGTATGTCCATTCATACATACCGGATATCCATATATGTATATCATACATATACGAATCGATTGAATCCCATGTGGGATTCGGTTAATTATTAATTCGTAACACTACTAGCTTACGCTAGCATGTTACAACCCCTACGAGAGGCTGTAAATGATTATTGAATCCCGCATGTGCTCCAATACACAAGAATATGTATGATATTCATGTATATATACTGAATATTCAACGTACAAGAATACACATACAATTCAAACAAAGATTCCTATGACTCACCGATTATTGATATTATGCCCGCCGAATAATATATCATTCATTATTCCATCGTTCATCAATACTCAAGGAATCATTCCCATCTCGTAAAGTATTCAACCATTCTCTTTGTAACACAATTTATTAATCATTCATCTTTAAAATACTCCTATCGTGTATTTCTACCTTAACGTGTAACAATAATATTCGATTCCCATATGGGATTCGGTTAATTATTCAATCGTGACTGCTAGCTACGCTAGCCCGTCACAAGCCCCAGTTGTGCCATCAGATCGGATCCTATGATCATGTCATACGGCACTTCCTCATGGTGGTGATATTCATCCACTTGGAAGGTCCATTTGATGGTCTTGGAGTTTGAAAATTCTATCAGTCTTAGTCCCACTGAAGCCGCAGACTTGGTTCGGAACTTGCCCCCATAGGTGTTATAGGTGACAGATCTCTGGTCTTGGTTCATTAGTTGACTTCGATTGACAAAATGCCTTAAGATAATGGATTTGGAGCATCCGGTGTCCAGTAGGCCCCGGAGCATCCTCCCCCTTCCCTTGTGGTCCAATACATCCACACAGACGTCTGCAAACATGTTGATTATCCAGGGTCCTGTGTGGGTGGTATCGGCCATTCAGTTGTGGGATCCTTTCTTCTTGAAGGTCTTTCTGTACTTTCTTCTGTATTCCTTGAGTTCCCTTTCAGAGATATCAATCTCGTCGTCGGAGACCTCATGGTCAGCTTGGGCCATGGCCAGCACATAGGAGTACTCGTGGTTCGAAAGGTTCCTTCCCCAGTGGGGCTTGGAGTGTTGCTCATTGTCTGAGTCTTCTTTTGTCACAAAATGCTCCTTGAGCAAGTTGATGATTTCCCGGTCAAATTTCCCCTTTTTGGAGGGGCCTCCGGTTAGTTTCCAGCATTTGCCGGCATGGACCTTGCCACAGGTCTTGCAGAGCTGTTTGTTGCTGTTATCCATAGGGCGCTTCTTTTTGCCAGGGGACTTTCCATTTCCCCCCCAGAAGCGGCCTTGGAGTTTTTCTTGGCACCACCATTCTGTTTTTCCAGTTCGGTGATGCGCTTTTGGAGTTCTTCCTCCTTCCAGATGGTGGTTTCCAGGTTTTTGAGCTTGTCGATGGTGGTGTTGAAGGAGTGGGCATATAGATCCCATCCGATGTGTTCCAACTTCTCCCATTGGGAGTGTGTCATGTTGGAATCCAACATTTCCTTCATTTCTGCCTTTGTGAAGCTGGTAGGTGCTTCTACCGGATCATTGCTGCATTCCCAGAGGCAATCTGGTAAATAGCTCTGTAGTTCGGCCATTCGGTTGGCCCAGGCTCGGATGCCATATTTCAGTTCTACTTGCATCCCCCGCATGAATCTGCAGAGGAGGATGTACAAGCGCTTCCTATTCGTGTCATTGCCAATAATAATATACTTATTTAAGTAGGAAAATCCACCAAAGGTGGTTAAAAGCTACTCAGTCTGTAACCAGACTTTATCGTCGCCTCAATTGAAGAGAGGTTAGGCCCCAAGTTGTAGAACGACGCGTCGCCTCAACCATGGGGGATTTAGGCCCCAGGTTGTAAAGACGACTATTTTGCAAACGAACCTTGGTAAGAAACAGGAAAAAAATGAACCAGTCCAGAGCACAACAGACACTGCTGTTGCGAAGCGTACAAGAGACGGGTGACAAGAACGTGAAAGGGAAAGACACAAGCAAAACTGTCCCTCCAATGCTGGTGTGCAGCATCCGTAATGCTAGTGGTCAGCTGACACAAGCAAAACCCTGACTAGATACATGGTATCTGTAATGCTAGTGGTCAGCGTACAAAAGCAAAACTCCTCTCTGAATGCTGGAGTGCAGCATCAGTAATGCGAGTAGTCATCCCCAAACACATTCCTTACCACTGTATGGTACATATAGCATGGAGCCTACTACCAAATTCGTAACAGCTGTCCTCCTGTTCGAACTTAGTAGTAGCCAGAAACACGTGGAGGCAGTGGAGCCTACTACCAAGTTCAAATTCGTAACAGCTGGCCTTCTGTTCGAACTTGATCTTGCTCTCCTGTAGTAGCTTGGAAACAGGGGCTCTAAGTGATAACACTTATGGACCATCAGGGCTGTAGGCTTGAAAACAGGTCTCAGCTGTACTGTGAATTGGAGGGGTATATATAGGTGGTAGAGCGTTAAGTAAAGGATACTTAACGACTTTGGGGCTTGGGTCAAAAAAACAGTAGGGCCATAATTGAAAACACTTATGGTCCAGCAGGGCAGTAGACTTGAAAACAGATGACAGTTGAAGTGTGCACCTGAGAGGGTTATGTAGGTAGGAAAGCCTTATGCAAGCTGTACTTGGTGGCTTTGGGGCTTGGGTCAGAAAAACAGTAGGACCATAAGTGAAAACACTTATGGTCCATCAGGGCAGTAGACTTGAAAACAGATGACAGTTGAAGTGTGCACCTGACAGGGTTATGTAGGTAGGAGAGCCTTAAGCAAACTGTACTTAGCGGCTTTGGGGCTTGGGTAAGAAAACAGTGAGTCCATAATCGAAAACATTAATGGTCCATCAGGGCAGTAGACTTGAAAACAGATGACAGTTGAAGAATGCATCTGAGAGGTATATGTAGGTAGAAGAGCCTTAAGCGAACTGTACTTAGCGGCTTTGGGGCTTGGGTAAGAAAACAGTGAGTCCATAATCGAAAACATTAATGGACCAGCAGGGCAGTAGACTTGAAAACAGATGACATTTATACTGTACACCTGAGTGGTATATGTAGATGGTAGAGCCTTAAGCGACCTGTACTTAGCGGCTTTGGGGCTTGGGTCAAAAAACAGTAGGACCATAAGTGAAAACACTTATGGTCCAGCAGGGCAGTAGACTTGGAAACAGATGACATCTGGAATTTCTTGTAGAAATATTCCTACAGTGGAAGAACCTTAAGTGAGAATCACTTCAGCAGCTTGGAAACAGTGTAGAACATTAAGTATAAGATATACTTAGGGGCCTTGGGGGATGGAGCTGGGAAACAGATCGAAGCAGAAATACAACGAAAATTATTGGTGAATTGCTGTAGAATCTGTACTGGAAGTGCTGTAGAAAATTATGTGTCGGTTTTGGTGATGCTGCTGGATCGATCGTCAGCCAAGTGGTGAATTGGCAACCAAAGCAACCAAACGAAGCAGCCAGCAACTGAACTGACAGCCGAAACAAAGAGCGCAGGTCTTGGTTAATACATGTAGGTCCTGGGGTTGTGATTGGGGGTGTCAAAGGAAGCGAGATATCGCATGGTAAAGTTGTGTAGAAATCTACATATTTTTAGTACTGGAACATCGGAATGTCGGACAAAATGCGCGATGCGCAAATTGTCATTCGTGTCATTGCTTAAGATTTTGAGCTTGAGGACATGCATGCATTGCTCGATGACATCCTTCTTGTACTCCTCAGATTGGTAGTACTGGGTGAGGGCGGTTGGTATGCTTTTCTTGGGGATTGGAGCTGTGAAGTCTTCCGGCTCTGTTTCCTCATCTGACTTTGCTGTAGCAGTCGGTTTGGTTTTGTCTGCTTCTGGAGTTGGTTTCTCCGTCGCTGTCTCCTTGGGTGTCCCAGAGGAAGTTTCGTTGGTTGATTGATCGAGTTTTTCAATCTCCTGGATCTTTTTCTGGACCAGTTTGTTGTTGTGTATTTTGTGGTTCGGTTCTGCATAGTAGGACCGGACAAGTGCCCTCTGGACAAGGGATAGTGCCTCGTTAGCGAGAATCTGCTGTAAGACATCCAGTTTCTGGTCTCCTTGGAGTTTGTCATTGCCAGCAATCTTCTGGTCAAAGTCTCTCTTCCAGATAATGAAGAGTTCCGGTCTTTCAGTGCCGGTGAGGACTTTCAGGTAGTCGCTGAACGCGACGCTGCCCTTCTCACTGTCTACACTCATCTTCACCGTGGTGGCATCTTCCGGCC
Organism: Pseudo-nitzschia pungens; assembly: GCA_037355855.1. Lineage (NCBI taxonomy): Eukaryota > Bacillariophyta > Bacillariophyceae > Bacillariales > Bacillariaceae > Pseudo-nitzschia > Pseudo-nitzschia pungens. The sequence goes on from CM074758.1 coordinate 3,933,927, forward strand.
AGTCCTCTCGAGTGAAGTTGAAGGGTTTCAGTTTGGTTCCTTTAGACGCCATGGTGGGTTAATCAGTTTTCTATTAGTTTTAATTTAGTTACACTATTTCTGTTATCTTGTTGCTTTGTGTTGAAATTGAGCAAGAATGATTGCTCCAGCTCCTCCAGCTTTTCTTGCTGGATTTTCATTGTGTTACACGTTAAGGTAGAAATACACGATAGGAGTATTATTTCAAAGATGAAAGGTTAATAAATTGTGTTATGAAAGAGAATGGTTGAATACTTACGAGATGGGAATGATTCCTTGAGTATGGAATGAATGATCGAACAATGATATAATTGTTTGTTGGGCATAATATCATGATATCAATAATCGGTGAGTCATGGGAATCTTTGTTTGAATTGTATGTGTATTCTTGTACGTTGAATATTCAGTATATGTACATGAATATTATATATATTCTTGTGTATTGGAACACATGCGGGATTCAATAATCATTTAGAGACTCTCGTAGGGTACCTACGTCAATGTGTCACATAGTTCCCCAATGATGAGGTGAATGTTGCATGTGGTTCGATAGTATAGGTTTGCATTTGAGTAGTATCGATGGAAAAGAGATATGCTTGTTTGGAGAACTGGTTGAAGATGATATATGCCGTTTGTGTGTTGATATCCGCTCGTCAGCGGTCTTCGGGGTCTAATCGTAGATAAACATCTTGTACCTTGTACTGAAAAATAGGGGAAAGCCTTAACAATAATAAGACGTAAAGTCCTGGCAAATCGTGAGTCTACAGTGGACTGTTCAAGGCCTATTGCATACACTCAAGCAATACAAAGCACTTCCCTAGAGGTACATCGGAATCGGTCGTAAAGGAGGGCATGATAGGTGTGTTTATTTTAGAGCATAAAAGAAAGAGTGAATAAAAGGGAGCTGAGCCAAAGCGCTCAGCTCTGTATCGTATCGTGACATCGATTCGCTAACTCGCTAACTCGCATAATAACAGAACTCCTGTAGCTCTGGTACTGTATTCTACGAGTAGCGTACCGTATCGGAGTATCCGATTAATTAGGTCGAATCGTGTGCTAGCTCACTTATGCTAGCACGTTTGGTAACTGTTTGGGCCGGGCATCCAGTCATGGTATATATTACACCAATGACCTGGACCCCGGCGGTAGCATCGGTATCTTAGCATGGTATCATGGTAGGCTAGCATCTTTCAGTATCTCGCAGCCTTAGCAACCCTAACCCTGTAGCATTTAGCTACACCATAAAAGGTGCTTTACTCGGGGTACGTACGATTGGTACAAATCGTACGCGGCGACCCTAGTAAACTCTGCTAGCAATACTAGACAGGATAGGTCTGCTGCTAAGCCTGTTGCTAAGCCTGTTGCTAAGCCTGTTGCTAAGCCTGTTGCTGAGCCTGTTGCTAAGCCTGTTGCTGAGCTTGTATGCTAGCAATTAGCACACAGCTCTAGCACTCAGCTCAGCACCTGTTAGTCAGTTACTGGGTGTTGCTGACTGTAGACCCAGTAGCCCTTCTACACAGGAGCCTTGCTAGCACAGATCATAGCACCACCTTGAATATCTTCATAGTCCCCGTGATTCATGCTAGTATTCCTGTACTGAGCAAGCAACTATACCAGTCCCCGGAAACAGATACTCCCAGGGGGACACCAATACTCTTGCTTGTTGTACCAGGACACTTGGATGGATCATAACAGAATTCAGGGATGCTTCCATGTAACTTGTCAGAGATCAAACTGCACCAAATATTGCAGTTCTTCTATCAGAGGCCCGGCTGATTCGTAGTTCAAAAAAAAAAAGGGGGGGCGGACCATAGGACATTTTGCCCTTTGGTTCCACTCCTCGACACGTACGAGGAGATCAATAAATCAGCCTATTGTCGTTCAAGTTTATAGTCCCCGGAACCGGTGTACCGGAGACTCCCAAATACATAACATAGGATCAGGTCGGATCGAAATCTGTTGCAACCAAATAATCCATAATCCGTAATCGGAATCCGCTGCGCCCCGAAATAAGATTGCGGCATTCAGAATAAGGTTGCAATAAGGGTCGAAATCGAAGCCAGAATCAGTTGCGTCCGAAGAATCCGTTGCGTCCGAAATCGAAAAATGAAATCGGAATCGTTGCGTTCCAAGATCGAAATCAAAAATCTTCTGCGTCCGAGTTGCTTGTCAGGGACCAAAGGTACCCCAAATAATGCAGCTAGAGCAATTTACCACATGCATCGAGAGCAGTGTTCTTTCAAGGCTGGACCATTCAATAGCTTGGTGAATAAGTCGGCAATATTGGTCTCGCCAGGCTCTTTTGCAATGCGAATTGTCCCAGCAGCAATAGACTCGCGCGCCTTGTGGTAGGCAACACTGTTGTGCTTCTTGTTGCATGGACTCTCCGGTCTGGTGGTGTTCTTAACAACAGATTCGTTGTCACAGTACACATTGGTAGGACCTTCAATAGGAACCCCCATCATTCGAAGCTTGTATCTGAGTCCTTCAATCAGTTCAATAGCGATTCGAAGCGCGACGATTTCAGATCCAAAGGTTGAGGTCTCCACTGTAGTTTGCCTTTTGCTGAACCACAGGATAGGAGCTCTGTTTACAAAGATAATAATTCCGGTATGGGACCTTCTTGTTGCTTTGCATCCGGCATGATCGGCGTCAACAAAACAGCTCATAATAACTGCTTTTCCAAGGGGTTCAGGAGCATCTGGTGGCAACACCTCCTTGGCGTCTGGATAAAACTCACTCCAGTCGCAATCGGAGAATCTGGTTTCATCCACATCAGGCCGGGTCTCATCAAACACTAACTTGGATCGGGCGTGCGCCTTGAGGTAGGCAAACATGTGCAGTACTTGGTTCAGGTGGCCTGTTCTTGCTTGCGCTAGGTACCTGGACATAAGGGATACAGGCATGACTAGATCGAGTCGACCGAGCTCACATAACCACCGTAAGACACCAATCAATCCTTGGTAGTAGTTCTGCTTGCTTGGATCCAGCTCGGCGGTTACATCAACTTCAGGTACGATAATCGGATGTCAACGGGGTTGAGACACCTTGTTCGGAAGATACTTGTAACCATACTGCTCGGTGCCAAGCTCCTTTCTCTACTGCAGTCGATTGCCTTCTTAGCATATTTCTCGGAGGACATTGCCCACTTGGGAATTGGATCGTCTTCGACCACATGCGGATTGGACATCAGCGCCCAGATACAAGGTTGGAACTTCTATAGTCCCGTCCTTCAGCGTGAAGCGCTGCTCGATACTTTCCAACTGTCGTCGGGGGTCCTCACTGCAACAGATAATATCGTCGACGTACTGCGATCAGGTATGCCCAGTACCTAGGAGCCAGTCCTTTTCGCGTCTCCACTCGCATATGAACATCAGGATCAGGCTTTACAAGGGCTTGATATCCCTAGCGTTCGTAGGTGCTTGGTCAAATAGGATCGGAACGACGCGCCTGCAACAGGAAGTCCATACAGTGCTCGGACGATCTTACATACCTGACCTACCAAGTGCGGGGGGAAACCATCTTCAGCTCGAGCAACCAGATAATATTTCTTCTTGATCGGCGCTGTAAGGTAGGCATTCTGGATGTCCGCAGACAGCACGTCCAAATTGTTCAGCGCTGCCAACAGGAAGAAGATACGGACTGAATCTCTGCTTGGAACACTACTGAAGGTATGTTCCTTAGCTGTGGCTTGTACCTTGTGGCCATCGGCGACAAGCCGTGCTTTCCTTGTGAGAGACCCCAACTTCACGTCAAAGATCATGTGCGTCGTGATCTTGCTGAATCCTTCGGCCTTCAGACCTTCGACGGTGTAGCTGGAGTCAAACTCGAACGCCATCTCGTTGTTTCTCATCTCCTTCGCAATCGCCTTCTCCCAATAGTCCGTTCCCGTCTTTCGGTCGATGGCAAGAGCTTCAGGGATAGGAATGTGGTAGCTCCACTCCGAACTTGTGCGTTCTATCCCAGTACTTGTTTCGCTTGGTGGCCTTGAGGATTCGCTTCTTCCTTCGTAGTACGTGGTGGATCCACCATCGAAATGCTGGCTGATCCGAGATCTTGGCAGGATATGGCAGTACTCTGCGGTCTGCACAGGAAAGGACTCTTTCAGATCGCTCAACTTACACCAGGATTCGGTTCCGTCTTTCCAACTGACGAGCAATCGCCATCCCTTCGTTGTAGGCCTTGGGACTTTGCGACCATACTTGTTGGTGATCGTCGCATCTTGCTTCCTAACGGCAGATCCGTCCTTCTCGTGATCGATAATCTCGTCCAGTAGAGAGAACATTCGTCCGTCATCATCGATCTCGCTGTACATGCTCTCAGCAACGATATTGGCGGTGTACTGCTCGATGGAACCATCTGGAAACTGCAGATCATACATTCTGGTATCAAGGATAGGGTTATCATTCCTCTTACCAATCGGATTGCCATTAAGATCAGCAGAACGATTCTTCACAACACACCGTAGTCGTTCATCGCCCTTCTGGATCATGACATTGTTACCAATATACTCATCATAGTCATCCCCATCAGGTATGAGGTCGTCGATGTCTGGGATGGAAGCTTCAGGCTCGGCGAGCTCCCATCGTTCTTGGTGTCCTTCAAATAACTCAGCAGGGGGATCAGGGTACGTAGCTTGGAACTTTGCGTCGTTATCCTCAACCTTGTCCCCGATCTTGGATTCCACTGCTTGGTCAAATGAGTCCATATAGCGCTTGACGTCGTGGGAACGCCATTCTTCTTCAGTAACAGCACGGACTGTGTTAGTGCTTACCGGCATGGCCGCCTCGTTCAGGATCCAGTGGCAGTCTCCGCCTCCGAATCGGTCACCGCACGGGCCAAGCCATCGTCCCAGCTTCTCGGTCCCGTCAGAGAGATCAACCCAATAGACGAAATCATACCATTCATGGGCTTGGTACAGAGATATGTCAGGCATGTACCCATGTACAATTTCGAATGGCGTTCGACCCATCATCGTAGGATCACTGGAAGCAGTGCGCTGTCGGATGGCAGCAACGAGCTCTCCGCAGAAAGCCCACAGGCGCTTGGGGGATCGCTTCCGAGCCGTCTTCTTGCGGATGCTTCTGCTGATATGGCCGATGCTGAGCTCCGCGCGATTCTGGAAGGGGCATCTTGGCTGGATGAAAGTCTGGTGGATATGGTTTTTGCTGACGACCTTATTCCATGGAGTCTTGTAAGTACCAGGGGCGCCTTGCTCTCGAGCGCCATCAGATATCAAATGCTCGGGGATACCGACGTCGTGGATGAAAATCTTCAGGCCTTCATACGCTTGCTTCTTGCCCTGTATAGGGTATGAACTCGTCGTAGCCCTTACCATTACTGAAAACTTGGGCGGCTGAATCTTGTCGCATGATGCTCGGGACCTTTGCCATCCAGGTGTCGGTGTACCATTTGCCAGCCGCGATGCGCTTGTTTCTGAAGCTCTGCGTTGGCAATCGACGGACAAGGGGATGCATAGGGTTGCGGAAGCCTTTCTGGGTCGTGACTCGAAGAGTATCCGCAGCCTTTCTCGGAGATACATCCCAAATCTTGGACAGACGGTCGGAGTCGATCTTGCAAGTATCGTTCGGTGTCAATCGTCGGACCCCACTTGGCTCGTCTGGCGATAGTGTCGAGCTCGGGATCGACTGGTTCGACTGCATCGTCGTCCCATCGAACATGCTTGTAAACGGCAGACAGGCAGACGGGGGAATCCCTGCAACGGGGATCCAATTCGAAGCGCTCGCGTCCATCGGTGTAGGCGCGCTCGTACAGAGGGGTATGCAGGGCGTTGACTGTAAGACTTGGAACTGTATCCTCGTCTACATCATCGTCCCCGCAAGTCTTCAGGGAATCGCCCGAATGAAAAAGAGAAGATAGCCGCGCATCCAGACGCGAGTCGGATGCGATCGCACATGGGGTCAGATCACGGCGGGTACAGAGTTGCTGAAGGCTCCGCAGCCTGTACTTCTCATAGCAATCATGCTGTGGCAGGATCAGCTCGTCGCTCCGAAGAGGCTTGTCGTACAAATGGGGACTGAAGTTGGACCGTGTTTCGACGGGCTCCAGCTTACGCTTGTTGGACTTCTTGGACTGCTTCGTGGTCGGCGCGGACGCATGGGGCGTCCCCGCGCGAAGGACAGACACCGTAGGATTCAACGGATGAGATCCGTCGATGGCTTCTTCGGCTTGCTCGAACTTCTTGCTCTTCGGATCCCAAGGGAAGTCTCGGGTAGCAACGACATGATCGCATGTAGCCATTTCATGCTTGGTTGGCTTGCGGGAAGGGAAATAGGACACGACCCCATCAAGCAAGAGCTTGATGTCGAGGGTGTGTCCCGCATGGGGATCTTCAGGATCGGTATTGTCAATATGGATGGAGTGACTGGACTGTTCATCATACTGACGGGGCGTTTCGCTGACACGATTGGGATGGCAATCCCGTATCTGATTCGGACAAATCAAGCTGTGGGACAACTTGTCGCCAAAATACAGGGCTTCGTGGAAATAAATCAACCAAACTTTCCCGTCGGTATCTGTGTAGGCCGTAACACAGGTCCCAATAGGAATGTTCTTGATAGGCTCGAGCTCAGGCGAAAAAGGATGAACATCGACGTGGCTGACGACTTGGTCTTCAAGCAAGATCATATTGGAACCGGCGGCGGTCGTATCAGCGTGGCTGTCCAGCTCGCATTGCCCCTCATGTCTGGGTGGAGGGCGCGCGCGCGGGAGATCCATCTGGTACAACAGCCGGCCAACCTTACTTAATTTCGGGCACCGGCCGTCGTTTCAGTTCTTGGGGGTCTGTCCTTGGTTCGAGCCGTTGCCCTTCTTCTTGCCCTTCTTGCGCCCCTTGGGCCCAAAACTGTTCCCTGCGCCTTGGGTCGCGTCCGCGTGCGCGGTCGCGGAGGCAGCAGGCGTGGTAGAACTAGTGGACTGAATAGTTCGAGCTTTCTTCTGCTGGCGGAGGTCATACAACTGCTTTCGTTGTTCCTTGGAGAAGGTCCTGTAGACTTCATGGGGATACTGCTTGTCCTCAATCTTGCCGCTGTACGATCCACCCTTGTTGCTTCCTTGGTTGCCACCGCCTTGGTGGACAGAGGAGATACTTCGCGCTCGCTTGGTTGCAACCGCACCCATCTTCCGTATGCCGAGGCATTTCTTGAAGAATGAGACGCATTCATTGAAGTTCGTGGTATACTTGTCACTGTCGAGGGCTTGGATCTTGGGGTTCTCAAACCGATCGTCTTGGATGCTGTGGATGAAACGCATGGTGAAGTCCTCTTCGTCGTGCAACTTGTTGTGGTTGGAGAGCGTAGTCTGGAAATTCAACCAAGTTCTGCAGTGCTTCTCAAAATCGTAGGTGCGGGAATCACCTGTATAGCGGGAGGTGTACATGCCGGTACGGACCTTGTCAAGAATAGCCGCGACGTTGGTTGCGGAGAAGGCATTCTCGTAGAGATGTAGGAAAGCCGCTCGGGCGTCCCCAGTTGGGTTCTTCGCGTCTTTGTACCTTCGAGTGTAGGCCCAGGCAGGGCCATCACGAACTGCGTTGCAGAGCAGCACCCAAACGTCGTGGTTGTCAGTGACAAATTGCGGGCCTTCAAGCGTGGCGCATCGGACATTGTAATCCATCCAGTTGGAAAAAGTCCCGTCCTTCCCAACAGTGGCGGATCTCTCTGCTGCAGTCACCGTCTCTTGCTCCTTCGGACGGATGACGTATGATAGGGGAAACCCTTGTTCATTGTACTGGAAGCGGAGGAACTGACGGAAACTTTCTTCCCATTGACGGAAGTTGTCAAGATTGGTGAGCTTCGGCGGAGTAATGGACGAGGAGACGGCCTCCTTGTCGGCGGTCTGCATTTCATGCAGGCGCTGGCGCGTTCGGTCGGCTGCGAGGGGATCACTAAGCCAAGTATGGGCAGTAGGCTTGATACCAATGAGAGGTTGGTAGCGGATCCATTCCGAAAGAAGCTGAAAGGATTGTCGGAAGGACAGTCCGATGAATACTCGTTCATGGTAGGGGCACATCGGATGACGACCCCCATTGAAGTCACGAAGGTACTTGGGGAGTTCCTTGGCAGAGAGCTGCTGAATGGACTCGATGCTGTTGAGACCATTTCGGAATAGTTCATCCGCCGTATCACTGTTACTGAAGCCAGAGAGGATCTTGTGGAGGTCTAACTCCCTTGAGCTGAGCTTTGCTCCATTCTTGTATCCAGAGATTCCACCATTAGCTTGGGCTGTGGCATGGGCTTGGAGGATATCAGGACTAGCTCCTGTAGGGGCGGCGACAGGAGCAGGAGCAGGAGCGGGGGCACGAGCGGCGGCAGCAGCAGCGGCAGCCTCAGCAGCAATCCGAGCCGCGTTCTCGTTGCGCATGGCTCTCAGTTCTTGAATAGCAGCAAGAAGGATCATTTCAGAACGAGGTTGGATGTCAAGGTTTGGTTCCTGTTGGACTCTGGAGGCTCCAGCAGCAGGGACAGCAGGAGCAACAGGAGGGACTCCAGGCGCTCCGACAGGGGGGAACCCAGGCGCTTCGACAGGGGGGACCCCAGGCGCTCCGACAGGGTGAACACCGGCTCCATCGGCGATTCCAGGGGCAGCTCCAGTGGCGCCGGCTCCAGCTCCAGGGGCAACTCCAGGCGGAGGAGCGTCGCCTCCAGGGATAGCGCCGCCGTCTCCGGCGGCGGCTGCAGCGGCGGCGGCTTGGCTTCTAGTTTGCTTGGCCATGGTTGACTTTGCTTGACTTGCTTTGAGTAACTAACTTGCTTCGGATTTCTAAACCAAATTCTTTTGTGGTGGGGACTGTCTCCATCCAAGTTGTCGATCGAAGGTCCGGGAGCTGTCTCCAATCGATGGTCCGCGTCGATTGTTCCGTACTCGACAATTCCGAAAGAAAAAAGGTATCATGTATCACGTCAGCATTGGTGTCAACAGTTCCGTGTCAACAGTTTCGTGCCGACGCCTAAGAAGAAAGGTATCCACATCGATGGTTCCGATTCGATGGTTGGTTACGACCAAAAGAGAAGAATTCTATCGGTCTTTCTGCTCTGCTCTGGACCAATCGATTTGATTCTGAGATATGACAGATCTCAGGGTTCTTGGCTTGTCTGATTCCAAATTCCCTTGGCTAAAATCAAAAAATCGATGGTATGGCAGATTTGAGGTTGTCTGCGCCTCATGAGGTTGTCTGCGCCTCAGTCGGATGGGCCTGACGTCATGTCCTTGGTCTGCTGGACACTGTCTTCACTGGAAAGTACGTGGTCGAAAATTCTTTTCTTTTTCCAGTGTGGTTCCATCCGTAGTAAGCAAGCGTCCCCCTTGAATCCTGTAAAATAACAGGGAATCATGGACGCTGCTTTCTCCACGTCCTGCGCCTTCCCCACCGGACTGAGCCTCCATGGAGCCACCATGACGCTCAGCTACTGGCTGTACCAATAGACCCCAGAGGTGGATGTGTTGGTTCCGGTCGATTCGCGGGTCTGGGGAAGGGCTCCCCATTAACATCAGGGATCTCACGATGTCAGCTGCTGGTCCAGTTTCAGCTGAGGTTTTACATCCAAGTGTAGGCATGGATGCCAGTGGTGATCAGCCAGCTGGGTTTCATCACGCGCTCTAGCCGGCGTCCCGGTTCGTAGAAGTGGGTCGAGCGGTGGGTCTGATAAACTGTGTTGATATCCGCTCGTCAGCGGTCTTCGGGGTCTAATCGTAGATAAACATCTTGTACCTTGTACTGAAAAATAGGGGAAAGCCTTAACAATAATAAGACGTAAAGTCCTGGCAAATCGTGAGTCTACAGTGGACTGTTCAAGGCCTATTGCATACACTCAAGCAATACAAAGCACTTCCCTAGAGGTACATCGGAATCGGTCGTAAAGGAGGGCATGATAGGTGTGTTTATTTTAGAGCATAAAAGAAAGAGTGAATAAAAGGGAGCTGAGCCAAAGCGCTCAGCTCTGTATCGTATCGTGACATCGATTCGCTAACTCGCTAACTCGCATAATAACAGAACTCCTGTAGCTCTGGTACTGTATTCTACGAGTAGCGTACCGTATCGGAGTATCCGATTAATTAGGTCGAATCGTGTGCTAGCTCACTTATGCTAGCACGTTTGGTAACTGTTTGGGCCGGGCATCCAGTCATGGTATATATTGTACACCAATGACCTGACCCCGGCGGTAGCATCGTATCTTAGCATGGTATCATGGTAGGCTAGCATCTTTCAGTATCTCGTAGCATTAGCAACCCTAACCCTGTTGCATTTAGCTACACCTAAAAGGTGCTTTACTCGGGGTACGTACGATTGGTACAAATCGTACGCGGCGACCCTAGTAAACTCTGCTAGCAATACTAGACAGGATAGGTCTGCTGCTAAGCCTGTTGCTAAGCCTGTTGCTAAGCCTGTTGCTAATCCTGCTGCTAAGCCTGTATGCTACCAATTAGCACACATCTCAGCACTCAGCTCAGCACCTGTTAGTCAGCTACTGGATGTTGCTGACTGTAGACCCAGTAGCCCTTCTACACAGGAGCCTTGCTAGCACAGATCATAGCACCACCTCGAATATCTTCATATTTGAAATCTTTCGAAAGATATATGGTGATGTAGATAGAACCTTCTTATATGTGATACTGAAGGAATCGGAGATTTGTTTCTTGTTCTTGAGAAGAGTCATAAAGACATGCTAAAAATAGCAAAATGAGTCAAAGAAAATTCTTTTCCTCCCCCAACTGAGATGTACCTCCCCGGGTAGTGGAGCTGATTCTAGTATTTGATTGATTGAAATCAATTGCTGATGTTCGATATTGGTTGCTCGTAGGCATAAAAACACCTCCTGTAATAGGAGTTTAAGGTAGGTGAAAAGCCGAGCTACGTTGGAGGTGTTGCTTGCTGTATCTGCGATTGTATGTGTAAAGCAGAGAGGGGACGCATTGTTAGCAGTTGAATGGATGTTAAATTCAGTTGCGATTTGCCGTATACTTTGTCGGTCTTTATTTGGGTGTGTTTGCAGCAGTCGATTGGAGCTTAAATTTTTGTAACTCCAGAGCACCTCTGTGGGTTTTGAATATGGTTTTTGTGGGATTGCTCCATTAGTTTTTTGGAGCTCCCTGTGGACTATTTGTTTGTCCGGAACAAGGTTGGCCTTGTTGCTGCTGTTGTACCCTTTATTTTGTTTTGTGTCTGTACCCTATCGATATCAATATATGATTCGATTCGATTGATTGATTCATGGCTTTCTTAGCGTCTGTACCCTTGCACTTAGTTCGCGTCCGAACGTGTGCTTTTATGTTTGATTGCCATTTGAATCTTTTTGTTTTATTCTGTTGGTTGATTGTTGCCGTCACGTTGGATTGGACTGGAGCGCTTTGTATTTTGGTTTCGTTGGAACATTTTATTTGTTGCAACAGGGCTCATCTCTGTAGGTTCCTTCCCTTCTGTTCTTCAGGAGTTCTCCTCCATGCGTCTTCCCAGTCAGCAGGGCTGAGCTGGCATTCAGGTCCAGGGGAGCTGAAGGCACGGTGCTGGATACTGTGATCCTTATATTGTTGTTGTTTGTTTTGTTGGCTATGGTTGCCATGTAAGATTGCCATCGAAGTTTCGTTTGACGCGTCCTCCATGCTGCATGCAATAAGATTCAATTGCTCATCTGATGTGGGCTTTGAAGGATTCAGTGGAAGCAGTGCTTCCGGTGTCATTGCTAGGGGCCGTAGCAGTGCTGTTGTTGCTGCTATTGCTCTGATTTCTTTTGGAATATCAATTCTTTGGACACTCGGACCAATCGTGATCATGTCCGGGAATCCTGCAGGGATTATTATATTTTCTTTTGCCACTGGATGGCTCTTGCTCTTGCTCTTCTTCAGCGTCGCTGTCATTGTCCGAATTAGAGCTGTTGCTGTCGGTACTGTCAGCATCCGAATAAGAGCTGTTGTTGTCGCTGTCGATGCTTTCATCGTCCGAATCAGTGGCCGACGCTTGTTTTCTTTTTCTTTGGCGCTCTAAACAGCTCATGTGGTCCACGATGAATTGTACAGTGGTATCTTCTTGTATTCCTTGGTGGATTAGACCATAACTGTTGATCCATTTGCTTGGGAAGGTATGCAGGAGGATTGTTTTTGCTTCTCTTGAATGAGGGAGTATAATTGATCGGAGGATCTCTGTATAGTCCTGCCATGGTGTTTCTTTTGATTTGGAGCGCTCGATTGCTTCGATGTTCGATCGCTTCGGTGTTTGATTGATTCGTATCGGCGTTTTGTAGTTCTTGCTTCGATCAGTTCTTTCAGAGATTGCGATCGATCGTTGTTTCTTTTTGCTTGTCAGGGTATCGATGTATCCCTGTTGTTTAGGATAGAGGTTGTTTTGGATGATTCAGTACTGAGTTCCTGTCTGTCTTCTACTTTAAAAGATAAACACAGTAATTACTGTGTTACTACCTCTGGTCCGAAATACTGGGCAATATAGCGAAAATCTTTGCACTTGGGATCAATTTTCAACTAATTCAAACCGTTCTTTTTGGGTTAAACTCTCCTCAACAAACTCTCTATGCCTGGTTAGACACTAGTTAGGCTGGTGGTATTCGTCTACCTTTCATTGGGACTCAAAGTCAGCTTTTACTGCCCTAGAAATGTGATTTTACCGGTTGAAAGCCTTCCACCAGTCATTTGAAACTCTGGAAAGTTCCCCCAGCAAGCTGAGACAATAACCTTTCATTATTGTATAAGTAGTGTGAACCAGAAGAGTGTTCTTGACAACGATATTTGTCTTCCAAATTGAGCCATTTTTTGCTCAACTGACGCTAAAAACAACGTGATAGCGCTAGTAATTTAATTTTGTGTGTGTTTTAACACGGTGGTTTTGATGCGCACCGATTTTAAATTTCTGGTAAAAAAATTGGTACAAATTCTACACATTTCTACGCTAAATGATACAGTATTTAGGACCGGATACAGAGTCATCGGCCCTCTTTGGTCTGTCCATCCACTCAGTGTTGGTCCAATTAGTCCACTCACTGGATTATGTGTCACTTTTTCAGCACATATTTCTATATTTTTCGATTATTTCTGTTGTCAACCATGGTCCTGTTTGGGTCCTTAGGTGTCTCTGTTGCTGGTGCTGCTCCATCTAATGGTGCTAACTGCTGCTGGGATTGGTCTTCCTTCGTGCTGCAGACACTGGATATCCTTCTCCCTGTTTTGCTTCTTTGCGCCTCCATTTTTGGCAGTCTTTCGGTCTCGTCGGTCCTTTTCGACCGATCGGTCCCTTTCTGCTCATGGTCATCAGCACTCAGCTTGATTTTAAAATCATGCCATACCCCGGGTCTACTAGTGATTAGAATAGTAGTGATATGCAAATTGTGAGCTCTATCAGTTAGTCTATCTGTTATTGATATCAGCAGTCTCCAAATCAGCGATCCGGAGGCTCGCTAATCGTATTTTCATTCCCAGTCCCGAGTGTACTCGTGACTGATCTGGTGCACGGCAAATCAGTCGGAGTCCACGTCGGATGAATCGGCAGATATCGAATTAAGCCAATCAAATGACTCAGATTGCTCCATGAGTCACTGGTCAGCTTAACTGTGGGATTCGTTCAATCATGAGGCACTATGTAACATGCCAGCTTAGGCTAGTATGTTACGAATTACTTCCTCTGTTCCAAAATAACTGACCACCTAGCACATACAAGCTTGTCTGCCATACCATGGGTCTACTAGTGATTAGAACAGTAGTGATATGCAAATTGTGAGCTCTATTGATTAGTCTATTGTAACATGCTACTAGCGTAGGCTAGTAGTGTTACGAATTAATAATTAACCGAATCCCACATGGGATTCAAATATGTACAAGGTATCCATGTATGGATATCCGGTATGTATGAACAGGCATGCAGAAGAGAGCGATTATACGATTAAGGTTACATACGGAATATATGTTATATACAGGGATGGATATTATAGGAGAAGGTCGCGATGACCTCATCGCTCATTATTTCCTCTCTCTAATTTCAATCCCATCTCGTAAAGTGAAATAACACACAATTATTCATACTACTCCGAAATTTCTACCTTAGAGTGTTACACAGTAATTACTGTCCGCTTTCACGTAGGAACAGTAGTAGAATTCAGTACTGAACTCTCATCAACCCAAAAAATACCCACAGCCTCAACAACAGAGGCATCTTTATCTCCAGCAAACGCAAATCCAACAGCAACCATGTCCGGTATCTACAGAGAACCCCCCATCAACTACAAGAGCTCTTTCGATCGAACTAAGCCGAAACTCTTCACCCTGTACAACGTCGACGAGGACAGAACCGACAGCATGAAGGTCCCTCTTTTCACAGAGACTGGAGGGCTAGAAGAATTGCTATTTGTGGAAGAGTCCTTCAGGAATGCTGCCATCTATCTCCGGCTACCAATTAGCATCTACCTAACTCATTTCGGACGCTGCCTCACCACAGACGCCCAGAGCAAGTGGAACGACTTGATCAAAGACCCACTGGATCCCGAAGAATTCCAGTACTCGCAAGAAGAGATTGGGGGATATGAGCAAGCCTTTATTGACTTTACGCAGCTCTACTGCAACGCCACAGACGCAAGAGACATCATGCACACCTATCTACGAAGCCACGACTGCCGAAAGACACCATCAGTCACATGCAAGGAACATGCTGATCGAATCCTTATCCTCATGAAATATACTCAGAAACTAGAAGGGAGCAGTGCCCCCCTTTCTAGAGTGGAGAAACTCACTATCCTCCTCCATTCCTTTCCCTCTGCATGGATCGAAAGCTACGGCATGATGCACAGTGGAATACAAGAGGACACGACAGTCCGACACATTGTGGATTACATGAGCTGTCACGAGCGCCAAGCAAACAAGAAAGGCAACAAGAACAATAATCGACAACAACAACAGAAGCGCTCGAACAACAACAACTCTCGTAAGCGCAACTACAATTCCAACCACAAAGGAAACACCAACAATAAGAAGAAGTCCAATCCATGCCGGATCCCCGGTCACAACCACGACTGGTCTGAGTGTCCCAAGAACAGGTTCTCAAAGAACCACAACAAGGGATCCGGAAGCTCCGGAAATCAGCAACAAACTGAGTCTTTCCACACTCAGACCCAAGCTCTCATGATACCAGGAAGTAATGAGACCTTCCAAGCGCACATCAATGCAGCACAACAAGCAGCAATCGAAGAATACCATGCCAATCATGGTGGACGAACTGAACGCAGTATCGATGGGGAACTCGTGTGGCTCCCCTGAATTCAAGGCTCCAAGCCTAACAAGAAGCCCCCGGCTTCACCAAAACCAGCAATCACCTTGCCTCCAGCTCCCCGGGACCTGGATGCCAGCACAGCCCTGCTGTCTGGGATGACGCATGGAGGAGATCTCCCAGATAAAGAGGGGAAGGAACCTACAGGATGGAGTATTCCTGTTGAAAGCTTAGCAAAGCCTGCGAACGCAGCAACAACAAAAACAGTTCGATTCTCGGCTACCGAGAAACAATCGAACATGGATCCGAATCGAAACCAACCGAATCGATCCAAGGGTACAGACGCGAAAGATAGTACAGCAGCAATAAATAGACCACTCCTGTCCCTGGCAAGAAATTGGTCCACAGGTACAGCAAAAAACCTCTATTGCAATACCAAAAACTCCAAAGACTACACCAAAGGAGGTGCGCTGGAGCAAAATTATTTAAAGCTGCTGTCGACTGCTGGAAATACAGCAGAACAGGCATCACCGAATAAGAGCAACGTGGCTCCTATTCTTCTAACCACAGTACAGTACATACAAGGCATCTCCACAAAATCAAGACCACTACTCGCACTACTCGATAGTGGATCCTCCGGAACCCTAATCAACAAACGAGCACTACCATTTGGCACACTACCAATCCGAAGCAAGCATCAAGTCCTAACCACAACAGCAAATGGAAGCTTCGACACCACAGAGTATATTATAATGAAGAACACCAAGTTACAAGAGTTTGGAAACTATACCATCGACCGACAAGAGGCAAGGCTCTTCCATTCCCCGAACTGCAAATACGATCTTATACTAGGCAGAGACTTCCTCCACCTGGCGAAGATCAATCTCCTATTCAAAGAAGGAGCAGTTCAGTGGATGGACCGAACCATTCCTATGAAGGATACATCCTTATACCATGAGTCCGACTACACCATGCTCATGGAAGAACTAGAGGATGCTGAACTCTTTGCTGATGATATCTCCTTTGCCAATCCATACAAGTCCAAAGTCATCCTAGACAGAGCCTACCAAGAAACAGATCCATCCACAGTCGCACAGCAACAGTCCCACATGTCCAAAGCAGAGCAACAACAGTTCCAAGCTATCCTAACCAAATATCCAAACGTCTTTAATGGAGAACTTGGCAGGTATCCACACAAAAAGATCTCTCTACAACTGAAGCCCGGATCCAAGCCCATACACAAGAAGCCATATCCAGTTGCATACAAAAGAGAAGACCTATTCAAAAGGGAACTCCAGAATCTATGTAATGATGGAGTACTCAAAAGATGCACTGGACCGGCCGAATGGGCTTTCCCAACCTTTATAGTACCAAAGAAAGACAACAGGGTCCGATGGGTATCAGACTTCAGAGAACTCAATGAACTACTTGAAAGACGTCCTTATCCAATTCCCCGGATACAGGATATCATGAACAAGAGGGGCAAGTATACCCACTTCACCAAGATTGACTTGTCCATGCAATACTACTGCTTTGAACTGGATGACGCAAGCAAGAAGCTCTGTACCATAGTAACTCCATATGGTTGCTATGAATATCAAAGACTACCAATGGGTGTCAAAGTCTCTCCAGATGTTGCCCAGCAACTAATGGAAGATATCCTACAAGACACTGATTGCACTGTTTATATTGATGATATTGGCATCTGGACCAATGGATCCTTTGACCTCCACATGAAGACCATTGACAAGATCTTAGACCGGCTCAACCAGAATGGACTTAAATGCAATCCACTCAAATGTGACTGGGCTGTACAAGAGACTGACTTCCTTGGATACTGGATGACTCCTACAGCAGTTAAACCATGGAGAAAGAAGATAGAAGCAATCCTACACATGGACCGGCCCAGAACTGTGACCCAAGTCAAGTCCTTTCTAGGAGCAGTAGGATATTTCAGAGATATGTGGCCTCGCAGATCTCATGTCCTGGCTCCTCTATTTGACATAACAGGGACCCCCAAGAAAACTCCTCAAGCAGCTGCCATCAAAGGCAAGCAAAGGAAAGCCCCTTCAGCTTTCACTTGGGGTCCTGCTCAAGACAAAGCCTTTCAAGAAATGAAAGCAATGGTGGCAGCGGATGCGCTGAACACCTACCCAGACCTTAACAAGCCCTTTGAACTGTACACTGATGCCTCAGACCTACAGCTGGGCGCTGCCATAATACAAGATGGCAAGCCAATAGCCTACTGGTCCAAGAAACTATCTGATGCCCAGAAGAACTATACTACGATGGAGAAAGAACTCCTTGCAATCGTACTCTGCTGCAAAGAGTACAGAAAAATGCTACTTGGCGGTGTTATCAATGTATACACTGACCATAAGAACCTAACCTTCCGAACCCTCTCAGTCCAACGAGTCCTCCGATGGAGACTATTCCTGGAAGAATTTGGTGTCAACCTCACCTATGTTGAAGGCAAGAAGAACGTTCTTGCTGATACCTTCTCCAGACTACCCAGGATGGATCCACCTACTGAAGGGAAGAAAGCCCTCTCAAAGGGCACCTTAATCGATTTCTTGAAACTTGAAGTCCCCAAACAAGATGAAGAACTGTTTTTATCAGAGTTCCCCAATCTCTTCCGGCACTTATGCAATGACGCAGACAGCGAACTACAGTCCTGCTTGCTGAATAATGAGTGTCTAGTTAACCTACCAAATAACCAAGACCTGGAATGCCCGGTGAACTATTCCAATATCTTGTGACACGGCAGCGTAGCCACTGTCACGAATGAATAATTAACTGAATCCCGCATCGATGTGATCAATTATACATATATGGCAATCTACATGCGTGGATACATTATAATATGTGTCTTAACTTAACGGTCGAGTCCCAGAAGAGAATATATGCCTAATCGTGGGAATCGACATTGAGCAAACATTTATGGCAGAGCATGCCAAAACATGGCAATGCTCGCGACCTCGAAATTTTATATGTTTCCATTCTTAATTCGCGTAACAATATTCCGTAAAGTATCTAAACATCACAATATTAATACTACTCCGAAAACTTCTACCTTAACGTGTAACACAGTAATTACTGTTTATCTTTAAGTAGAAAGACAGTAACAATCAGTACTGAACAAACCCTCCTCTGAAAACATCGATAGCCTCAACAACAGAGGCAATCTGTATCTCCAACAAGCAACCTGAGATGGCAGGTCTATACCGGGATCCACCTATCACCTACAAGAGTTCCTTCGATCGAACCAAACCCAAGCTCTTTACCCTCTACAACAACGACGCCGACGGCAACACCGACAGTATCAAGGTCCCCCTTTTTACAGAAAAAGGAGGCCTGGAAGAACTCTTATTTGTCGAAGAATCATTCAGGAACGCCGCCAAACTTATACAGCTCCCAATCAGCAAACACCTCACCCACTTCAGCCGATGCCTCACGACTGATGCGCAGAGCAAGTGGAACAACATGATACAAGACCCACTCGATCCCGACAATCTCCAATATGAAGAAGAAGAGATTGGAGGATATGAACAAGCCATCTTGGACTTCACCAAGTTCTACTGCAATGCCAGGGATGCACGAGATATCATGCACACCTATCTCCGGAGCAACGACTGCAGAAAGACGCCGGCAATGACCTGTAAGGATCACGCCGACCGGATCTTAATCCTCATGAAATACACTTCCAAATTGGATGGAAGCAGCGCTCCTCTCTCCAGGGTGGAGAAACTAACCATTCTCCTACACTCCTTCCCAGCATCATGGATCGAACACTACGGCATGATCCACAGCGGCATTCACGAGGATACCACTGTCCAATTCATTGTCGATCACATGAGCTGCCATGAGAGACAAGCCAACAAAAAGAGCAACAAGAACAACAACAAACAGAAACGCTCGAACAATTCAAACAACACCAACAATAGCAACTCGCGAAAGCGCAACTCACACTCCAACCACAGGGGAAACACCAATACCAAAAAGAAGTCCAACCCGTGCCGAATTCCCGGACACAACCATGATTGGTCCGAATGCCCGAAGAACAAGTTCTCCAAGAACTACAACAAGAACTCTAACCCAAAATCAGGAGCAGTAGAGACATTTCATACCCACACTCACTGCGTCCCTGGAAGCAACGAGTCCTTCCAAGCCCACATGAAAGCAGCAGTGGAATCATACCATTCCGAACATGGTGGACGCACTGAAAGAAGTATCGATGGGGAACTAGTATGGCTCCCCTGACTTAATGGCTCCCAGCCACGAAAGAAGCCCCGGGCTTCACCAAAACCAGCAATCACCTTGCCTCCAGCTCCCCAGGAACTGGATGCCAGCACAGCCCTGCTGTCTGGGATGACGCATGGAGGAGATCTCCCAGATAAAGAGGGGAAGGAACCTACAGGATGGAGTATTCCTGTTGAGCGCTCAGCAAAGCCTGCAATCGCAGCAACACAAACAAAAACAGTTCGGTTCTCCGCAAAGAGCAATACGAACATGGATCCGAATCGCAAACAAACGAATCGATCCAAGGGTACAGACGCATCATCGATTCATTCAATCGATCAGACAGCAGCAATAAATAGACCACTCTTGTCCCTGGCAAGAAATTGGTCTACCGGTACAGCAAAAAATCTCTATTGCAATACCCAAAACTCCAAAGACTACACCAAAGGAGGTGCGCTGGAGCAAAATTATTTAAAGCTGCTGTCGACTGCTGGAAACCCAGCAGAACAGGCATCCCCGAATAAGAGCAACGTGGCTCCTATTCTACTAACTACAGTACAGTACATACAAGGCATACCAACGAAATCAAGACCACTACTCGCACTACTCGATAGTGGATCTTCCGGAACCCTAATTAACAAACGAGCCCTACCATTTGGCACCATACCGACGCGAAGCAAGCACCAGGTCCTAACTACTACAGCGAACGGAAGCTTCGATACTACAGAATACATCATCATGAAGAACACCAAATTACAAGAGTTTGGCAACTACACTATCAACCAGCAGGAGGCAAGGCTCTTCCATTCCCCCAACTGCAGATACGATTTGATACTAGGCAGAGACTTCCTCCACCTAGCACAGATCAATCTCCTATTCAAAGAAGGAGCAGTTCAGTGGATGGATAGAACCATTCCTATGAAGGACACCTCCCTATACCATGACAACCACACCATGCTCATGGAGGAACTAGAAGATGCTGAACTCTTCGCTGATGATCTCTCCTTCGCAAATCCATACAAGTCCAAGGTGATCCTCGACAGAGCCTACCAAGAAACAGACCCATCCACAGTGGCCAAACAACAGTCCCACATGTCTAACGAAGAGCAGCAGCAGTTCCAAGCAATACTAAGCAAGTACCCTAACGTCTTCAATGGAGAATTAGGGAAGTATCCACACAAACAGATCTCTCTAAGACTGAAGCCCGGATCCAAGCCTATACACAAAAAGCCTTACCCAGTTGCATACAAAAGAGAAGACCTATTCAAAAGGGAACTCCAGAATCTTTGTAATGATGGAGTCCTCAAGCGTTGCACTGGACCAGCCGAATGGGCATTCCCTACATTTATTGTCCCAAAGAAAGACAACAGAGTTACGATGGGTATCAGACTTCAGAGAACTGAATGAACTCCTTGAACGCCGACCATATCCAATTCCTAGGATACAGGATATCATGAACAAGAGGGGCAAGTACACTCATTTCACCAAGATTGACTTGTCCATGCAATACTACTGCTTTGAACTGGATGACGCAAGCAAGAAGCTATGTACCATAGTCACTCCTTATGGTTGCTATGAGTACCAAAGACTCCCCATGGGTGTCAAAGTCTCTCCCAGACGTTGCCCAGCAACTTATGGAGGATATTCTACAAGACACAGACTGCACTGTTTATATCGATGATATTGGTATCTGGACCAATGGCTCCTTTGATCTACACATGAAGACTATCGACAAGATCCTAGACCAGCTCAACCAGAATGGCCTCAAGTGCAACCCCCTCAAGTGTGATTGGGCTGTACAAGAGACTGACTTCCTAGGCTATTGGATGACACCTACAGCAGTTAAGCCTTGGAGAAAGAAGATTGAAGCCATACTACATATGGACCGACCACGAACTGTGACCCAAGTCAAGTCCTTTCTAGGAGCAGTTGGATACTACAGAGGACATGTGGCCCCGAAGATCTCATGTCCTAGGCTCCTCTATTTGATATCACTGGGACCCCCAAGACTCATCAAGCAGCTGCCATCAAAGGCAAGCAACGCAAAGCTCCCTCAGCATTCACTTGGGGACCTGCTCAAGATAAAGCCTTCAAGAGATGAAAGCAATGGTGGCAGCAGATGCGCTGAACACCTATCCAGACCTTAACAAGCCCTTTGAACTGTACACTGATGCCTCAGACCTACAGCTGGGCGCTGCCATCCTCCAAGATGGCAAGCCCATTGCCTATTGGTCCAAGAAACTAACTGATGCCCAAAAGAATTACACAACCATGGAAAAAGAACTCCTCGCAATCGTACTCTGCTGCAAAGAGTACAGAAAGATGCTCCTCGGTGGAGTCATCAATGTATACACTGACCATAAGAACCTTACCTTCCGCACACTTTCAGTCCAACGAGTCCTCCGCTGGAGACTATTCCTGGAAGAATTCGGTGTCAACCTCACCTATGTTGAAGGCAAAAAGAACGTTCTTGCTGATGCCTTCTCCAGGCTCCCCCGGATGGACCCCCCTACTGTGGGGAAGAAAGAAGCCCTTGGTAAGGGCACTCTTATCGATTTTTTGAAACTTGAAGTCCCCAAGCAAGATGAAGAACTGTTTTTAGCAGAGTTCCCAAACCTATTCCAGCACTTATGCAATGACGCAGACCAAGAATTACACGCTTGCCTGCTGAACAATGAGTGTCTAGTCAACCTACCAAACGCGCAAGACTTGGAATGCCCAGTGAACTTCTCTAACATCTATCTCCACCAGTTGAAGGACCCAACCATACGATTCAAGATTCAATCCAAAGCCTTCTTCTATCAAGAATTAGAAGGCAATAAGATACTTTGTTACGCCAATCAAGCCAATCCAGACAGCTGGAAGATATATCTTCCTAAATCACTTACAGAAGATACCATACGCTGGTACCATCTCCTCTTGGGTCATTGTGGATCCAAGAGGCTATATCAAACCATAACAAGCAGATTCTACGCAGACAACCTCGACGCGAAATGCAAAGCCTACATTTGTCCTGACCACTGCATCCAATACAAGAACCTACAATCCAAATATGGCAAACTGCCACCGAAAGAAGCACCACTATCTCCATTTCATGAAGTACATGTGGATCTAATAGGCCCCTGGAAGATTACAGCCCAAGGCAAAAACTACAATTTCAAGGCCCTAACTTGTATTGATCCAGTCACCAATCTACTTGAAATCATCCGGATCAGAGACAAATCTTCGCAGCACGTCTCTGATCAATTCAAGAACTGTTGGCTTTCAAGATACCCAAGACCTATCAGATGCGTTCATGACAATGGTGGCGAGTTTCTAGGCGCTGAATTCCAGACTACTCTCAAGCAGTATGGGATTCAGTCCATTCCCACTACAGTTAAGAATCCACAGTCTAATGCCATCTGTGAAAGAGTCCATCATACGGTCGCTGATATACTCAGAGTCTTAGTGCATGTCAATCCACCTCAAGCCAATACCAGAGCTAGCCAGCTCATGGATAACGCGCTTGCGACCTGCATGCATGCCTCCAGATGCGCAGTGAATGCCTCCTTACAAGCCTCTCCAGGATCCCTGGTGTTTAATCGGGACATGCTAGTGGATCTCCCTCTGACTGCCAATCTACTGGCCCTACAGCAACTACGACAGCAGGGTATAAACAAAGCCTTGCTTAGAGACAATGCCAAACGTAAGGAACATACCTTTAAACCTAATGACAAGGTATGGATGCAAGAACCGGACCCAGATAAACTACAGCCAAGAAAGACAGGACCATTCACTATTGCTCAGGTCCATGACAATGGTACAGTTAAAATCCAGAAAACTCCATCGGTCGTTGAGACAGTTAATATACGAAAACTAACCCCCTACAGAGAACCAACGCCCATGGATCAATCAGAAACCTCAACCATTCATTGGTCAGCTTAAGTATGCTGGCATTCATTTAATCATGAGGCACTATGTGACACGGCAGCGTAGCCACTGTCACGAATGAATAATTAACTGAATCCCGCATCGATGTGATCAATTATACATATATGGCAATCTACATGCGTGGATACATTATAATATGTGTCTTAACTTAACGGTCGAGTCCCAGAAGAGAATATATGCCTAATCGTGGGAATCGACATTGAGCAAACATTTATGGCAGAGCATGCCAAAACATGGCAATGCTCGCGACCTCGAAATTTTATATGTTTCCATTCTTAATTCGCGTAACAATATTCCGTAAAGTATCTAAACATCACAATATTAATACTACTCCGAAAACTTCTACCTTAACGTGTAACATATCTATCTCCATCAACAGAAAGATCCTACCATCAAGTTCAAGATCCAATCCAAAGCCTTCTTCTACCAAGAACTAGAAGGCAATAACATCCTCTGCTATGCCAACCAGGCCAACCCAGACAACTGGCGTATATACATACCAAGCTCTCTCTCGAACGATACCATCAAATGGTACCATCTCCTGTTGGGTCATTGTGGATCCACCAGGCTATATCAAACTATCTCCTCAAGATTCTACATCGACAATCTATCTAATCTTTGCAAGACTTACATTTGCCCCGACAGCTGCATTAAATACAAGAACCAACATTCCAAATATGGAAAGCTACCACCGAAGGAAGCGCCAATAGCTCCATTCAACGAGATACATGTGGACCTCATAGGTCCCTGGAAGATTACAGCGCAAGGCAAGAACTACAACTTCAAGGCCCTAACATGCATCGATCCAGTCACTAACCTCCTGGAAATCATCAGAATTAGGGACAAGTCCTCACAGCACGTATCAGACCAATTCAAGAACTGTTGGCTCTCAAGGTATCCAAGACCTATCAGATGTGTCCACGACAATGGTGGAGAATTCCTAGGCGCTGAGTTCCAGACCACTCTCAAGCAGTATGGGATTCAGTCCATTCCCACCACAGTGAAGAATCCCCAATCCAATGCCATCTGTGAAAGAGTCCATCACACAGTCGCTGATATTCTCAGAGTCTTAGTTCATGTGAATCACCACCAGAGCCAGTCAGCTCATGGACAATGCCCTGGCAACTTGCATGCATGCCTCTCGATGTGCTGTCAACGCTGCCTTACAGGCATCCCCAGGGTCCCTAGTATTCAATAGGGACATGCTGATTGATCTGCCGCTAACATCCAACCTGTTAGCTTTGCAACAGCTCCGGCAACAAGGGATTAACAAGAATCTACTCAGAGATAATGCCAAGCGTATCAACCACACCTTCCAAGTCCATGACAAGGTATGGATCCAAGAGCCGGATCCGGACAAGCTACAACCTAGGAAGCTTGGTCCTTTTCCAATCACGCAAGTCAATCCGAATGGGACTGTAAAAGTGCAAAGAGCTCCATCAGTGATAGAAACAGTGAACATTCGGAAGCTAACTCCATACCGGGAACCGGATCAGTCGGACCCCATTATAATACCCAAGGAATCCACAGCAAGTAATCAGGTGAATCAGTCGGAGTCTACGCCGGCTGAATCAGCAGACATCGAATTGAGCCAATCAAATGATTCAGACTGCTCCATGAATCACTGGTCGGCTTAACTGTGGGATTCGTTCAATCATGAGGCACTATGTAACATGCTAGCGTAGGCTAGTAGTGTTACGAATTAATAATTAACCGAATCCCACATGGGATTCAAATATGTACAAGGTATCCATGTATGGATATCCGGTATGTATGAACAGGCATGCAGAAGAGAGCGATTATACGATTAAGGTTACATACGGAATATATGTTATATACAGGGATGGATATTATAGGAGAAGGTCGCGATGACCTCATCGCTCATTATTTCCTCTCTCTAATTTCAATCCCATCTCGTAAAGTGAAATAACACACAATTATTCATACTACTCCGAAATTTCTACCTTAGAGTGTTACATCTATTTGCTACAGCTCTAAGAGCCCTTTGAATTGGCGATTCTGTCGACTTGCTGATTCTTTTATCCTTATCCTTAATTGAGTCCCGAGGGGACTCGTGATTGTATTCCGGTGCACGGCATGCTCCTCCATGGTACTGTTACGAGTAGTTACTTCTCCAGTTCGAGGCTATCCCTGCAATAATAGGGATGCACTCTCCTGATATTAACCCGGTCGGTTACAAAGGGAGCAGTTTCAATAGTTACAGTTCCATTATCATGAGCCTTGAGCACTTTATAGGGTCCTTGCCGGGGGAAGGATAGTTTCGGAACAATGCCCTTCCTTTCCAGGGTGACATAGTCTCCTTCCTTATAGACATGGGGAATCCTCTTCTGGTTCTCCCTGATATTGCTCTTGTGGATACTCTTCTGTTTCCTTGCTTGGATTGCTTCCCAATCCACTGGGAAGTTCACAGGTATGAACATGTCCCTTCCAAACACCAATTGTGCCGGGGAGTATCCAAGGGTGGTGTGGATGGCACTGCAGATAGCATATGCCGCCTTGGTGGTGAATTCCTCAAAGGGGTCCTTCTCATGGAGGTCTCTTTGTTCCAGGTTGAAAGACAAAAGGCAGTCCTTCAAGACCTGGTGGATTCTCTCCAACACTGAGTTGGATTGTGGGTTCCAAGCCCCACTGGGCTTCCGTTTCATCCCCATGTTGTCAATAAGCTCCTGGAACTCTGCTTTGAACTCACTTCCACCATCAAAGCCAATTTCCTTTGGGCGCGGGTATCTTGCTAGCCATGTACTGTCCAACAAACGTTGAGTTTCTGCTGCATTTGGTGAGTCCTTCAAGTGGGCCAGTTCAAACCATCTGGTTACTGGGTCCACCATGGTGAGAACATGGATGTGGTAATCTTTTCCATTTTTATTGTGGACAGTTGCAGGTCCCCAGAGATCTACATTGACCCTCTGCCATTTGGTGATCTCAGCTGCTTTTTCCGGTAGTAGTCCATACTTCTTCCGGCCACTCTTCTTGAACATCTGGCATGTGTGACAGTGTTTACAGAGGTCCTGGACATCCTTCCTCAGGCCTTTCCAGGTGAACACTGAACGTATGCTCTGTTCCATTCTCTTTTCTCCGGGATGGACCAGCATGTTGTGGTACCATTCCATAACTCTTTCCTTGAGTTTGTGGGGAATCAGTATCTTCCCTTCTTTATGGATGAGACTGTAACCTTCCACATTTTTGGTGGTTAGCCGGTTGTCTTTTTCCAAAGCGTGCATGATCTCTTTGTCTTTTTGCTGGTAGAACTGGATCATATCCGGGGCAAGTGGGAATGCACTATTGCCCTGGAATTCTTCCGGCGCTTCTTCTCCAAGTGGGAATAGGAGTTGCCGGCGGTGCCCTTCCTCGTCCGCGTAGGTGAGGGGCTTATTTGGTGGTAGCCATTCCACTGTATCTGCTGGATCATCCGTAATATCCAGGCGTGACAGCGCGTCTGCTGCGTTATTATCTTTGCCAGTCACATGTTTGACTACCGGGTGGAACTCCTCCATGAGGAGTCTCCACCGGACCATTCTTTGCATTGGCATCTGCTGATACAGTAGGTTAAGGTGGTCTGTGTGGATAATCACATCTTGTCCTCGTAGGATTCGGTTGGATGCCCTCTGTTGTTAATAGAAATCCCAGATATTCCACTTCTTTTTGCATGAAAAAGGATTTCCGGAGATTGGCCCTAAAGCCAGCATCATCAAGTCTCTGTAGGACTGTATCGATTTTGTTGAGGTGGTCCTGTTCAGATTCTCCCTCTCGTTGGATGATCAGGATGTCATCGATGTAGACAAGGACATATTCCAGATCACCTAGTAGGTTCATCATGACTGATTGGAAGATATCCGGAGCACAAGCAATCCCCATTGCCAATCTCTTGTAGGCATACTTTCCCCATGGCAAGATGGTAGAGCAGATCTTTTGGCTCTCCTTGCAGACGGGGATGGTGTAATATCCTTGCGACAGGTCCAGTGCCGTAGCTGACTTGAATTTCTGTAGTCTTTGGATTGTTTCCCCTATTCATGGTAATGGGAATGGTTTCCTCTGGATTGCTGCATTCATCTTCCGGAAGTCTGTAAGCACCTGAATGTCCCCTGTCTTTTTGGGTTGACAAAAGGTAGGAGATGCCCATGGTGAATCGTCATCATGGGGGAGTTTCTCCAGGACTCCAATATCACAGAGTCGAGTGATCTCCTTTCGGAGTGCTTGTTCGAAGGCATGGGGCACGGAGTAGTACCTCTGCCAGACCGGTTTGACCCCTGGTTGGAGTTCAATCGATACCGGTTCTATATTTTTAAGCAGTCCCAGGCCTCCTCCAAAGGGTGTTGAGAATTTCTTCAATATTTTCTTCAAGGCTTCCTTGGACGTGTCTGTGATCTCCAGGTCACTGACCATAGCGTCTATATCGACTTTGGAGTAGTCCGCATCCAGTATTTTGGATTGCCTCTCTTCCTCCTGTTGGAGGATTGGACTCTTTATGTTGGCAAAGAATACTGCCTCACATTTGTCTGGGTCAGCAAGCTCCCCCATTCCCTTCATGGGGATGGAGTCACCCTGCCACTCAATTGTACGGGAGCTGTATTTGATATCCAGTCCGAGTTGTGCCATCAGATCCGATCCTATAATCATGTCATAGGGCACTTCCTCATGGTGATGGTATTCATCCACTTGGAAGGTCCATTTGATGGTCTTGGAGTTTGAAAATTCTATCAGCCTTAGTCCCACTGAAGCCGCAGACTTGGTTCGGAACTTGCCTCCGTACATGTTGTAGGTGACAGATCTCTGGTCTCGGTTCGTTAGTTGACTTCGGTTGACAAAGTGCCTTAAGATAATGGATTTGGAGCAACCGGAGTCTAGTAGGCCCTGGAGCATCCTTCCCCTTCCTTTGTGGTCCAATACCTCCACACAGACGTCCGCAAACATGTTGATTATGCGAGGCCCGGTGTGGATGGTATCAGTCATTCAGTTGTGGGATCCTTTCTTCTTGAAGGTCTTTCTGTACTTTCTTCTGTACTCTTTGAGTTCTCATTCGGAGATATCAATCTCGTCATCAGAGACCTCGTGGTCAGCT
This sequence comes from Pseudo-nitzschia pungens, assembly GCA_037355855.1. Taxonomy (NCBI): domain Eukaryota; phylum Bacillariophyta; class Bacillariophyceae; order Bacillariales; family Bacillariaceae; genus Pseudo-nitzschia; species Pseudo-nitzschia pungens. Next base: position 3,962,414 of record CM074758.1, read on the forward strand.
TGGGCCGTGGCCAGCACATAGGAGTACTCATGGTTTGATAGGTTCCTTCCCCAGTGGGGTTTGGAGTGTTGCTCGTTGTCTGAATCTTCTTTTGCCACAAAGTGCTCCTTGAGCAAGTTGATGGTCTCCCGGGCAAATTTCCCCTTCTTGGAGGGGCCTCCGGTTAGTTTCCAGCATTTGCCGGCATGGACCTTGCCACAGGTCTTGCATAGCTGTTTGTTGCTGTTGTCCATAGGGCGCTTCTTTTTGCCAGGGGACTTTCCGTTTCCTCCCCCAGAAGTGGCCTTGGAGTGCTTTTTGGCGCCACCATTCTGTTTTTCCAGTTCGGTGATGCGCTTTTGTAGTTCTTCCTCCTTCCGGATGGTGGTTTCCAGGTTTTTGAGCTTGTCGATGGTGGTGTTGAAGGAGTGGGCATAAACGTCCCATCCAATATGCTCCAGTTTGTCCCTCTGGGCGTGGGTCATGTTGGAATCCAGGATTTCCTTCATCTCTGCCTGTGTGAAGCTGGAAGGTGCCATCCCAGTGTCGGCGCCACTCTCCCAGAGACATTCCGGTAGGTAGCTCTGTAGTTCGGCCATGCGATTGGCCCAGGCGCGGATGCCGTGTTTGATGTCGACTCGCATGCCTCCAGGCGCGGATGCCGTGTTTGATGTCGACTCGCATGCCTTGCATGAAACGGCGAAGGATGATGTAGGATCGCTTCCTGTTCATGTCATTGCCGAAGATTTTGAGTTTGAGGGCATGCATGCACTCCTCGATTACATCTTTCTTGTACTCCTTGGATTGGTAGTACTGAGTGAGGGCATCTGGGACGCTTTTCTTGGGAATTGGGGCGAGGTCTTCTGCCTCTGTTTCCTCATCCGATTTTGGGCGTGGATTTCTCCTTTGCCGCCTCCTTGGGCATTCCAGAGGGAGGGTTATTGGTTGTTGGTTCAGTTTTTCCCACCTCCTGGATCCTTTTCTGGACCAGTTTGTTGTTGTGTATCTTGTGACCTGGCTCGGCGTAGTAGGACCGGGCCAGCGACATCTGGACAAGGGATAATGCCTCGTTGGCAAGAATCCTCTGTAGGACGTCCAGTTTTTGGTCTCCTTGGAGTTTGTCATTGCCAGCAATCTTCTGGTCAAAGTCTCTTTTCCAAATGATAAAGAGCTCTGGTCTTTCAGTGCCGGTGAGTCCTTTAGGTAGTCACTGAACGCGACTCCTCCCTTCTTGCTGTCGATACTCATTTTCACGGTGGTGGCATCTTCCGGCCAGTCCTCTCGTGTAAAGTTAAAGGGTTTCTGTTTGGTTCCTTTAGACGTCATGGTGGTGTAACATGTTAATGTTACGATCCTACGAAAGTCTCTAAATGATTATTGAATCCCGCATGTACTCCAATATATGTGGTATTCATGTATGTATGTTTGGTATATATACATATACAGTTCGATACTGATTGGATATTCAAATATCAAGATAAATATCAAGAGTCTTAATGACTCGCTGATAATCTTCGATTGCTCATTCATTCCATACTCAAGAAATCATTCCCATCTCGTAAAATATTCAACCATTCACAATTATAATTATTCTTCATTAAAATACCTCTATCGTACCACTCCATCTAATTCTACCCTAGAGTGTTACACAGTAATTACTGTCCGCTTGAAAGTAGAACAGAACCAACTCAGTACTGAATCATCCAAAACAACCTTTATCCTAAACAACAGGTATACATCGATACCCTGACAAGTAAAATCCTACAATCAGAACCTTCAAAAGAATCGAAACAACGCCGATCGAAGTCTACGAATCGATCGAACGAAACAACCGCATTTACGATACGATCGATCGAACACCGAATCGATCGAACGCTCCACAAGCAATTCAAATCTACGATCAATTGATACCACCGAATCGATCGAACGCGACGAATCAAGAAACAATGGCAGGACTTTATAGAGATCCTCCGATCAATTATACTCCTTCATTCAAGAGAAGCAAGCCGAAGCTCACCAAGCTCTCCATTACACATGCCAATGGGAACACCGACAGCATGAAGATCCCTCTATTCACCAACAGAGGAGGTCTAGAAGAATTCCTATTTGTTGAAGAAGCCTTCAGGAACGCCACAAAGCTCCTAAGACTACCAACCACCGACTACATTACTCACTTCAGCAGATGCTTATCTACAGACACCCAATCCAAGTGGCATGAAATGCTACAGGATCCCCTGGATCCAGATGAATTCCAATATGAAGAAAGCGCCGAAGGATATGAAGCAGCAATCATTGACTTTATCAAGGAACACTATTGCAATGCAAAAGACGCCAAGGATATCATGCATACATACCTTCAAACGCTGAAGAAACCAAGCACTGTTTCATGCAAAGACCATGCCGACCGAATGCAAATTCTCTTCAAATATACTAAAAGACTCCAAGGACATGGAACTGACCTATCACCAACAGAAGCCAAGACCATTCTGCTGCACAGCTTCCCAAGCAAATGGATCAACAGCTATGGTCTAATCCACCAAGGAATCCAAGAAAATACCACTGTACAATTCATCGTGGATCATATGAGCAGCTTAGAACGTCAAACGAAACGAAAAGCGACGAACGCTGATTCGGTCAATAATTCTGATTTGGACGCTGACAGCCATAACAACAGCTCTGATTCAGACGCTGACAGCATCGACAACATCAGCTCGGACAGTGGCACCGACGCTGAATCCGACGACGAAAATGAAGATCCAGCAGCGATCAGCAACACCAACAAAAGGAAATACAACAATCCCTGCAGAATCCCCGGACATAACCACGATTGGTCCGTATGTCCAAAGAACAGATATTCCAAAAGAAATAAGAGCAATAGCAGCAACAACAGCACTGCCACGGCTCCTAGCAATGACACTGGAAGCACTGCTTCCAATGAATCCTTCCAAGCCCAAATAAAACGCGCCATGGAACGCGCCATGGAATCATACTGCGCCCAACATGATGGGACGCTTGAAAGAACTATCGAAGGCACCATTATCTTCAAACCCAAAACGCCTCGCTTTCGACCGCAACCTATCACTGTACCGGCTACACAAGCCCGGTAACCAAATATACAAATCACAAATGCACTGTGCCTCCAGCTCCCCTGGACCTGGATGCCAGCTCAGCCCTGCTGACTGGGAAGACGCATGGAGGAGAACCCCCAGAAAGGAGGGAAGGAACCTACAGAGATGAGCCCTGTTGCAAATAAAACAAACTAATTCAAAGCGCTCAGTCCGATCCACAAGTGACGGCAACAATCAACCGATAAAATAAAGATTCAATTATGGCAAAAGAAAGAATCAAATAGCAATAAAAGATCTGGACGCAGATCGGTTCGGACGCGAACTAATTGCAAAAAGGGTACAGACGCTTAACGCCATGAATCAATCAATCGAATCGACAATATCAATATCGATAAGGGTACAGACGCAAAAATAATAATCGAATCGAATCATATATCGATGTCGAAAAAGGGTACAGCAGCAGCAACAACAAAGGCAACCTTGTTCCGGACAAACAAATAAGCCCACAGGGAGCTCCAAAAATAAGAGAGCAATCCCACAAAAACCATATTCAAAACCCACAGAGGTGCTCTGGAGTTACAAAATTCCGAACTCCAATAGACTGCTGCAAATACACCCATAAAGACCGGCCAAGTATCCGGCAAATCGCAACTGAATTTACATATCGATTCAAACCCTAACTAACAATGCGTCCCCTCTCTCCGTCACTATACAATCGCACACACAGCAACGCTCCGGCTTTGAACAACGATAACACCAATTCAACGCTCAGGCTTTTCACCTACCTAAACTCCGATTTCGACATGAGGAGGTGTTTTTATGCCTACCAAGAGCAATCACTTTCAAATCCATCGATTTTCAAATCAGCTCCACTACCCCGAGAGGTACATCACAGTTGGGGGAGGAAAAGAATTTTCTTCGACTCTTTTTCTATTTTTACCATGTCTTTACGACCCTTCTCAAGAACAAGAAACAAATCTTCAATTTCTAAAGTATCACGAGGAACCTTCTTCAATCCCAGTTCAATCTACATTACCATATATCTTCTGAAATATTTCGAATGGCATATATCATTATCTTCAACCGGTTCTCCGAACAAGCATATCTCTTTCCATCAATGCTACTCAACTCCGAACCTTATTTATTGTATTGAACCACATGCAAACTTCACCTAATCATTGGGGCACTATGTAACATGTTAATGTTACGATCCTACGAAAGTCTCTAAATGATTATTGAATCCCGCATGTACTCCAATATATGTGGTATTCATGTATGTATGTTTGGTATATATACATATACAGTTCGATACTGATTGGATATTCAAATATCAAGATAAATATCAAGAGTCTTAATGACTCGCTGATAATCTTCGATTGCTCATTCATTCCATACTCAAGAAATCATTCCCATCTCGTAAAATATTCAACCATTCACAATTATAATTATTCTTCATTAAAATACCTCTATCGTACCACTCCATCTAATTCTACCCTAGAGTGTTACAGGTGGTTTAATCAGTTTTCTATTAAGTTTAATTTAGTTACACTATTCCTGTTATCCTGTTTTTTTTTGCTGGAACTGAGCAAGAATGATTTGCTCCAGCTCCTCCAGTTTTTTGTTCTGGATTTTGCTGCTCTTGTGATAACTCGTGTTGTAACTGATTTTGGTTCCATCCATTTCAGTGGTGGGAGTTGTTCCTTTCTTTAGCTCCCGGGAATCCTGTGGTTCCCTGGAGTTGTTTCTGTTTTTATTTCGTGGGAATCGATTCCCGTGGTTCTCCGGCGTTGCTTCTCTATTAAGCAATCACCGGGCCGGTCCCACTTCCTGTTTCCCGTGGGATTAGTGGTGTTTGGGTATTCGTTATATACCTTTCCGTATATCCGTATATTTCGGTTTTGGTTGGCAAGCCCTCTTTGGCCTGTCCATCCACTCCGTGTTGGTCCAATTAGTCCACTCACTGGATTATGTGTCACTTTTTTGGCACATGTTTTCGATTATTTTGATTCTTTTCTGTTGTCGACCATGGTCCTGTCTGGATCCTTAGGTGTCTCTGTTGCTACTGCTGCTCCCTGCATTGGAGCCAACAGTTGCTGGGGTCGGTCTTCCTTCGTGCTGCAGACACTGGATATCCTTCTCCCTGTTTTGCTTCTCCGCGCCTCCATTTTTGGCAGTTCCCTTCTCGCCGGTTTGTCCGACCGGCCAAGTGTTGTTTCTGCTCATGGTCCTCAGCGCTCAGCTTGATTTTAAAATCATGCCATACCCCGGGTCTACTAGTGATTAGAACAGTAGTGATATGCAAATTGTGAGCTCTATTGATTAATCTATTTGCTACAGCTCTAAGAGCCCTTTGAATCGGCGATTCTGTCGACTCGCTGATTCTTTTATCCTTATCCTTAATCGAGTCCCGAGGGGACTCGTGATTGTATTCCGGTGCACGGCATTGTCTATCGATCAATTTTCAACCAATTCAATTCGTTCTTTTTGGGTTAAACTCTCCTCAACTACGTTCTTATGCCTGGTTAGACACTAGTTATATCAGCAGTATTGGTCTAACTTTCATTGGGACTTGATGTAAAGATATTTGCTCGTCAGCAGAATAACAAAGGGATAACAATAACAATAATACCACATAGAGTCCTGGCAAATAGTGAGACTACAGAAGATACTGTTCAGTCTCTATTGCAAACACTTAGTTACTACAAGGTACTTCCCTAGAGGTACATCGGAATCGATCATGGGGAGGGCGTGATAGGTTGTTTATTTTAGAGTGTAGCAGAAAGAGTGAATAAAGAGGGAGCTGAGCGCAGCTCAGCTCTGTATGGTATCGTGACAGCGCTCCGCTAACTAATAATAATATACGTATTTAAATAACTTTAATCACCAAAGGTGAAACTAAATTACTCAGTCTGTAACCAGACTTTAACGTCGCCTCCATCATAGAGTCAGGACCCCGAGTGGCAGAACGACAAATTTTCAAACAAACCTTGAACATCAAGCAGGGAAAAAGACAAACAAGTCCCACAAAATAGGGACTTGAGAGAAAGTGAAATGGGAGTGAAGATATTGGGATAAGATCCAGTATCAAAAGGGATGGGACAGGATGAGAAGCAGGAACAGAAGACAAAACCAAGGGACAAAGTGTAATCAACCCTGAGGTCCAGTAAGCCAGGCTCTGAGAAGAGCAGCCTCTTGTTGGTATGGCTGCACTGGTTGGACAGGCGCTGCATATTGCTTCCTTGCAAGGTGGATGGTTGCAAGCCACTGCCGCTTGGCAGTCAGGGTGTAACCTTGTAGGACGTGGAAAGGGGTTTGTAACAGGGAGTGTGACTGGGGAAGTGCACCAGCTGCACCAATTGCCAATTCTGAAGTGATGGAAGCATCAAGAGATTGGTGTTGTTCAGCATCAAGGGTACCCCCAGGACCATGGAGTCGTTCATTCCTATAAGTCCAAAGATCCCAGGAGGTAAGAAAGAACTGATGGATGATAGCTGTAGCCCAACGTTTGGGAGAGCGCTTGCTTCCAATGTGGGAGTAGTAGTCAGCCTGAATTTGGTACCAGCGAGGAGACCACCTACCAAGAAGCCAGTTGTGCCAGCCAATAGTCCTCTGTGCCCTGACAGCAGACGCAATTGCAAGTGAGTAGGATGATGGATAAATGGTCTGGCCCTTCCGAACTCTGGTGAGAAGATCCACAATGGCAACAACCAATGATGGATCAGTTTGTTCAACTTCAAGCCTCTTCTGCAGTGGTCCCTTGAAAGCTGACACACTATGCGTGACAGCCCCAGTGTCCTTGCAGGAGAGCACATGAGAAACCTTCTCGTTGTCTGCATCACACAATGGGCACCTGGAGTGATCCTGATACTGGTAGTGAAGTAGTTGGTTGCCAACACCAATGCATCCAGAAGCAAACTTGACAAACCACCTTTGCATGCCAGGAGGTAATCGCTTGAAGGCAGACAGATGGGCACACCAATGGATGGAACTCATAACAGGTTGTGGAATGGGAATGTCATGGTGGGTCTGCCAATATTGAAGAAGAGGAGGACCAGAAATAGCAACATGCAAAGCATTCTGATCAAACCTTGAACACTTGCATCCATTTAGAGAAAAGGCCCAGGGCTCTAACACAAGTCTGGGATAGTGATGGGCAGAAGCTCTATGGACAGAGAGAAAGGCCTTTGCCATGCTGTCAACCTGATGATTGCGAAGGGCCCACCAATCAAGAAAAATTCCAGCTTGATGGCCCTGAACCCACCGAAAGTGCACAGAGATTGGCAGGGCAGAAATCATGTTGCGGATGACATAAACATAATCAAAAGACTTTTGGGAAATAACCAATGGCCAAGATCCCTGAGCCTGTTTGAGAGCTGTGTCACCATCCAGAGCAATGGTGTAGGCTTGCATGAGATAACAGTCATTGGAACGTAACAGAGGAAGATCTGGGAAGTCTTCAAACAAGCTCACAGGGTGAACAGAGAAAAACTTCCACACATGTTTGTACCAGCAAGGAGTGACGTAGGAAGCAAAAGGATGATATGGTGTGACACCAAGATGGAGAGGAATGCCAAGTTCGAGCCGTAGAGACTCAGCAGTTAGCCTGAGAATCCTACCAGTTTGTGAGGACCTGACAGATTCCTGAAAGAGAGTGGCAATATGACTGAACTCTTGGAGGAGGTAGGGATGAACGAAACCAAAGCCTTGATAGAGGGAAGGACCATAGAATACATGTCTGGGAAATGTCCGTGACATCCCTGCTTTATTCAGCACAGGAACAAGTGCTGGGTGAATTATCTTAGTCCAGGTGGCCTCATCAAGTTGCGTGACAGGCATGGGGTATTCAACAGACTTCATGAAAGAATACTTGAATGTGTAGAGGGATGCCCTCTTCTCACACTTGGAAGCCTTGAGCTGAGAGCCAAAAGACTGAGACTGGGACTTCATGTGAGCAATCTGTGCTTCCTCATTGCCATCCATGGAGATAAAAACCCCAAGAGTCTTGTCAGCATGGTCAACTTCAAAACGATCCAGGGTAGCGCGATTGCCATTCTTGTCAGCAACTGAGAAGTCACCAGGCATGTCAGCAATGGAGCGATAGTCCCAACCGGATCCATTCCATTTGAAATCAATCAAATAACAGAAGGATTTGGCAGGTTCAATAGCACCACCAGTGGCAATAATCCCACCAGCCCACCGGTCAAGAGCTGCCTGAAAGTCAACAGCTAATTCCTCACCAGATGTGGAGGAATCAGAGCCAGCACAAAACAAATCTGTGTCATCCACAAAGGCAAAACCCACAAGAGAAACAAGTTGCAGTGACAATGAAGTGATAAGATGGACACCATGCCCAGCCTGTTGCATCATTCGGAAGACTATTGTTGACACCAAAGCCCAAAGAGTTGGACCAATACCATTGCCTTGGCCACAACCACTGAGAGGAACAGGTTCATCACCATACACAGGACCTGACCGACCAAAACCAGTTTTGATGTGGTGCTTGGCAAGTTGCAAAGTAGACAAAAGAACCTCACACACATGTGCAGGAACCCCAAAGCTTTGGAGAGTGAGACCTGCAATGGGATGAGAGATCCTATCATAGCAGCCCTTAGCATCATTCATAGCAACAGCACCAGATCTGCGCTTCTGCCTCAACACATCACAGATGAGCTTCTTGTTCAGGCAGGTGTTGATGGCCTTGTGGTGTTTCCTGCTTCCATGTTGATCAACAGCCACGGCATTGGCACGTTCAGCATGGGCAAGAATGCGTCTGCCAATCATCTTGTTGTTGATTTGGAACTCAGGAGACATCAGCTGAATAAGCCTCATCTTATCCACTCTATATTCACCAGGTTTCTTGAAGATCTCAACATCAGTGATGACCTGCCAAGCAGAAGGAGAGAAGCCAACAATCAATGGGACAGATCTCAGGAGAGTGTCAAACTTGTTCAACTGGGGATCAAGGGCAAAAGCCTTGTGGTGTGCAAAACTCAAACAAGAAGGTTCACTTGCTGTGCGTTCCCTCTGACGTTTCCAGGCAGCAGCATTGTCAGCTGGACACACTGAATAGTCAAAGGGGGGCAAACTCAGTATAGAGTCAGGGACTTTGAGACAGGAAAGAAATTCAGAAAGGTATTTGTCAGTGGCAGGAGGAGGATTATATGTGCCATCAAGAACTTGAGCAGAAGCATGTGCTGTGCCTAGGTAGCCAAAATCTTGAATGAAGGAGGGAGTCATGGAAGGAGTGCCAATACACTGCTGTTGACGCCGGACATTGGATTCAGCCATAGCTGGAACCATAGTAGACTGGGACTCCAAGACCTGTTCAACACCATCATGGCCAACTGCAATAGCTCTCAAGACAGCTGACTTGTTGACACGTCCCCGAATAGACCTAGCAGCAAGGCCAAGCTCTCTTTGAAGACGTTCCCTGCGCATCCTGGCACGAATCTGGGAAGCATCCTGGTTGTGAGGTTTGCCTTCAGCAAGAAGTGCATCCACCAGGCCTTGATTGAAGGAGTCTCTCCATGAGGGGGCCAATTTCTTCACTGCCCGGTATTGCCTGTAAGCTTGTTTCAGATGGAGGATAGCACTGGAAAGGTCACTGTGTTCTCCTTTGTAGAGAGAAAGCTTGCAGGCCAACCTTTTCAAAACAGTATGACTGGTGGACACACCCTGTCTCAACTTAACAACACGCCTCCAAAAGTCAATGGTATCACGATAGACTTGCAGCTTTGGTGACCATGGAACCAGACCAGCTTTAGTGTGGCAGAGATTTTGTTCAACAGAGAGCCTGAGAGAGGTAGAGGTTTCATGGAGTACTTCATATGTGGTGATGAGATCAGTGCGCACAGAAATATCCCCAGACTGAAACTGAGCCAGGAGGTGCTCCAGCTTAGCCTGGAGAGAAAACACTCCAGCCTTAAGAAAGCTGTGCCTCACTCGCTTGAAATACCGTTGGCGCAGATGAGGGTGAGAGGACTGGAGTTTGGAATGAGAGAATCTCACAGGAGGTGGAAGATGTTTGCCCATAAGGCTGCAATTACAAACCTCAATCCAAAGCAGTCTATGGTCAGATTCCATACCATGGGCACCTCCAAAGGGACAATACCCAGCCCTGAGAACATCAACATTCTCAGAGACCCAAATGGCATCAATTGGTGTTCTAGTAGTGTTTCGGTTGTGAGTGGCAGGAGGAGAAGACGTACTATGAAGGGTAAGAATGGCATCTCTGAAACCAAGAGCCTTGAGCTCAAAAGACAAGCCATCAGTCCTGACATCAGCATTCTGGTCAATCCCAACAATGACTTGATCACCTGCACCCAGGCAGACCTGAAGGGCAGCAGTCAAATCCCTGTGAAAGAGAATGCATGGATTGGGACTGAAAAGATTTTCAGCGGCCTGAAAGTATCGGTACTGTTGATTCCAGACTGAGCCAAGATCCCTATCATTTTCAACTGGGCAGTAGGCAGAAAACATGGTGACATTGTAGCCATCCCTGCCCTGAAACTTGACAAAGGACCATCTACCAAGACCAGATGGATCAGCTCCATGTGCAACCTTGTGTGAGCTGAACAGCTGGTCAATGGAAAAACCTGTACCGCCAGGCTGAAGCCAAGAGCAGGCAGAAGCTTCATGCTTGTTGTTAGCAAGATAAGAAAAACTTGAGGGACTGACATGCTTCATGCGCCGATTGAAAAGGTCACAGGGCAGGAGTTTGGATTCATTCAAACAATGTTCAGCAAAAAGAGCCACACTGGCATTGCTCTTGACAAATTGACGGGCGTTGTGCTTGGACATGGACATAAAGGCAGCTCTGCGCTGTGGTCCAATGTTTTGGAATGTGATGATGGTGGAGTTAGAGGATGGAGCTTGAGGAAAGGAATGACCAAAAGTGTCAGAATCCTTAGCAGCAAGAGATTCTCCATGAAGAGTTAATTGGACAAAATGAGGGACAGGGGAAGAGTCGGAGGGGGAAAAAGGAGAAACAGGAGAAGCATTGATGGGATTTGGATTGAAAGGCATCCCATCACACCTCATATCAGAAGAGCTAACCATGATCAGAAGGAAACCGAGTCTGTCGCACGGAAGAAAGAGTTGCCGGAGCTGATTTGGTGGAGACATTGGCATGGCTCAAATCACTGACACTAGCATCATGACCGGAAGAGAATGCAATTGCAGCAACTCCAAGCCTCAATGCAGAGGCTGCATCTTCCCCACCACCGGCAGCAGGAACTGCAGTTGAGGACTCAGGAGAGGCCACAGGGAGGTCACCTGCCATGGCATCATGGGGAGGTTCAGGAACTTCAGGGGGAACAACAGGAGAGATACCAGGGGAGGCATCAGGCTTGGCCACATGAGTAGGATCACCGCCAGGAGGAACAGCACCTGCAGGCGCTGAGGCCTGGACATCAGTGAGATTGGAAGTGCCGGTCGCTAAAGTATCCATGGATTGAGAATCATCAAATCCTCCACCACCACTGTCAGCACGGGCTTGGAGGTTAAAGTGCAGATCTAGATCAAAAGTGAGGTCGGGGGCAAGGTCAACTGACAAGTCATCATCAACAAGTTCCCAATCTCTTGCATCCCCATCACCAAAAAAGGGAAGAGAGTCATCCTGCAGTGGATCTGCAGCAGGTGCAGTTTCCACAACACAATTGACAGCAGCATCCCAATGGTAAGCTTCCATTTCAGTCAAGCACTCAGAAGAGAACCATTGGCGAACACAAGAACCATAATGAGCTTCCAGTATAATAGGCAGGAAAGACAACATGGCCATAGCTTCAGCCTTGGTGGTGATATTGTACAAAGCAAGGATCTCGCCTCGGTATGAACTGGTATCAACAGAAAGAAAAAGAGGCCATGACCAATTGTCACGGGTTCGGATGCCCAGAAGCACACTGCGCAGTGTCTTCAAACCCAGCCCTTGGCCCAGGTCAACTGGAAGATCAAGATCAACTACCCCCAGAACAGGAGCAGTTTCATGGCTCTCAATAAATTTGGCTTGGCGGTGCTTAGCCTGGCGAACAGTCTTGAGCTTGGAGGGGGGAAGAGGTCTGTCAGAAGGATTGGTAGCTGTCTCAATAAACTTGTAGAATTTACCATCAGGTAAAGAGGCAATGTCTGAAGGTTTGCAACGGTTGAACTGGGCTTTGAGGAGCTTAACAGTTTGGGCGCGCTTTGTTGCATCACATAAAACATGAGCAGCCAGAACCGGATTGGGATCAGGAGTTCTGGAGTTGTCAAGGCTGATATTCTTCCTGATAACAGCAATAGGACACGCCTGAAACCTGGGATGAGTTTGAAGCAATTCGTTGTAGTGGTCAAGATCAAAACTCTGCATGTAAGATCCAAGGAGAAAGCCACATGTGACAATAACTGGGGCCTGTATGTGGTCATATTTCAGGTCCATATCACGGTCTCTGAGCCTCTGGAGCAATTGTGCTGAAAAGAGTTTCTCCAGGGAAGCACCGCTAACTCGTAGGATAATAGAGCTCTGTAGGTCCAGTACTGTATTCTACGGAGTAGCGTAGCGCACCGAGTAGCGTAGCTCGGCTTAATTAGATCCAATCGTGTGCTAGCTCGTTGGGTAACTGTCTGGGTCAGGTATCCGGTCATAGTACATATTATACACCAATGACCCAACCCCGGCAGTAGCATAGTATCTTAGCATGGTATCATGGTAGGTTAGCATCTTCAGTATCTCGTAGCATTAGCAACCCTAACCATGTAGCATTTAGCTACACTATTACAGTGCTATACCCGGGGTACGTACAACTGGTACAAATCGTACGGGACAACCCTAGTATTTTTGGAGCTAGCACCCATACCAAACAGGATAGGTCTGTTGCTAAGCTTGTTGCTAAGCTTGTTGCTAAGCCTGTTGCTAAGCCTGTTGCTAAGCCTGTTGCTAAGCCTGTTGCTAACCATTTAGCACACAGCTCAGCACTCAGCTCAGCACCTGTTAGTCAGCTACTGGAGGCTGCTGCCTGTAGCCCCAGTACACTCTCCTACACAGGAGCCTTTAGCACAGATCATAGCACCCTGGATATCTTCATAGTCCCCGTGATTCATGCCAGTAGTCCTGTACTGAGCAACTATACCGGTCCCCGGAAACAGATACTCCCAGCGGAACACCAATACCCTTGCTTGTTGTACCAGGACGCTTGGATGGATCATAACAGAATTCAGGGGTGTATCCATATCACTTGTCAGAGATCAAACTGCATCAAATATTGCAGTTCCCTATCAGAGGCCCAGCCAATTTATGGTAGAAAAAAAAAGAGGGGGGTGGACCGGAGGACGTTTTGCCCTTGGTCCGATTCCTTAACACATACAAGGACAGATCAATCGGCCTATTGTTGTTTCAAAGTTTTATAGTCCCCGGAACCGATGTACCCGGAGACTCCCAACATATAACATATAATCGAGTCAGAGTCAAGGTCGAAATCGAAGCGTTCGAAAAGAGGTTGCAATCAAAATTGAAATCGAAATCTGCTGCGTTCGAATAATTCGTAATCGAAATCAGAATCGAAATCGTTGCGATCGAAAAACTCGTAATCGAAAATCTGCTGCGTCCAAGCTGCTTGTCAGGGATCAAAGGTACCCCAAATAATGCAGCTAAGCAGTAATTCTTACCACATGCAGCGCTCGCAGTGGCTCTTCAACATGGGGCCATTAAGCAACTTAGTGAATAGATCTGCAATGTTACTCTCGCCTGGTTCCTTTGCAACTCGGATTGTCCCAGCAGCAATAGCTTCGCGCGTCTTGTGGTAGGCAACGCTGTTGTGTTTCTTGTTGCATGGACTCTCTGGTCTGGTGACGTTTTTAACAACTGAATCATTGTCGCAGAATATATTGGTGGATCCTGCAATGGGCACACCCAGCATCCGGAGTTTATATCTGAGGCCTTCAATCATTTCGACAGCAATACGCATTGCCACAATCTCAGAACCAAAGGTAGAAGTCTCCACTGTACTTTGCCTCTTGCTGAACCAAAGGATGGGTGCATTATTCAGGAAGATAATAATTCCAGTATGGGATCTTCTGGTTGCTTTGCATCCGGCATGATCTGCATCAACAAAACACGTCATAACGACAGCTTTGCCCAAAGCTTCTGGAGCATCTGGAGGTATGACCTCCTTGGCATCTGGATAGAATTCACTCCAATCACATTGAGCGAAGCTGGATTCATCAATATCAGGGATAGCGTCATCAAATACCAACCTTGACCTAGCGTGGTTCTTAATATAGGCAAACATATGGAACAGCTGATTCAAGTGACCAATCCTTGCTTGAGCCAAATACCTTGACATCAGGGACACAGGTGTCACCAAATCCAACCTACCAAGTTCACAAAGCCATCTGAGAACTCCAATAAGACCTTGGTAATAGTTCTGCATTTGGGGATCCAGTTCCTGGGTCAAGTCAACCTCAGGTCTGTAATCGTTAGTCAGTGGAGTAGTTACTTTCTTCGGGAGATACTTGTATCCATACTTCTCAGTTCCCAGTTCCTGTTCTACTGCATCCACGGCCTTCTTGGCATACTTCTCTGAAGACATGGCCCATTTAGGGATAGGGTCATCGTCAATCTTGTACTGACTGACATCAGCGCCGAGGTAGAGTTTTGGGACTTCTATAGTACCATCCTTGAGTGTAATGCGCTGCTCTATACTCTCCAGCTGACGCCTTGGATTTTCACTGCAGCAGACAATGTCATCAACATATGCAATAAGGTATGCCCAGTATCTCGTCCCGTCTTTCTTGGTTTCAATGCGCATGTGGACATCCGGATCTGCTTTACATGCTTGATATCCCAGTTCCCTTAAATGCTTGGTAAGATAGGATCTGAAAGAGGCCCCTGCAACTGGCAGGCCATAAAGAGCCCGTACAATCTTGCAAACTTGCCAAACCAAATGAGGGGGAAATCCATCCTCAGCTCGTGCCACCAAATAATACTTCATTTTGATTGGCGCAGTGAGATAGGCGTTCTGGATATCAGCAGACAATACATCCAATCCATTCAAAGCTGCCAACAGAAAGAATATTCGGACGGAATCTCTGCTTGGGACACTACTGAAAGTGTGCTCCTTGGCTGTTGCTTGTACCTTATGGCCGTCGGCGACTAATCTAGCTTTTCTGGTGAGGGATCCCAACTTGACATTAAATATCATATGGGTTGTAATCTTGCTGAACCCTTCAGACTTGAGCCCTTCTACGGTGTAGCTGGGGTCAAACTCAAACACCATCTCGTTGTTCTTCATCTCTTTAGCAATTGCCTTCTGCCAATAGTCCGTTCCGGTCTTTTTGTCAATAGCAAGCGCTTCAGGGATTGAGTGCGGAAGCTCCACACCATACTTGTGTGTACAATCCCAGTACTTGTTGGATTTCTTGGTGGCCTTAAGAAGACGTCGTTTCCTTCGGAGTACATGATGTACCCACCATTTGAAAGCGGGCTCGTCTGCAATGTGGTTATTAACAGCATATTGCGCAGCTTCAACAGGAAAAGACTCCTTGATATCACCTAGTTTGCACCAGGATTCAGTACCATCCTTCCAGCTCACCAGGAGCCTCCACCCCTTAGTTGTAACAGGGAGAACCTTGTTGGACTTGGCAGTCGCTTGTTGCTTGTTCACGGCGGTTTCATCTTTCTCGTGATCTATGATCTCGTCCAATAGAGTGAACATACGGCCTTCATCGTCAACAGAACTGTACATGTTTTCAGCAACAATATTTGCGGTGTACTGCTCCACTGTACCGTCAGGGAGTTGCAAATTGTACATTCTGGTATCAAGGATAGGGTTGTTGTCCCTCTTCCCTAAAGGATTGCCATTCAAATCAGTGGTTCTTGCTTTGACGGTGCATTTGAGTCGTTCGTCGCCTCTCTGGATCATGATTAATATTAATATACTTATTTAAGTAGGAAAATCCACCGAAGGTGGTTAAAAGCTACTCAGCCTGTAACCAGACTTTATCGTCGCCTCAATCGAAGAGAGGTTAGGCCCCAAGTTGTAGAACGACGCGTCGCCTCAACCATGGGGGATTATTCCCCAGGTTGTAAGGACGACTATTTTGCAAACGAACCTTGGTAAGAAACAGGGGAAAAATGAACCAGTCCAGAGCACAACAGACACTGCTGTTGCGAAGCGTACAAGAGACGGGTGACAAGAACGTGAAAGGGAAAGACGCAAGCAAAACTGTCCCTTGAATGCTGCTGTAAAGCATCAGTAATGCTAGTGGTCAGCTGACACAAGCAAAACCCTGACTAGATACATAGTATCTGTAATGCTAGTGGTCAGCGTACAAAAGCAAAACTCCTCTCTTAATGCTGGAGTGCAGCATCAGTAATGCGAGTAGTCATCCCCAAACACATTCCTTACCACTGTATGGTACATAAAGTACAGAGCCTACTACCAAATTCGTAACAGCTGTCCTCCTGTTCGAACTTAGTAGTAGCCAGAAACACGTAGAGGCAGTGGAGCCTACTACCAAATTCAAATTCGTAACAGCTGGCCTTCTGTTCGAACTTGATCTTGCTCTCCTGTAGTAGCTTGGAAACAGAGGCTCTAAGTGATAACACTTATGGACCATCAGGGCTGTAGGCTTGAAAACAGGTCTCGGCTGTACTGTGGATTGGAGGGGTATATGTTGGTGGTGAAGCGTTAAGTAAAGGATACTTAACGACTTTGGGGCTTGGGTCAGAAAAACAGTAGGTCCATAATTGAAAACACTTATGGTCCAGGTATATGTAGGTAGAAGAGCCTTAAGCGAACTGTACTTAGCGGCTTTGGGGCTTGGGTAAGAAAACAGTGAGTCCATAATCGAAAACATTAATGGACCAGCAGGGCAGTAGACTTGAAAACAGATGACATTTATACTGTACACCTGAGTGGTATATGTAGATGGTAGAACCTTAAGCGAACTGTACTTAGCGGCTTTGGGGCTTGGGTCAGAAAACAGTAGGACCATCAGCAAAAACACTTATGGACCATCAGGGCTGTAGGCTTGAAAACAGATGACAGTTGAAGAATGCATCTGAGAAGTATATGTAGATGGTGAAGCCTTAAGCGAACTGTACTTTACTGTACTTAGCGGCTTTGGGGCTTGGGTCAGAAAAACAGTAGGACCTTAAGCGAAAACACTTATGGTCCAGCAGGGCAGTAGACTTGAAAACAGATGACAGTTGAAGAATGCATCTGAGAGGTATATGTAGGTAGAAGAGCCTTAAGCGAACTGTACTTAGCGGCTTTGGGGCTTGGGTAAGAAAACAGTGAGTCCATAATCGAAAACATTAATGGACCAGCAGGGCAGTAGACTTGAAAACAGATGACATTTATACTGTACACCTGAGTGGTATATGTAGATGGTAGAGCCTTAAGCGAACTGTACTTAGCGGCTTTGGGGCTTGGGTCAGAAAACAGTAGGACCATAAGCGAAAACACTTATGGTCCAGCAGGGCAATGGACTTGAAAACAGATGACAGCTGGAATTTCTTGTAGAAATAATAATATACGTATTTAAATAACTTTAATCACCAAAGGTGAAACTAAATTACTCAGTCTGTAACCAGACTTTAACGTCGCCTCCATCATAG
The DNA here is from genome assembly GCA_037355855.1 of Pseudo-nitzschia pungens. Taxonomy (NCBI): domain Eukaryota; phylum Bacillariophyta; class Bacillariophyceae; order Bacillariales; family Bacillariaceae; genus Pseudo-nitzschia; species Pseudo-nitzschia pungens. Next base: position 3,980,054 of record CM074758.1, read on the forward strand.
AGTCAGGACCCCAAGTGGCAGAACGACAAATTTTCAAACAAACCTTGAACATCAAGCAGGGAAAAAGACAAACAAGTCCCACAAAATAGGGACTTGAGAGAAAGTGAAATGGGAATGAAGATATTGGGATAAGATCCAGTATCAAAAGGGATGGGACAGGATAATAATAATAATATACGTATTTAAATAACTTTAATCACCAAAGGTGAAACTAAATTACTCAGTCTGTAACCAGACTTTAACGTCGCCTCCATCATAGAGTCAGGACCCCAAGTGGCAGAACGACAAATTTTCAAACAAACCTTGAACATCAAGCAGGGAAAAAGACAAACAAGTCCCACAAAATAGGGACTTGAGAGAAAGTGAAATGGGAGTGAAGATATTGGGATAAGATCCAGTATCAAAAGGGATGGGACAGGATGAGAAGCAGGAACAGAAGACAAAACCAAGGTACAAAGTGTAATCAACCCTGAGGTCCAGTAAGCCAGGCTCTGAGAAGAGCAGCCTCTTGTTGGTATGGCTGCACTGGTTGGACAGGCGCTGCATATTGCTTCCTTGCAAGGTGGATGGTTGCAAGCCACTGCCGCTTGGCAGTCAGGGTGTAACCTTGTAGGACGTGGAAAGGGGTTTGTAACAGGGAGTGTGACTGGGGAAGTGCACCAGCTGCACCAATTGCCAATTCTGAAGTGATGGAAGCATCAAGAGATTGGTGTTGTTCAGCATCAAGGGTACCCCCAGGACCATGGAGTCGTTCATTCCTATAAGTCCAAAGATCCCAGGAGGTAAGAAAGAACTGATGGATGATAGCTGTAGCCCAACGTTTGGGAGAGCGCTTGCTTCCAATGTGGGAGTAGTAGTCAGCCTGAATTTGGTACCAGCGAGGAGACCACCTACCAAGAAGCCAGTTGTGCCAGCCAATAGTCCTCTGTGCCCTGACAGCAGACGCAATTGCAAGTGAGTAGGATGATGGATAAATGGTCTGGCCCTTCCGAACTCTGGTGAGAAGATCCACAATGGCAACAACCAATGATGGATCAGTTTGTTCAACTTCAAGCCTCTTCTGCAGTGGTCCCTTGAAAGCTGACACACTATGCGTGACAGCCCCAGTGTCCTTGCAGGAGAGCACATGAGAAACCTTCTCGTTGTCTGCATCACACAATGGGCACCTGGAGTGATCCTGATACTGGTAGTGAAGTAGTTGGTTGCCAACACCAATGCATCCAGAAGCAAACTTGACAAACCACCTTTGCATGCCAGGAGGTAATCGCTTGAAGGCAGACAGATGGGCACACCAATGGATGGAACTCATAACAGGTTGTGGAATGGGAATGTCATGGTGGGTCTGCCAATATTGAAGAAGAGGAGGACCAGAAATAGCAACATGCAAAGCATTCTGATCAAACCTTGAACACTTGCATCCATTTAGAGAAAAGGCCCAGGGCTCTAACACAAGTCTGGGATAGTGATGGGCAGAAGCTCTATGGACAGAGAGAAAGGCCTTTGCCATGCTGTCAACCTGATGATTGCGAAGGGCCCACCAATCAAGAAAAATTCCAGCTTGATGGCCCTGAACCCATTGAAAGTTCACAGAAATTGGCAGGGCAGAAATCATGTTGCGGATGACATAAACATAATCAAAAGACTTTTGGGAAATAACCAATGGCCAAGATCCCTGAGCCTGTTTGAGAGCTGTGTCACCATCCAGAGCAATAGTGATAGAGCCAGAAGCAATATCAAAAAGATTCACCAGAGCAGTGCAACAGGTGAGAACTCCAATGATACCCGCCAGTTCACTCCTGTAGGATGACTGATCCTCAGGGGATCCACTGACAAAATTACAGCCAGTGAGGAACAAAGAAGCAGACTTGGTGGAGGTATTGGGTGACAAAATGAAAGCAGAAGTTCCTCTGAGAAGGTCCGGATCAAATGAACCATCACATACAGCACTGGCAGTACCACTCGCAATAGCATCAACAAGGTGCTGACAGCCAGCCTGTGGTAGGGAATATTGGTGGAGAAGTACTCTTGGAGACGCACAGAGTGCATCAAAGGCATCTACTGGGGAGTCTGGAAGAGAATCAAATGGATTGTACTCCAGAGGATCCATGTCAGGAGGTTCAGAAACAAAAGCAGAGGACCCAACAACGCGTACAACTTGTCCACAAATAACAGGGCAGACAAGCACATCAGCACAGGCTGGTTTGTCAGAAATGAGTTCAGAAGTGACCCTGTATCTACCCCTGCCCTGGGAGGTGCTCACAATCCAGCCAGTAGAAGTTTTGAAGAATATTCTGTCGGTGGAAGGAGACAAAAACCAAGGCCAGAGAGAAGCTGTCTGGGCAGAGAGCCAATGCCCAAGATGGAAAGAAGGAGCCAGTGCCCTGGCTGCAGGGGGTGGACAGGGGGGAAGAAAACATGTCTGAAGAGCCTTAGTCCATAAGCGCTTTGCTGCTGGAGGCCAAGATGGAGGACATCTCGGCCAGTCAAGATGATCCCTCAAGTGATTGGAGGATGTCAGCTGGAAAGCCATGGGAGAGAGTCTTTTTCCATCTGGAGTACATATGTCAGCAAGGGAAATAGCCTTGAGGGACATGCGCATGTGATTCAAGAGGGACAAGTCAGCACCTCGGAAGCCAGCGTTGACAAAGGCTTGCATGAGATAACAGTCATTGGAACGTAACAGAGGAAGATCTGGGAAGTCTTCAAACAAGCTCACAGGGTGAACAGAGAAAAACTGCCACACATGTTTGTACCAGCAGGGAGTGACGTATGAAGCAAAAGGATGATATGGGGTGACACCAAGATGGAGAGGAATGCCAAGTTCGAGCCGTAGAGACTCAGCAGTTAGCCTGAGAATCCTACCAGTTTGTGAGGACCTGACAGAATCCGACCAGTTTGGGAGGACCTGACAGATTCCTGAAAGAGGGTGGCAATATGACTGAACTCTTGGAGGAGGTATGGATGGATGAATCCAAAGCCTTGATAGAGGGAAGGACCATAGAACACATGTCTGGGAAATGTCCGTGACATCCCTGCTTTATTCAACACAGGAACAAGAGCTGGGTGAATTATCTTAGTCCAAGTGGCCTCATCAAGTTGCGTGACAGGCATGGGGTATTCAACAGACTTCATGAAAGAATACTTGAAGGTGTAGAGGGATGCGCGCTTCTCACACTTGGAAGCCTTGAGCTGAGAGCCAAAAGACTGAGACTGTGACTGCAAGTGAGCAATCTGTGCTTCCTCATTGCCATCCATGGAGATAAAAACCCCAAGAGTCTTGTCAGCATGGTCAACTTCAAAACGATCCAGGGTAGCGCGATTGCCATTCTTGTCAGCAACTGAGAAGTCACCAGGCATGTCAGCAATGGAGCGATAATCCCAACCGGATCCATTCCATTTGAAATCAATCAAATAACAGAAGGATTTGGCAGGTTCAATAGCACCACCAGTGGCAATAATCCCACCAGCCCACCGGTCAAGAGCTGCCTGAAAGTCAACAGCTAATTCCTCACCAGATGTGGAGGAATCAGAGCCAGCACAAAACAAATCTGTGTCATCCACAAAGGCAAAACCCACAAGAGAAACCAGTTGCAGTGACAATGAAGTGATAAGATGGACACCATGCCCAGCCTGTTGCATCATTCGGAAGACAATTGTTGACACCAAAGCCCAAAGAGTTGGACCAATACCATTGCCTTGGCCACAACCACTGAGAGGAACAGGTTCATCACCATACACAGGACCTGACCGACCAAAACCAGTTTTGATGTGGTGCTTGGCAAGTTGCAAAGTAGACAAAAGAACCTCACACACATGTGCAGGAACCCCAAAGCTTTGGAGAGTGAGACCTGCAATGGGATGAGAGATCCTATCATAGCAGCCCTTAGCATCATTCATAGCAACAGCACCAGATCTGCGCTTCTGCCTCAACACATCACAGATGAGCTTCTTGTTCAGGCAGGTGTTGATGGCCTTGTGGTGTTTCCTGCTTCCATGTTGATCAACAGCCACGGCATTGGCACGTTCAGCATGGGCAAGAATGCGTCTGCCAATCATCTTGTTGTTGATTTGGAACTCAGGAGACATCAGCTGAATAAGCCTCATCTTATCCACTCTATATTCACCAGGTTTCTTGAAGATTTCAACATCAGTGATGACCTGCCAAGCAGAAGGAGAGAAGCCAACAATCAATGGGACAGATCTCAGGAGAGTGTCAAACTTGTTCAACTGGGGATCAAGGGCAAAAGCCTTGTGGTGGGAAAAACTCAAACAAGAAGGTTCACTTGCTGTGCGTTCCCTCTGGCGTTTCCAGGCAGCAGCATTGTCAGCTGGACACACTGAATAGTCAAAGGGGGGCAAACTCAGTATAGAGTCAGGGACTTTGAGACAGGAAAGAAATTCAGAAAGGTATTTGTCAGTGGCAGGAGGAGGATTATATGTGCCATCAAGAACTTGAGCAGAAGCATGTGCTGTGCCTAGGTAGCCAAAATCTTGAATGAAGGAGGGAGTCATGGAAGGAGTGCCAATACACTGCTGTTGACGCCGGACATTGGATTCAGCCATAGCTGGAACCATAGTAGACTGGGACTCCAAGACCTGTTCAACACCATCATGGCCAACTGCAATAGCTCTCAAGACAGCTGACTTGTTGACACGTCCCCGAATAGACCTAGCAGCAAGGCCAAGCTCTCTTTGAAGGCGTTCCCTGCGCATCCTGGCACGAATCTGGGAAGCATCCTGGTTGTGAGGTTTGCCTTCAGCAAGAAGTGCATCCACCAGGCCTTGATTGAAGGAGTCTCTCCATGAGGGGGCCAATTTCTTCACTGCCCGGTATTGCCTGTAAGCTTGTTTCAGATGGAGGATAGCACTGGAAAGGTCACTGTGTTCTCCTTTGTAGAGAGAAAGCTTGCAGGCCAACCTTTAAAAGGGATGGGACAGGATAAGAAGCAGGAACAGAAGACAAAACCAAGGTACAAAGTGTAATCAACCCTGAGGTCCAGTAAGCCAGGCTCTGAGAAGAGCAGCCTCTCGTTGGTATGGCTGCACTGGTGGGACAGGCGCTGCATATTGCTTCCTTGCAAGGTGGATGGTTGCAAGCCACTGCCGCTTGGCAGTCAGGGTGTAACCTTGTAGGAAGTGGAAAGGGGTTTGTAACAGGGAGTGTGACTGGGGAAGTGCACCAGCTGCACCAATTGCCAATTCTGAAGTGATGGAAGCATCAAGAGATTGGTGTTGTTCAGCATCAAGGGTACCCCCAGGACCATGGAGTCGTTCATTCCTATAAGTCCAGAGATCCCAGGAGGTAAGAAAGAACTGATGGATGATAGCTGTAGCCCAACGTTTGGGAGAGCGCTTGCTTCCAATGTGGGAGTAGTAGTCAGCCTGAATTTGGTACCAGCGAGGAGACCACCTACCAAGAAGCCAGTTGTGCCAGCCAATAGTCCTCTGTGCCCTGACAGCAGACGCAATTGCAAGTGAGTAGGATGATGGATAAATGGTCTGGCCCTTCCGAACTCTGGTGAGAAGATCCACAATGGCAACAACCAATGATGGATCAGTTTGTTCAACTTCAAGCCTCTTCTGCAGGGGTCCCTTGAAAGCTGACACACTGTGCTGTACTGCCCCAGTGTCCTTGCAGGAGAGCACATGAGAAACCTTCTCGTTGTCTGCATCACACAATGGGCACCTGGAGTGATCCTGATACTGGTAGTGAAGTAGTTGGTTGCCAACACCAATGCATCCAGAAGCAAATTTGACAAACCACCGTTGCATGCCAGGAGGTAGACGCTTGAAGGCAGACAGATGGGCACACCAATGGATGGAACTCAAAACAGGTTGTGGAATGGGAATATCATGGTGGGTCTGCCAGTATTTAAGAAGAGGAGGACCAGAAATGGCAACATGCAGAGCATTCTGATCAAACCTTGAACACTTGCATCCATTGAGAGAAAATGCCCAAGGCTCAAACACAAGTCTGGGATAGTGATGGGCCGAAGCTCTATGAACAGAGAGAAAGGCCTTTGCCATGCTGTCAACCTGATGATTGCGAAGGGCCCACCAATCAAGAAAGAATCCAGCTTGATGGCCCTGAACCCACTGAAAGTGCACAGAGATTGGCAGGGCAGAAATCATGTTTCTGATGACATAAACATAATCAAAAGACTTCTGGGAAATAACCAAAGGCCAAGATCCCTGAGCCTGTTTGAGAGCTGTGTCACCATCCAGAGCAATAGTGATAGAGCCAGAAGCAATATCAAAAAGATTCACCAGAGCAGTGCAACAGGTGAGAACTCCAATGATACCCGCCAGTTCACTCCTGTAGGATGACTGATCCTCAGGGGATCCACTGACAAAATTACAGCCAGTGAGGAACAATGAAGCAGTCTTGGTGGAGGTATTGGGTGACAAAATGAAAGCAGAAGTTCCTCTGAGAAGGTCCGGATCAAATGAACCATCACATACAGCACTGGCAGTACCATTCTGAATAGCATCAACAAGGGTCTGACAGCCAGCCTGTGGTAGGGAATATTTGTGGAGAAGTACTCTTGGAGACGCACAGAGTGAATCAAAGGCATCTGCAGGGGAGGCTGGAAGAGAATCAAATGGATTGTACTCCAGAGGATCCATGTCAGGAGGTTCGGAAACAAAGGCTGAGGACCCAACAACGCGTACAACTTGTCCGCAAATAACAGGGCAGACAAGCACATCAGCACAGGCTGGTTTGTAAGAAATGAGTTCAGAAGTGACCCTGTATCTGCCCCTGCCCTGGGAGGTGCTCACAATCCAGCCAGTAGAAGTTTTGAAGAATATTCTGTTGGTGGAGGGAGACAAAAACCAAGGCCAGAGAGAAGCTGTCTGGGGAGAGAGCCAATGCCCAAGATGAAAAGAAGGAGCCAGTGCCCTGGCTGCAGGGGGTGGACAGGGGGGAAGAAAACAGGTCTGAAGTGCCTTAGTCCATAAGCGCTTTGCTGCTGGAGGCCAAGATGGAGGACATCTCGGCCAGTCAAGATGATCCCTCAAGTGATTGGAGGAGGTCAGCTGGAAAGCCATGGGAGAAAGTCTTTTTCCATCTGGAGTACAAATGTCAGCAAGGGAAATAGCCTTGAGGGACATGCGCATGTGATTCAAGAGGGACAAGTCAGCACCTCTGAAGCCAGAGTTGACAAAGGCTTGCATGAGATAACAGTCATTGGAACGTAACAGAGGAAGATCTGGGAAGTCTTCAACCAAGCTCACAGGGTGGACAGAGAAAAACTTCCACACATGTTTGTACCAGCAAGGAGTGACGTAGGAAGCAAAAGGATGATATGGTGTGACACCAAGATGGAGAGGAATGCCAAGTTCGAGCCGTAGAGACTCAGCAGTTAGCCTGAGAATCCTACCAGTTTGTGAGGACCTGACAGATTCCTGAAAGAGGGTGGCAATATGACTGAACTCTTGGAGGAGGTATGGATGGATGAATCCAAAGCCTTGATAGAGGGAAGGACCATAGAACACATGTCTGGGAAATGTCCGCGACATCCCTGCTTTATTCAGCACAGGAACAAGAGCTGGGTGAATTATCTTAGTCCAAGTGGCCTCATCAAGTTGCGTGACAGGCATGGGGTATTCAACAGACTTCATGAAAGAATACTTGAAGGTGTAGAGGGATGCGCGCTTCTCACACTTGGAAGCCTTGAGCTGAGAGCCAAAAGACTGAGACTGTGACTTCATGTGAGCAATCTGTGCTTCCTCATTGCCATCCATGGAGATAAAAACCCCAAGAGTCTTGTCAGCATGGTCAACTTCAAAACGATCCAGGGTAGCGCGATTGCCATTCTTGTCAGCAACTGAGAAGTCACCAGGCATGTCAGCAATGGAGCGATAATCCCAACCGGATCCATTCCATTTGAAATCAATCAAATAACAGAAGGATTTGGCAGGTTCAATAGCACCACCAGTGGCAATAATCCCACCAGCCCACCGGTCAAGAGCTTCCTGAAAGTCAACAGCTAATTCCTCACCAGATGTGGAGGAATCAGAGCCAGCACAAAACAAATCTGTGTCATCCACAAAGGCAAAACCCACAAGAGAGGAATTTCTTGTAGAAATATTCCTACAGTGGAAGGGGCTGTTCGCGAACTTCGACTTGAAAAGACTTATGAGGACTCAGCAAGGAACTTCAAAGAATGTAGAACATTAAGTGAGAATCACTTAAGCAGCTTGGAAACAGTGTAGAACATTAAGTATAAGATATACTTAAGGGCCTTGGAATGGAGCTGGGAAACAGATCGAAGCAATAGACATGTACGTTTGGTTTTGCTGTACGGTAGAATCTGTACTGGAAGTGCTGTAGAAAATTATGTGTCGGTTTTGGTGCTGCTGCTGCTGCTGTTGCCGAATCCGATCGACGACGGCAATGGTGAATAGGCACCAAAGCAGCCAAAACAAAGCAGCAAGCAACTGAACTGATAGCAGAAACGAAGAGCGGAGGTCTTGGTTAATACATGTAGGTCCTGGTATTGTGATTGGGGGTGTAAAAGGGAGCGAGATATCGCATGGTAAATTTGTGTAGAAATCTACGTATTTTTAATACTGGAACATCGGAACGTCGGACAAAATGCGCTTTGCGCAAATTGTGCCTCTCTGGATCATGACCTTGTTCCCAATATACTCATCATAGGTATCCCCATCGGATACGAGCTCATCCACATCTGGGATAGAGGCTTCTGGTTCTGCCATGGTGGTGGAATCGTCTGGCCATCTATCCTGGTGGTTCTCAAATAGTTCCTCTGGGGGTTGCGGGTATGTCTCTTGGAACTGAACATCAGTGTCCTCGAGTTTGTCCCTGATCTTGGATTCAACTGCTTGGTCAAATGAGTCCATGGCTTGCTTGACATCGTGTGCACGCCATTCAGCTTCAGTGACAGCTCTAACAGTGTTAGTACTGACTGGAAGTGCGGATTCAGTGAGGATCCAGTGACAGTCGCCACCTCCAAACATTCTTCCGAGTCTCTCTGTACGATCGGACAGGTCAGTCCAATAGACAAAATTGTACCACTCGTGTGCTTGATACAGGACCTTCCGGAACTGTAAATATCTTCGCGCGAATTGCGCTATTTTTTGAGTCAAACTTGTCAACTCACATCCCCCTTTTGGAACACAATTTGGGGGGATAAACTCGCACTTTTTTCTCGCACTTTTTTCGAGACCAAAAAGTGCAAGTTTTCGCGGGACTAAAAAAAACGTTCTTTTTCAACTCGCATTAAATGCGAGTTTGGTTCAACGGACAAAAAAAGTGCGAGTTTTCTTCGCAAAAATTTTTTGATGCGGGAGTCAATTTGCTAAGAGAGGTGCTTTTAATTAAAATTATCGATGCGTTGCAAGCATTATCGACGCATTGCTGTTGCTTGCTGCTTGCTGTCCCCCCCCTGTATTATTGACGCGTTGCTGCTTGCTGCTGCTTCCCCCCCGTGTATTATCGACGCGTTGCTGCTTGCTGCTGCTTGCTGTCCCCCCCCTGTATTATCGACGCGTTGCTGCTTGCTGTCCCCCCCCTGTATTATCAAAGCGTTGCTGCTTGCTGCTGCTTGCTGCTGCTTGCTGTCCCCCCCCCTGTATTATCGACGCGTTGCTGCTTGCTGCTGCTTGCTGCTGCTTGCTGTCCCCCCCCTGTATTATCGATGCGTTGCTGCTTGCTGCTGCTTGCTGTACCCCCCCTGTATTATCGACGCGTTGCTGCTTGCTGTCCCCCCCCTGTATTATTGACGCGTTGCTGCTTGCTGCTGCTTGCTGTCCCCCCCCTGTATTATCGACGCGTAGTTGCTTGCTGCTGCTTGCTGCTTGCTGTCCCCCCCCTGTGTTGTCGACGCAACGACGGAGTCGATTTGTTAATAGAGGCGCAACGATTTGCTAAGAGAGGCGCAATGAGAGAGGCGCGCAATGGGAGTCAATTTGTTTTAATAGAGGCAAAACGACGGAGTCGAAAACGACGAGTTTTTGGTTGAAATTTTTGTTGAAAACACTCATTTTCCAAAGAAAACTCGCATTTTTTAAAGAAAACTCGCATTTTTTAAAGAAAACTCGCATTTTTTAATGAAAACTCGCATTTTTCTGCTGAAAACTCGCATTTATTGCTGTATATACGTGTTTTTTTTCTAGAGCAAAAATGCGAGTTTTTTTTTTACCATAAAAATCCGCACTTTTTTCGATCCCAAAAAATGCGAGTTTCTTTGGGGGAGATAATAAATTTAAGGGGATACCCTCAAAATGACTAACTGCAATTAAAAATCGCGCGGTCTGCGCATCGAAAACTATCTTTGTTCCGGAAGGTCCAGGGAGATATCTGGCATATATCCATGCACTAACTCAAAGGGAGTCCTTTCCATGCACGCCGGATCACTGGATACAGTCCTTTGCCTGATAGCTGCAACAAGCTCGCCACAGAATGCCCATAATCTTTTGGGGGATTTCTTCCGTGCAGTCTTCTTCCGGATGCTTCTACTGAGATGCCCAATGCTGAGCTCTGCTCTGTTCTGGAAGGGACAGTGCGGCTGGATGAACGTCTGGTGGATATTGTTCTTCCTGATCACAGCATTCCAGGGGGTCCTGTATGTGCCCACAGCTCCCTGCTCCTTGGCGCCATCAGATATCAAATGCTCTGGGATTCCAACTTCATGGATAAAGATCTTCAGGCTATCCACCGCTTGCTTCTTGCTGTGGATTGGGATGAATTCTTCATATCCCTTACCATTGCTGAACACTTGGGCGGCTTTATCTTGTCTCATAATACTTGGTACCTTTGCATGCCAAGTGTCAGTCCCCCACTTGCCGGCCGCAACTCTCTTGTTTCGAAAGCTCTGTGTTGGGAGCCTTCTAACCAAAGGATGTTGGGGATTCCTGTATCCTTTCTGTATAGTTACTCTCAGTGTGCTGGCTCTTGCCTTTTGCTCAGATATATCCCACATCTTGGAGAGCCTGTCTGAATCAATCTTGCTGTACCTGTCCGTATCAATCGATGGTCCCCATTGCTTTCTTCTTTGGATTGTATCTGTCTCCGGGTCAGAGATTGGCTCCTCCAAATCTGCCCAAGCGATTTGCTTGTCCCTGTACACAGCAGATAGTGCAACCGGTGCATCCCTGAGGTTGGGATCCAGTTCAAATCTATCTAGTCCATCAGTGTACGCAGGCTCATACAGGGGTGTATGAAGGGCATTGATCTTGAGGCTTGGCTTGTTTTCCCTGTCCCCGCAAGTCTCAGATGAATCATCTTCAGGAACAACTTGGGGATCAGAGTAAATTGATGAAAGTCTCGTATGGAGCCGGTCATCAGAAGCAATGGAACAGGGGGTCAGATCTCTTGTACACAGCTGTTGTAGGCGTCGGAGCTTGTAATGGGAATACTGCTCCTTGGAGGGTAGCATGTCACTGGGCTTGAGCTTCTTGGAATACAGAGAGGATTTGAAGTGGTTCCTGTGGTTGGGGGGCTGTAGACTCGTGCAATCGGACATGGGAAATCGTGTCGGGGCAGGGTTCTCAATCGGTTTGATTCCTGTCAGGGCAGGGTTCTCAATCGGTTCGATTCCTGTTGTAGGCACATTGCCTGTCGTGGCACCAACATTGGTCTGTTGTTGCTGCTGTACAGCAGAAACAAACTTGGTTGGGTCAGGGGAATAGGGATGTGATTGGTCAATCGCTGATTCAGCCTGCTGAAATTTCGGGCTTGCTGGATTCCATGGGTCATCCATTGTTGCAATTACATGATCACACGTTTGCATTTCCCTTTTCGTGGGGCGTCGGGAGGGGAAGTAGGAAATAACACCATTAAGCTGGAGCTTAATATCCAGTGTCCGGGGGTTCGCTTCGTCTCCATCTTCGGCAGTGTGCTCGATATGGATTGAATGGGATGATTTGGAATCAAACTGTCTCGGTGTTTCGTCCACACGGTTGTGTCCACAACTTCTAACTTGGTTGGGGCAGATTAAGCTGTGCTGGAGTCTGTCCCCGAAATACAAAGCCTCATGGAAATATATCAACCAAACCTTTCCATTTGAATCCGTATAGGCAGTGACGCATGTTCCGATTGGAATGTTCTTCACCGGTTCATATTCTGGAGAGAATGGATGAACATCCACATGGGAGGTAACTTGGTCTTCCAATAGAATCATGTTGCAACCAGCAGCTGTCGTGTCTGCATGGCTATCCAACTCGCAGTTGCTCTCTGCAGGCCTTGCAGATTGTGCTGCTGGTACATCCATTTGATACACCAGCCGGCCCACCTTACTCAATTTCAGGCCCCGGCTGGGAAGTCAATCCTTCTTGGCATTGCCATTGCCATTGCCTTTTCCTTTGCCATTTTTGCCTTTCTTCCGTCCCTTCGGTCCGAAATTGTTGCCAGCGCAACTCTGTGGGGACGGTGCTGGTTGAGTTTCTGCGGCTTGGACGCTGCGGGATTGGGCCTTCTTTTGACGGAGCTCTTTTAGTTTCTCTCGTTGTTTGGCGGAGAAGGTCCTGTAGACGGAAGGGGGATAATTCTTGGCTTCAATTGTACCGGTGTAGGTACCTACCACGGACTTAGATTTCTTGTTTCCATTTCCACCTCCATTCCCGCCTCCATTACTAGCCACAAAAGCTGAGACGGATCGACCGCGCTTGTTTGAATGGTGGATGGTCGTGATACCAAGTTCTTCGGTGAACATCGCAACCATTTCTCTGAAATTCGACATATACTTCGCCTTGTCGCGGAGAGCGATTGATTTGGCATTATTCAAACGCTCGTCTGTAATTGATCTGAAGAAGTCCAAGATGAATCGCTTCTCGTCTCTCTTTGGATCAAATCCAGCGTAGTTGATGAGAGTGGTACGGAACTTCAACCAATTTCGGCAGTGGGTCTCAAAATCGTGGAGACGGGAGTCGCCTGAATACTTGGAGTCCGCGATGGCTTTGATGGTCTTGCTGACAACCGCGTCGACATTTGTCTCTGTGAAGGCATGGTCGTAGATATGGAGGTATGCCGCTCGGGCATTACCTCGTGTCTCATCCCGTTGGTATGCGAAGGTTCGGATGTATTCCCAGCCTGGACCACTTCGTACAGCAGTACAAAGCAACGTCCAGACCGTTTGGTTATCCTCTTCAAACTGCTCGCCTTCAAGCACTGCACATCGTAAATTGTATTCCGTCCAGTTGGAGAAGCCGTCTCTGCCGCCAATGGGACTAGATCGGTCCGCCAACGTCACCTTGGCTTCTTCTTCTAAGCGAATCACATACAGTAGGGGGAATCCATGCTTGTTGAAACGATTGCGTAGGTCTTGGCGGAATGCTCGGTCCCACTCAGCAAACTTGGGCAGGGTCGTCAAGGAAGGCGGGGGAGTCGTCACGGGGGTTGCCTCTCGTTGCTTCTTTGTCGCCACTAGACGCTTCTCGGTCCGTTCATAAGAATCTTGATGCTCTAACCATTTTTTGGCAGTGGGACGGGCACCAATGAGGGGTTGGTAGCAGACCCATTCAGCAAACACCATTAGCTTCTCGATAAGAGAGTCACTGATATAGACGGCCGTAGGGTCAGGACAAGCAGGGTGCCTGTAGGAGGCAAGGTTTCTGGAGAATCTGGAAGCACGCTCAGGGGTGAGCCGACGGATGGAATCAATCGTGGATAAATCAGATCGGAATAACTCTTCAGCCATCGCCTCATTACAGAAAGATTCGTAGACCTCAAAGAGATCTCCTTCCTGTTTGGTGAGTGGCTTGCCGTCGTTGTAGCCGTAGATACCTCCCCTTGCCTGAGCAGCTCTGTTGGAAGCGATAAGGGCCTCCTTGTCTTTGGAGGTACCGAACTTTTCATCCATCCGGTCCTGTAGGATTTGGAGTTGCTTGACAACCATAGCCATGGCAGTGTCGCTCTGGGTACGGGGCTGGATAGAAAAATCATCTTCTGCTTGGACCCTAGATCCTGTTGCAACTGTGTTGTCTTGGGCTTCGGTGTTGGTCGCTGCCTCCGTCGCTGCTGCTGTCTTCGCCGCTGCTGCTGCCTTCGCCGCTGCTGCTGCCTTTGCTGCTGCTGCTCTGGTGATCTTCTTGACTGGCTTGTAGCCGCTTGGCGCTCTAGACTTTCTTTTGCGTCCTTGCTCCTTCTGCTCCTCCTCATCAGAGTCCTCAGGTTCCTCCTCATCAGAGGGATCGGTGATCTCCTCGTCGTCCGACTTGTCTTCATCCTTCCCTGGGGTCTCCTCCTCGGGGGGCTCCCTACCCTGGGTTTCAAGGATCTTGGGATCGTTGGGGGACTTCTTGGATGGTTCCTTTTCAGTAGGGTTAGGCATGTTGGTTAGGCTTTGGATGACTTCTGGATGATTTATAACTCGTTCCTTTTTCAAAGAATGATAAATTTGTTGCTCGTTCCAAGTTAGTTTCTTGCTTGGAATAATCGGCAGTCAGTATGAATCGTTCCTGATCTGACCGGTGGTTGTTGGTGTAACATAGTGTTGGCGATTGCGAGAATACCTCTCGATGACCTTCCGTGTTTAGATAAGACCAAACTTGGTGACCTTCTGGGTTTAGATAAGATTAAACTTGGTGACCTTCCGGGTTTAGGCGAATCGGAAGGGTATCTTTCGATGACCTTCCGTGTTTAGGTAAGACTAAACTTGGTGACCTTCTGTATCTTCGGTCGTGCTTATTCATTTGGCAGCAATCCACTACCAGCAACTGGATGTTTGAACGTGCTGAAGGCTGTGCAAGCCTTTTGTTCCATCCTGGGCACTCGTAACGTACTGAAGATTCCTATTGGAGGGCGTCTCGTATGGATTCTTTCGTTACGTCCTTTTCTTGCTCAATCGGTCCCTTTTGCATCCGGGCTAGTAAGACTTGGTGGAGCCACCACCCTGCTCTGTTTCGTAGACCTGGTATGAGCCGTCCTCACGGGATCCCTAGGCCCCGGTATCTAGCAAAAGGGAGCCCCATTTACATCGCTGTAGATCTCCTTACGTCCGCTCTGAGCTTGCCGTTCGTGTCTGCGTCCGACGTCCAAAATAATGATCTACTGGAGGCACGTCGATGTCAGTTCCTTGTGTTACACTGTAGACCAGGAATTGAGTTTTACATCCAGCAGATGGTTCTTTTACATCCAAGTGTAGGCATGGATGCCAGCGTGATGATCAGTCAGCTGGGTTTCGTCACGCGCTCTAGCCGGCGTCCCGGCTTTGTAGTGGTTCGAGCGGTGGGTCTGATAAACTGTAAAGATATTCGCTCGTCAGCAGAATAACAAAGGGATAACAATAACAATAATACCACATAGAGTCCTGGCAAATAGTGAGACTACAGAAGATACTGTTCAGTCTCTATTGCAAACACTTAGTTACTACAAGGTACTTCCCTAGATGTACATCGGAATCGATCATGGGGAGGGCGTGATAGGTTGTTTATTTTAGAGTGTAGCAGAAAGAGTGAATAAAGAGGGAGCTGAGCGCAGCTCAGCTCTGTATCGTATCGTGACAGCGCTCCGCTAACTCGTAGGATAATAGAGCTCTGTAGGTCCAGTACTGTATTCTACGGAGTAGCGTAGCGCACCGAGTAGCGTAGCTCGGCTTAATTAGATCCAATCGTGTGCTAGCTCGTTGGGTAACTGTCTGGGTCAGGTATCCGGTCATAGTACATATTATACACCAATGACCCAACCCCGGCAGTAGCATAGTATCTTAGCATGGTATCATGGTATGTTAGCATCTTCAGTATCTCGTAGCATTAGCAACCCTAACCCTGTAGCATTTAGCTACACTATTACAGTGCTATACCCGGGGTACGTACAACTGGTACAAATCGTACGGGACAACCCTAGTATTTTCGGAGCTAGCATCCATACCAAACAGGATAGGTCTGTTGCTAAGCTTGTTGCTAAGCCTGTTGCTAAGCCTGTTGCTAAGCCTGTTGCTAAGCCTGTTGCTAACCATTTAGCACACAGCTCAGCACTCAGCTCAGCACCTGTTAGTCAGCTACTGGAGGCTGCTGCCTGTAGCCCCAGTACACTCTCCTACACAGGAGCCTTTAGCACAGATCATAGCACCCTGGATATCTTCATATTGAACAGGGACTGTCCCGCCCTACAAATGTGATTTCACCGGTTGAAAGGCTTCCACCTGGCATTTGAACCTCGGGGAAGGTTCTTTGGAAAGCTGAGACACTAAATTTTTGTCTAGCAATAGGTGATAGAAACGGGAAGAGAGTTCTTGTACCTTCACTTCGATTCCAAAGAGACCCATTTTATCCTGGGTGGGGTGTCCCATTTGCATTTTTTGGGTCTAGGAGGGACCCAACGTACGCTAAAAACGGAGTTTTTGCCAGTTTTTTTTCGATCGCGCATTTTTGATATCTTCATATTGAACAGGGACTGTCCCGCCCTACAAATGTGATTTCACCGGTTGAAAGGCTTCCACCTGGCATTTGAACCTCGGGGAAGGTTCTTTGGAAAGCTGAGACACTAAATTTTTGTCTAGCAATAGGTGATAGAAATGGGAAGAGAGTTCTTGTACCTTCACTTCGATTCCAAAGAGACCCATTTTATCCTGGGTGGGGTGTCCCATTTGCATTTTTTGGGTCTAGGAGGGACCCAACGTACGCTAAAAACAGAGTTTTTGCCAGTTTTTTTTTGATCGCGCATTTGATCGAGTTTTTTTGTGTGTGTTTTTGCAAAAAATTAAATCGGATTGATCAAATTGTGAATCGGATTGATCAAATTCAAAATTAGCCATCGTGAATGCATTCCTGTAAATTTATTTTAAAGTTTTTATTTTTGTGGTACATTTTCTACTTAGTTGTACGGCAGACGTTCAGTTATTAGGAACGCACACATATCAGTCATAGTTCAGTTATTTTGGAACAGAGGAAGTAATAATTAACCGAATCGCACATGGGAATCGAATCGGTATACAAGATATTCATGTACGTATACTTGATATGTACAAACTGGCATGCAGAAGAGAGCGATAGCAGGATTAAGGTTACATACAGAATATATGATATATACAGGGATGTAGATCATATAAGGAGATCCCGATGACATCATCGCTCATTATTTCCTCTCTTTATTTTGAATCCCATCTCGTAAAGTGAAATAATAATTTACGTATTTAAATAACTTTAATCACCAAAGTTGAAACTAAATTACTCAGTCTGTAACCAGACTTTAACGTCACCTCCATCAGAGAGTCGGGACCACAAGTGGTAGAACGACAAATTTTTCAAACGAACCTTGAACATCAGACAGGGAAAGAGACAAAAAACAAGTCCCACAAAATAGGGACTTGAGAGAAAGTGAGATTGGACGGAGGATAATGGGATAAGAACCAGTATCAAAAGGTAGGGGACAGGATGAGAAGCAGGAACGGAAGACAAAACCAAGATACAAAGTGGAATCAACCCTAAGGTCCAGTAAGCCAGGCTCTTAGGAGAGCAGCCTCTCGTTGGTATGGCTGCACAGGTTGGACAGGTGCTGCATACTGCTTCCTGGCAAGGTGGATGGTTGCAAGCCACTGCCTCTTGGCAGTCAGGGTGTAACCTTGTAGGACTTGGAAAGGGGTTTGTAAAAGGGAGTGTGACTGGGGAAGTGCACCAGCTGCACCAATTGCCAATTCTGAAGTGATGGAAGCATCAAGAGATTGGTGTTGTTCAGCATCAAGGGTTCCCCCAGGACCATGGAGTCGTTCATTCCTATAAGTCCAGAGATCCCAGGAGGTAAGAAAGAACTGATGGATGATAGCTGTAGCCCAACGTCTGGGAGAGCACTTGCTTCCAAGTTTGGAGTAGTAGACAGCTTGGATTTGGTACCAGCGAGGAGACCACCTACCAAGAAGCCAGTTGTGCCAACCAATTGTCCTCTGTGCCCTGACAACCAAAGCTATTGCAGGAGAGTAGGATGAGGGATAAATGCGCTGGCCCTTCCGAACTCTGGTGAGAAGATCCACAATGGCAGCAACCAATGATGGATCAGTCTGCTCAACTTCAAGCCTCTGCTGCAGTGGTCCCTTGAAGGCAGACACACTGTGCCTGACAGCCCCAGGATCCTTGCAGGAGAGCACATGATACACCTTCTCCTTGTCTATGAAGATATTCAATATAATATAATATACGTATTTAAATAACTTTAATCACCGAAGGTGAAACTAAATTACTCAGTCTGTAACCAGACTTTAACGTCGCCTCCATCATAGAGTCAGGACCCCAAGTGGCAGAACGACAAATTTTCAAACAAACCTTGAACATCAAGCAGGGAAAAGGACAAACAAGTCCCACAAAATAGGGACTTGAGAGAAAGTGAAATGGGAATGAAGATCTTGGGATAAGATCCAGTATCAAAAGGGATGGGACAGGATAAGAAGCAGGAACAGAAGTCAAAACCAAGGTACAAAGTGTAATCAACCCTGAGGTCCAGTAAGCCAGGCTACACAATTTTGCGACGCGCGATTTTGTCCGACGTTCCGATGTTCCAGTACTTAAAACACGTAGTTTTCTACACACATTTCCCCTTTAATATCTCCCTCACTTCTAAAGCTCCTACAACAACACCAAGCACTACACCTATTAACAGTGACCTCCTCTATCTGATTCTGCTGTTTGTTTGGCTGCTCCCTGCTTCCTTTGGTTGCTTTGGTTCCTTGTTTCCTGTCGGTCGGTCGATTCGGCAGCAACACAAGCAAACAAGGACACATAATTTTCTACAGCGCTCCCAGTACTAATTCTACAGCAGCTCTGTCGGCAAGCAACAAGCAACACGACCGAAAACAAGGACACATAATTTTCTACAGCAATTGCCGTACTAATTCTACAGCAGCTCTGCTCCGGTTAGTCTCCACGCTCAGTTTGTCTCCGAGCTCGATCTGTTTCCAAGCTACCTTATTATTTAACGCTATACAGTCTTTCAAGCCCCTTAAGTGATATCCACTTAATGTTCTACATTCTTCAAGGTTCCTTGCTGAGTTCCCTAAGTCTTTTCAAGTTGAAGTTGTCGAACACATACATACCCCCCTCTCTAGAAGGTCCCTCGCGAGCATATCTTCCAGTTCCCCCTTTATTTTCAAGCCAATTGCCCACTACTCCTTAAGTGTTTATCACTAAAGAGTACCCCTGTTTCCTAGCCAAGCCCCCTCGTCCTTAAGTGTTTTCGCTTAAGGCTCCCCTACTACATCTGTTTTGGAGCCAAGACCAACCGATCCCTAAGTACCTACTACTTAGTGTACTCTTGTTTCCAAGACTACAGCTACTACCGCCCCTTGTTTTCAAGACTACAATTCTCCTGGTCCCTAAGTGTTCGCGAGTTCCCTGCTCCCTAAGTGTTTTCGCTCTTAAGCAACCCCAACTTGAACTTCAAGTTCGACACTGTTTTCAAGACACAAGCCTCCCCCTGGTCCCTAGATCTATCTATTAAAGCCCCTGTTTTCAAGCAAGCAGCTTCTCTGATCCCTAAGTGTCTCGCTCAAGGTACCTGTTTTCAAGCCAATTGCCCCTGGATACTGTTTCCATTTCCCCCCTCTACGTAAATTCTACAGGGCCAAAAGTGGTACTTCTATTCCATTTGCCCGCAACTCTGACAGAACTACCAGAATTTTCCCTGTAGAATTCTACAGCAGCTCTGTTCCGTGATTCCACTTATAAGTACTCGCGAGTTTGAACTTCAAGTTCCCTCCTGAGCCTTTTAAGTGTGCCCTGTCATTGATTTCCCCCGGTCCCTAAGTGTTCCTACTACAGCCCCTGTTTTCAAGCAAGAAGCTTCCCTGGTCCCTAAGTGTCTCGCTCAAGGTCCCTGTTTTCAAGCCAATTGCCCCTGGATACTGTTTCCACTTATAAGTACTCGCGAGTTTGAACTTCAAGTTCCCTCCTGAGCCTTTTAAGTGTGCCCTGCCATTGATATTCCCCGGTCCCTAAGTATTCCTACTAAAGCCCCTGTTTTCAAGCCACTAGCTTCCCGGTGGGCTGCTGTATTTCAATTCGAACCGTATCCGATTCGAATTTGCAAGCCTACAAGCCTACACGATTTGCAGTAGCTGCAAAATTGTTCAAATTTGCACAATTTTCAAGCTAGGAGTACAGTACGAGTACAAGCCTACACGATTTGCCGAGTACAAGCCTACAAGCTACACGATTTGCAGAGCTCTTCCGCGCGCAGAGTTTTTGTGCTCCAAGTGTGAGACGAATTTTGCTCGTTTTTTAGCAAAAACTTCTGAGTTCCCCAGTGACTTTTGTGGGTGTGCTCCAGTATATTTTTTTGGATCCCCAGGGACCTTTTCCTTGTCCAGACCAAGGTTACCCTTGTTGTTGCTGCTGTACCCTGTTTCCAGGCTACACCCATCTGTATATATCCATACAGGTTAACACTGACAGCCTACCAGCGCCCGAGCCAACACGCCTATTCAGACGATCCTAGCCCCACCATGCCTCCCCCCCCGCCAGCTTCCAGGCGAAAAAGGTCTACCTTGGCTAACACTCCTTCAAACAAACGCGCCTTTACGGGGACCCCTTCCCGCCGACTACCTGCTGGTTCCGTTCTTCAGGCTACTCCCTCTCCCCCTCCCTCTCCCCGTACAGCTAGGGATTCACTCCCTTCGGATGATGATATGTCCTTCACTTCTGCTGTGTCTACTGGTGCACTAGATGATGTTGATATGAGCACTGAGCAGTCAGGCACTGGGCATTCAGACACAGGGCATTCAGGCAGTGGGCAGTCCGACAGTGGGACGTCTGACAGTGGGAAGTCCAACAGTGGGAAGCCCAACAGTGGAAATTCCAACAGTGGGACGTCCAACAGTGGGAAGCCCAACAGTGGAAAGTCCAACAGTGCGACGTCTAGGGATGGCCAGCCAGGCTCTGAGCACTCAGACTCTAAGCACCCTCCTTCCAAGGTCTCTCCTTCCAAGTCTAGTCTGAAACAAGCTACTCTTGCATTTCTTTCTGACACACCGTCTGCAGAGCGACATGCCCTGCGCAAGAAAGCCCTGGCTGCTGCCAACAAAGCTCACTCAGATTCCTTCCTCTGGTGCTTCTACGGTAAGGGGCCTTTTACTGGTCGTGCTTCCATTCCCACCCCTATCCACACTCTTCGTAAAACTCCAGCAGGATTCCGGCTATGGACTGGGTGTCCTAGTCCCACTCACTTCTTCAGCAAGAAAGATGGGAATGACAAGAAATCCATCCATGATGTCTGTCAGTCTGCCATCCCTCCAGCATATGCTCAAGCTTTTCCTGACAACCCTGAGTGGAGAACTGCTTCTGTGGAGTCCCTGGTTTCCCTTGCTTCTCTCTGCTTTCAAGCCTCTGCAGACTGGACCAAGCAACCTTCAGGCCATGCTCTGAAGAGATGTCTTATTGGTTTGGTCAAGATGTCTCCTGAGTGTTTTGATGACCTGTATTGTGAAGGTAACCTTTTGCCCAGCACTGAAGGAAGAGTTTGGTTGGCAGCCAATCAGGTGCTTGGCTCCCACTGGCATTTCAAGAAGCGACCTCCTACACCTGCGCCAGCTGCAGTTGATGATGCTTCCACCTCCAAATCAGTGTCCTTTCTTCCTGGTGGTGGTGATGCTACTGTCTTGTCCTCCTCTGCTGGGCATTTCCTCCAACGCCGAGGGGTTTGCTCCAGTGATTCTAGAGCTCCAGTGGATGTCACTGCTGGCACCAAGTGTTCTCATAGTTCTTATGTCACTCTGTCCCTTCCAAGGTTGATGTCACAACGCCCTGGGGAACTATATGATGAGCTGCTCAAGTCTCTCAAGGAAGCTTTGGATCTTCTATGGACTGTTGACAAGCGCCTGGTGTTGTATGTTTTTCCCTCCAGAGCCAGGCTCAACCCCAAGGCCAAGCCTGTTACCAAGTTTTGGACGACACTTCCTGACAGGAAGACCTTGGAATTGTATGTTGCTCAGCTCTGGCTTCGCAGTAGAACTGCTCCTCATCTACGCTTCTTTGTGGGCCACAGTGCTTCCCTGGAGAAACTCTTTTCAGCACAATTGCTCCAGAGGCTCAGAGACCGTGATATGGACCTGAAATATGACCACATACAGGCCCCAGTTATTGTCACGTGTGGCTTTCTCCTTGGATCTTACATGCAGAGTTTTGATCTTGACCACTACAACGAATTGCTTCACACTCATCCCAGGTTTCAGGCGTGTCCTATTGCTGTTATCAGGAAGAATATCAGCCTTGACAACTCCAGAACTCCTGATCCCAATCCGGTTCTGGCTGCTCATGTTTTATGTGATGCAACAAAGCGCGCCCAAACTGTTAAGCTCCTCAAAGCCCAGTTCAACCGGTGCAAACCTTCAGACATTGCCTCTTTACCTGATGGTAAATTCTACAAGTTTATTGAGACAGCTACCAATCCTTCTGACAGACCTCTTCCCCCCTCCAAGCTCAAGACTGTTCGCCAGGCTAAGCACCGCCAAGCTAAATTTATTGAGAGCCATGAAACTGCTCCTGTTCTGGGGGTAGTTGATCTTGATCTTCCAGTTGACCTGGGCCAAGGGCTGGGTTTGAAGACACTGCGCAGTGTGCTTCTGGGTATCAGAACCCGTGACAATTGGTCATGGCCTCTTTTTCTTTCTGTCGATACCAGTTCATACCGAGGCGAGATCCTTGCTTTGTACAATATCACTACCAAGGCTGAAGCAATGGCCATGTTGTCTTTCCTGCCTATTATACTGGAAGCTCATTATGGTTCTTGTGTTCGACAATGGTTCTCTTCTGAGTGCTTGACTGAAATGGAAGCCTACCATTGGGATGCTGCTGCCAATTGTGTTGTGGAAACTGAACCTGCTGCAGATCCAATGCAGGATGACTCTCTTCCCTTTTTTGGTGATGGGGATGCAAGAGATTGGGAACTTGTTGATGATGACTTGTCAGTTGACCTTGCCCCAGACCTCACCTTTGATCTGGATCTGCACTTTAACCTCCAAGCCCGTGCTGACAGTGGTGGTGGCGGATTTGATGATTCTCAATCCATGGATACTTTAGCAACCGGTACTTCCAATCTCACTGATGTCCAGGCTTCAGCGCCTGCAGGTGGTGTTCCTACTGGAGGTGATCCTTCCAATGTTGCCAAGGCTGATGCCTCTCCTGGTATTCCTCCTGAAGTTCCCCCTGCAGTTCCTGACCCTCCCCAGAATGCCATGGCCGGTGACCTCCCTGTGGCCTCTCCTGATTCCTCAACTGCAGTTCCTGCTGCCGGTGGTGGGGAAGACGCAGCCTCTGCATTGAGGCTTGGAGTTGCTGCAATTGCATTCTCCTCCAGCCATGATGCTAGCGTCAGTGATTTGAGCCATGCCAATGTTTCCACCAAATCAGCTCCGGCAACTCTTCCTTCCGTGCGACAGACTGGGTTTCCTTCTGATCATGGTTAGCTCTTCTGGTCTGAGGTTTGATGGGGTGCCTTCCAATCCAAATCCCATCAATGCTTCTACTGTTTCTCCCTTTTCCCCCTCCGCCTCTTCCCCTGTCTCTCATTTTGTCCAATTAACTCTTCATGGAGACTCTCTTGCTGCTAAGGATTCTGATAGTTTTGGTCATTCCTTTCCTCAAGCTCCATCCTCTAATTCCACCATTATCACCTTCCAAAACATTGGACCCCAACGTAGAGCTGCCTTTATGTCCAGGTCCAAGCACAACTCCCGACAATTTGTCAAGAGCAACGCTAGTGTGGCGCTTTTTGCTGAACATTGTTTGAATGAATCCAAGCTCCTGCCCTGTGATCTTTTTAATCGGCGCATGAAGAATGTCTGTCCCTCAAGTTTTTCCTATCTTGCCAACAACAAGCATGAAGCTTCTGACTGTTCATGGCTTCAGCCTGGTGGTACAGGGTTTTCCATTGATCAACTGTTCAGTTCCCACAAGATTGCCCATGGGGCTGATCCTTCTGGTCTTGGGAGATGGTCCTTTGTCAAGTTTCAGGGCAGGGATGGTTACACTGTCACTATGTTTTCTGCTTACTGCCCTGTTGAAAATGACAGGGACCTTGGTTCCGTCTGGAATCAACAGTACCGATACTTTCAAGCAGCTGAAAATCTTTTCAGTCCCAACCCATGCATTCTCTTTCACAGGGATTTGACTGCTGCCCTTCAGGTCTGTCTGGGTGCAGGTGACCAGGTCATTCTTGGGATTGATCAAAATGCTGATGTTCGGACTGATGGCTTGTCTTTTGAGCTCAAGGCTCTTGGTTTCAGAGATGCCATTCTTACCCTTCATAGTCAGTCTTCTCCTCCTGCCACTCACAACCGCAACACTACCAGAACACCAATTGATGCCATTTGGGTCTCTGAGAATGTTGATGTTCTCAGGGCTGGGTATTGTCCCTTTGGTGGCGCCTATGGTATGGAATCGGACCACAGAATGCTTTGGATTGAAGTCTGTAATTGCAGCCTCATGGGCAAACACCTGCCATCTCCCGTGAGCTTCTCTCATTCCAAACTCCAGTCCTCCCACCCTCATCTGCGCCAACGGTATTTCAAGCGTGTCAGGCACAGCTTTCTCAAGGCTGGAGTGTTTTCTCTCCAAGCTAAGCTGGAACACCTCCTGGCTCAGTTTCAGTCTGGGGATATTTCTGTGCGCGCTGATCTCATCACCACATATGAAGTCCTCCATGAAACCTCCACCTCTCTCAGGCTCTCTGTTGAACAAAACCTTTGCCACACAAGAGCTGGTCTGGTTCCATGGTCCCCGAAGCTGCAAGTCTATCGTGATACAATTGACTTTTGGCGGCGTGTTGTTCAGCTGAGACAGGGTGTGTCCACCAGTCATACTGTTTTGAAAAGGCTGGCATGCAAGCTTTCTCTCTACAAAGGAGAACACTGTGATCTTTCCAGTGCTGTCCTCCACCTGAAACAAGCTTACAGGCAATACCGGGCAGTGAAAAAATTGGCCCCCTCTTGGAGAGACTCCTTCAATCAAGGCCTGGTGGATGCACTTCTTGCTGAAGGCAAACCTCACAACCAGAATGCTTCCCAGATTCGTGCCAGGATGCGCAGGGAACGTCTTCAAAGAGAGCTTGGCCTTGCTGCTAGGTCTATTCGGGGACGTGTCAACAAGTCAGCTGTCTTGAGAGCTATTGCAGTTGGCCCTGATGGTGCTGAACAGGTCTTGGAGTCCCAGTCCACTATGGTTCCAGCTATGGCTGAATCCAATGTCCGGCGTCAACAGCAGTGTCTTGGCACTCCCTCCATGACTCCCTCCTTCATTCAAGATTTTGGCTACCTCGGTACAGCCCATGCTTCTGCTCAAGTTCTTGATGGCACATATAATCCTCCTCCTGCCACTGACAAATACCTGTCTGAATTTCTTTCTTGTCTCAAAGTCCCTGCCTCTATTCTGAGTTTGCCTCCCTTTGACTATTCAGTGTGTCCAGCTGACAATGCTGCTGCCTGGAAACACCAAAGGGAACGCACAGCAAGTGAACCTTCTTGTTTGAGTTTTGCCCACCACAAGGCTTTTGCCCTGGATCCCCAGTTGAACAAGTTTGACACTCTACTGAGATCCGTCCCATTGATTGTTGGCTTCTCTCCTTCTGCCTGGCAGGTCATCACGGATGTTGAGATATTCAAGAAACCTGGTGAATATAGAGTGGATAAGATGAGACTCATCCAGTTGATGTCTCCTGAGTTCCAAATCAACAACAAGATGATTGGCAGACGCATTCTTGCCCATGCTGAACGTGCCAATGCAGTGGCGGTTGATCAACATGGAAGCAGGAAACACCACAAGGCCATCAACACCTGCTTGAACAAGAAGCTCATCTGTGATGTGTTGAGGCAGAAGCGCAGATCCGGTGCTGTTGCTATGAATGATGCCAAGGGCTGTTATGATAGAATCTCTCATCCCATTGCAGGTCTCACTCTCCAGAGCTTTGGGGTTCCTGCACATGTGTGTGAAGTTCTTCTTTCTACTCTGCAACATGCTAAGCACCACATCAAAACTGGTTTTGGTCGTTCCGGCCCTGTGTATGGTGATGAACCTGTTCCTCTCAGTGGTTGTGGCCAAGGCAATGGTATTGGTCCAACTCTTTGGGCCTTGGTGTCAACCATTGTCTTCCGAATGATGCAACAGGCTGGGCATGGTGTCCATCTTATCACTTCTTTGTCACTGCAACTGGTTTCTCTTGTGGGTTTTGCCTTTGTGGATGACACAGATTTGTTTTGTGCTGGCTCTGATTCCTCCACATCTGGTGAGGAATTGGCTGTTGATTTTCAGGGAGCTCTTGACCGATGGGCTGGAGGGATTATTGCCACTGGTGGTGCGATTGAACCTGCCAAATCCTTCTGTTATTTGATTGATTTCAAATGGAATGGATCCGGTTGGGACTATCGCTCCATTGCTGATATGCCCGGTGACTTCTCTGTTGCTGATAAGAATGGCAATCGCGCTACCCTGGATCGTTTTGAAGTTGACCATGCTGACAAGACCCTTGGGGTTTTTATCTCCATGGATGGCAATGAGGAAGCACAGATTGCTCACATGAAGTCACAGTCCCAGTCTTTTGGCTCTCAGCTCAAGGCTTCCAAGTGTGAGAAGAGGGCATCCCTCTACACATTCAAGTATTCTTTCATGAAGTCTGTTGAATACCCCATGCCTGTCACGCAACTTGATGAGGCCACTTGGACTAAGATAATACACCCAGCTCTTGTTCCGGTGCTGAATAAAGCAGGGATGTCACGGACATTTCCCAGACATGTATTCTATGGTCCTTCCCTCTATCAAGGCTTTGGTTTTATTCACCCCTACCTCCTCCAAGAGTTCAGTCATATTGCCACCCTATTTCAGGAATCTGTCAGGTCCTCACAAACTGGTAGGATTCTCAGGCTAACTGCTGAGTCTCTACGGCTCGAACTTGGCATTCCTCTCCATCTTGGTGTCACCCCATATCATCCTTTTGCTTCCTACGTCACTCCTTGCTGGTACAAACATGTGTGGAAGTTTTTCTCTGTTCACCCTGTGAGCTTGTTTGAAGACTTCCCAGATCTTCCTCTGTTACGTTCCAATGACTGTTATCTCATGCAAGCCTTTGTCAACTCTGGCTTCGGAGGTGCTGACTTGTCCCTCTTGAATCACATGCGCATGTCACTCAAGGCTATCTCCCTTGCTGACATTTGTACTCCAGATGGGAAGAGACTCTCTCCCATGGCTTTCCAGCTGATATCCTCCAATCACTTGAGGGATCATCTTGACTGGCCGAGATGTCCTCCATCTTGGCCTCCAGCAGCAAAGCGCTTATGGACTAAGGCACTTCAGACCTGTTTTCTTCCCCCTTGTCCACCCCCTGCAGCCAGGGCACTGGCTCCTTCTTTTCATCTTGGGCATTGGCTCTCTCCCCAGACAGCTTCTCTTTGGCCTTGGTTTTTGTCTCCATCCACCAACAGAATATTCTTCAAAACTTCTACTGGCTGGATTGTGAGCACCTCCCAGGGCAGGGGCAGATACAGGGTCACTTCTGAACTCATTTCTGACAAACCAGCCTGTGCTGATGTGCTTGTCTGCCCAGTTATTTGCGGACAAGTTGTACGCGTGGTTGGGTCCTCAGCCTTTGTTTCCGAACCTCCTGACATGGATCCTCTGGTGTACAATCCATTTGATTCTCTTCCAGACTCCCCTGCAGATGCCTTTGATGCACTCTGTGCGTCTCCAGGAGTACTTCTCCACAAATATTCCCTACCACAGGCTGGCTGTCAGACCCTTGTTGATGCTATTCAGAATGGTACTGCCAGTGCTGTCTGCGATGGTTCATTTGATCCGGACCTTCTCAGAGGAACTTCTGCTTTCATTTTGTCACCCAATACCTCCACCAAGACTGCTTCATTGTTCCTCACTGGCTGTAATTTTGTCAGTGGATCCCCTGAGGATCAGTCATCCTACAGGAGTGAACTGGCGGGTATCATTGGAGTTCTCACCTGTTGCACTGCTCTGGTGAATCTTTTTGATATTGCTTCTGGCTCTATCACCATTGCTCTGGATGGTGACACAGCTCTCAAACAGGCTCAAGGATCTTGGCCATTGGTTATTTCCCAGAAGTCTTTTGATTATGTTTATGTCATCCGAAACATGATTTCTGCCCTGCCCATCTCTGTGCACTTTCAGTGGGTTCAGGGCCATCAAGCTGGAATCTTTCTTGATTGGTGGGCACTTCGCAATCATCAGGCTGACAGCATGGCCAAGGCATTTCTCTCTGTCCATAGAGCTTCTGCCCATCACTATCCCAGACTTGTGTTTGAGCCCTGGGCATTTTCTCTCAATGGATGCAAGTGTTCAAGGTTTGATCAGAATGCTCTGCATGTTGCCATTTCTGGACCTCCTCTTCTTAAATATTGGCAGACCCACCATGATATCCCCATTCCACAACCTGTTTTGGGTTCCATCCATTGGTGTGCCCATCTGTCTGCCTTCAAGCGACTCCCTCCTGGCATGCAAAGGTGGTTTGTCAAGTTTGCTTCTGGATGCATTGGTGTTGGCAACCAACTACTTCACTACCAGTATCAGGATCACTCCAGGTGCCCATTGTGTGATGCAGACAACGAGAAGGTTTCTCATGTGCTCTCCTGCAAGGACACTGGGGCTGTCAGGCACAGTGTGTCGGCCTTCACGGGACCACTGCAGCAGAGGCTTGAAGTTGAACAAACTGATCCATCATTGGTGACTGCCATTGTGGATCTTCTCACCAGAGTTCGGAAGGGCCAGACCATTTATCCATCATCCTACTCCCTTGCAATTGCTTCTGCTGTCAGGGCACAGAGGACTATTGGTTGGCACAACTGGCTTCTTGGTAGGTGGTCTCCTCGCTGGTATCAAATCCAGGCTGACTACTACTCCCACATTGGAAGCAAGCGCTCTCCCAAACGTTGGGCTACAGCTATCATCCATCAGTTCTTTCTTACCTCCTGGGATCTTTGGACTTATAGGAATGAACGACTCCATGGTCCTGGGGGTACCCTTGATGCTGAACAACACCAATCTCTTGATGCTTCCATCTCCTCTGAATTGGCCATTGGTGCAGCTGGTGCACTCCCCCAGTCACACTCCCTTTTGCAAACCCCTTTCCAAGTCCTACAAGGTTACACCCTGACTGCCAAGAGGCAGTGGCTTGCAACCATCCACCTTGCCAGGAAGCAGTATGCAGCGCCTGTCCCACCAGTGCAGCCATACCAACAAGAGGCTGCTCTTCTCAGAGCCTGGCTTACTGGACCTCAGGGTTGATTACACTTTGTACCTTGGTCTTGTCTTCTGTTCCTGCTTCTCATCCTGTCCCATCCCTTTTGATACTGGATCTTATCCCAATATCTTCATTCCCATTTCACTTTATCTCAATTCCCTATTTTGTGGGACTTGTTTGTCCTTTTCCCTGCTTGATGTTCAAGGTTTGTTTGAAAATTTGTCGTTCTGCCACTTGGGGTCCTGACTCTATGATGGAGGCGACGTTAAAGTCTGGTTACAGACTGAGTAATTTAGTTTCACCTTTGGTGATTAAAGTTATTTAAATACGTATATTATTATTATTAGGTCCAGTAAGCCAGGCTCTGAGAAGAGCAGCCTCTTGTTGGTATGGCTGCACCGGTGGGACAGGCGCTGCATATTGCTTCCTTGCAAGGTGGATGGTTGCAAGCCACTGCCGCTTGGCAGTCAGGGTGTAACCTTGTAGGACGTGGAAAGGGGTTTGTAACAGGGAGTGTGACTGGGGAAGTGCACCAGCTGCACCAATTGCCAATTCTGAAGTGATGGAAGCATCAAGAGATTGGTGTTGTTCAGCATCAAGGGTTCCCCCAGGACCATGGAGTCGTTCATTCCTATAAGTCCAGAGATCCCAGGAGGTAAGAAAGAACTGATGGATGATAGCTGTAGCCCAACGTCTGGGAGAGCACTTGCTTCCAAGTTTGGAGTAGTAGACAGCTTGGATTTGGTACCAGCGAGGAGACCACCTACCAAGAAGCCAGTTGTGCCAACCAATTGTCCTCTGTGCCCTGACAACCAAAGCTATTGCAGGAGAGTAGGATGAGGGATAAATGCGCTGGCCCTTCCGAACTCTGGTGAGAAGATCCACAATGGCAGCAACCAATGATGGATCAGTCTGCTCAACTTCAAGCCTCTGCTGCAGTGGTCCCTTGAAGGCAGACACACTGTGCCTGACAGCCCCAGGATCCTTGCAGGAGAGCACATGATACACCTTCTCCTTGTCTATGAAGATATTCAAGGTGGGTGTTATGATCTGTGCTAAGGCTCCTGTGTAGAAGGGCTACTGGGGCTACAGACAGCAACATCCAGTAGCTGACTAACAGGTGCTGAGCTGAGTGCTGAGCTGTGTGCTAATTGGTAGCATACAGCCTTAGCAACAGGCTTAGCAGCAGGCTTAGCAGCAGGCTTAGCAGCAGGCTTAGCAGCAGGCTTAGCAACAAGCTTAGCAACAGGCTTAGCAACAGACCTATCCTGCTTAGTATGGATGCTAGCAGAAGTTACTAGGGCCGTCGCGTACGATTTGTACCAATTGTACGTACCCCGAGTAAAGCACCTGTTATGGTGTAGCTAAATGCTACAGGGTTAGGGTTGCTAAGCTACGAGATACTGGTGGTGCTAACCTACCATGATATCATGCTAAGATACTATGCTACCGCCGGGGTCGGGTCATTGGTGTATAATATGTACCATGACCGGATACCCGGCCCAACCAGTTATCCAACGAGCTAGCATAAGTGAGCTAGCACACGATTCAGTCTAATTAATCGGAGCTACGCTACGCTACTCCGATACGATACGCTACCCGTAGAATACAGTACCAGAGCTACAGAGCTCTGTTATTATATGAGTTATCGGATTGCTGTTGCTGATACGATACAGAGCTGAGCTGCGCTCAGCTCCCTTTATTCACTCTTTATCTTCCACTCTAAATTAAAAGCCTATCATGCCCTCCGCTATCGATTGATTCGGATGTACCTCTAGGGAAGTACCTTGTAGTAACTAAGTGTATGCAATAGACCTTGAACAGTCCACTGTAGACTCACGATTTGCCAGGACTTTATGTGTTATTATTGTTAGGGCTTTCCCCTATTTTTTCAGTACGCAGTACCAGACGATTTATCTACCGACCAAGTTCTACGAAGATTGCTGACAAGCAATATCAACGCAGTTTATCAGACCCACCGCTCGACCCACTACGAACCGGGACGCCGGCTAGAGCGTGTGACGAAACCCAGCTGGCTGATCACCACTGGCATCCATGCCTACACTTGGATGTAAAACCTCAGCTGTAACTGGACCAGCAGCTGACATCGCGAGATCCCTGATGTTAATGGGGAGCCCTTCCCCAGCAGACAGACGCGCAAACCGACCGGAGCCCGCACATCCACCTCTGGGGCCTACTGATACAGGATACAGTAGCTGAGCGTCATGGTGGCACCATGGAGGCTCGGTCCGGTGGGGAAGGAGCGAGACGGATGTGGAGAAAGCAGCGCCCATGATTCCCTGTTAATTTTACAGGATTCAAGGGGGCGTTTGCCACGGATGGAACTACACTGAAAAAAGAAACTTTCGTGGAAACAGAACACCACGTACCTTCCAGTGAGAACAGTTATATCCAGCAGAACAATGGACATGACGTCAGGCCCATCCGACAAAATGAGGACACTGACCCCCTCAACCTGCCATGTCATCGATTTCGATTTTTAGCCAAGGGAACTTCAAAAACAGAAAAATACCGGCCACCTGGACTTGGCAACAGTGATTCCTTGTTCCGGTCGGAATCAGGACCCTGAGATCAGTCATATCTCAAAATTGAATCGATTGGACCAGAGCAGAGCCCTGAGATCAGTCATATCTCAAAATCAAATCGATTGGACCAGAGCAGAGCCCTGAGATCAGTCATATCTCAAAATCAAATCGATTGGACCAGAGCAGATAGACCGAATAGAATCCTTTCTTTCTTTCGGACGTCGACACGGAACCGTCGACACGGAACCGTCGACACGGACCATGAATTTGGATGCTCTTCTTTTGAATGACGACACGGACGTCGACATGGAATCGACACGTGACCTCCGATCGACACGTAACTTCCTTTTCTTTTGGTCGACGCCAATACAGAACCTTCGATCGACAACTTGGATGGAAACAGTCCCCACCACAAAAGAATTTGGTTCAGAAACTGGAGCAAGTTAGTTACTCAGAGCACTAAGTCAAGTCAACCATGGCCAAGCAAACCAGAAGCCAAGCCGCTGCTGCCGCCGCCGGAGCCAGCGCTCCTGGAAACGGCCCACCTGGAGCCGGCGCTACTGAAGCAGCTGTCCCTGGAGCCGGCGTTCCTCCACATGGAGTCAGCGCCACTGGAGCTGTCCCTGGAGCCAGCGCTTCCCCACCTGGAATTGCTGGTGCCGCCGCCGTCGTTGGAGCCCCCCCTGCTGGAGCACCTATAGGAGTCCCTCCTGTTGCTCCTGCTGTCTTTGGAGTCTCCAGGATCCAACAAGAACCGAACCTCGATATCCAACCACGATCTGAGATGATCCTGCTTGCTGTTGCTGAAGAACTGAGAGCAATGCGCAACGAGAATGCAGCTCGGATTGCTGCTGAGGCTGCTGCTGCTGCTGCTGCTGCTGCTGCCGCTCGTGCCCCTGCTCCTGCTCCTGCCGCCGCTCCTACAGGGGCTAGTCCTGGTATCCTCCAAGCTCACGCCACAGCCCAGGCTAATGGAGGCATCTCTGGGTACAAGAATGGAGCAAAGCTCACCTGAAGGGAATTAGAACTCCACAAGATCCTTGCGGGTTTCAGCAACAGTGATACAGCGGACAAATTATTCCGGAATGGCCTAAACAGCATCGAGGCGATCCAGCAACTCTCTGCGAAGGAACTTCCCAAGTACCTAAGTGATTTCAATGGAGACCGTCATCCAATGTGTCCCCACCCTGAACGAGTATTCATTGGACTTTCCTTCAGACAATCCTTTAAGCTTCTTTCGGAGTGGATCCGCTACCAACCACTCATTGGTATCAAGCCTACAGCCCATACTTGGCTCAGTGATCCCCTCGCAGCTGACCAGACGCGCGATCGTCTACATGGAATGGAAACCGCCGACAAGGAGACAGTCTCAGCATCCATTACTCCGCCGAAGCTCGCCAGCCTTGACAACTTCCGTCAGTGGGAAGAAAACTTCCGTCAGTTCCTCCGCTTCCAGTACAATGAACAAGGATTCCCCCTATCATATGTTATTCGTCCGAAGGAGCAAGAGACGTTGACTGCAGCTCAGAGATCCGCCACTGTTGGGAAGGACGGGACTTTTTCCAACTGGATGGATTATAATGTTCGATGCGCCACGCTTGAAGGCCCGCAGTTTGTCACTGACAACCACGACGTTTGGGTACTGCTCTGTAATGCAGTTCGCGATGGACCTGGCTGGGCTTACACCCGAAGGTACAAGGACGCGAAGAATCCGACTGGGAACGCCCGAGCCGCCTTCCTAACCCTCTACGAGAATGCCTTCTCCGAAACCAACGTCGCGGCTATCCTTGACAAGGTCCGTACGAGCATGTTCACTTCCCGCTACACAGGGGACTCCCGAACCCACGACTTTGAGAAGCACTGCAGAACTTGGTTGAATTTCCAGACTACTCTTGTCAACCACGACAAGTTCCCAGACGAAAAAGACTTCACCATGAATTTCATCCACAGCATCCAAGATGAACGGTTTGAGAACCCCAAGCTCCAAGTCCTCCAAACCGACAAGTACACCAAGGACTTCAACGAGTGCGTCTCTTTCTTCAAGAAATGCCTCGGCATACGGAAGATGGGTGCGGCTTCAACGAAGAGGGCACAAAGTATCTCCTCCGTAGGCCAAGGTGGTGGTAGCAATCAAGGAAGCAGCAACGGCGGATCGTACAGTGGGACAATTGAAGACAAGAAGTATCCCCTCGAAGTTTACAGGACCTTCTCCAAGGAACAACAAAAGCAGTTGTATGACCTCCGTCAGAAGAAGAAGCCCCAAACTATGCAGTCAACGAGTTCGAACCAGACCACGCCTGCTGCCTCCGCGAACGAGACCCAAGGCGCAGGGAACAGTTTTGGGCCCAAGGGGCGCAGGAAGGGCAAGAAAAAGGGCAACGGCTCGAACCAAGGACAGACCCCCAAGAACTGAACCGACGGCCGGTGCCCAAAACTGAGTAGGGTCGGCCGGCTGCTGTACCAGATGGATCTACCACGCGCGCGCCCCCCACCCAGTCCTGAGGGGCAATGCAAGTTGGACAGCCACGCTGATACGACTGCCACCGGTTCCAATATGATCTTGATTGAAGACCAAGTCGTCAGTCACGTCGATGTTCATCCTTTTTCGCCTGAGCTCGAGCCTATCAAGAACATTCCTATTGGGACTTGTGTTACCGCTTACACAGCGCCCGACGGGAAAGTTTGGTTGATTTATTTCCACGAAGCGCTGTATTTTGGCGACAAGTTGTCCCACAGCTTGATTTGTCCGAATCAGATACGAGATTGCCATCCCAATCGTGTCAATGAGGCGCCCTGTCAGTGTGACGAAAAGTCCAGCCACTCCATCCATATTGACAATACCGATCCTGAAGATCCCCATGCGGGACACACCCTTGACATCAAGCTTATGCTTGATGGGGTCGTGTCCTATTTCCCTTCCCACAAGCCAACCAAGCATGAGATGGCTACATGCGATCATGTCGTTGCAACCCGCGACTTCCCTTGGGATCCGAAGAGCAAGAAGTTCGAGCAAGCTGAAGAAGCCATTGACGGCTCTCATCCGCTGAATCCTACAGTGTCTGTCCTTCGCGCGGCGACGCCCAAGTCCATGACGTCCAACAAGCGCAAGATGGAGCCCATCGAAACACGGTCCAACTTCAGTCCCCATTTGTACAACAAGCCTCTTCGGAGCGACGAGCTGATCCTACCACAGCATGATTGCTATGAGAAGTACAAGCTGCGGAGTCTCCAGCAACTCTGTACCCGCCGTGATCTGACCCCATGTGCGATTGCATCTGACTCTCGTCTGGATGCAATCAGTACCAAGTCTTACAATCAATGCCCTGCATACCCCTTTGTACGAGCGCGCCTACACCGATGGACGCGAGCGCTTCGAACTGGATCCCCGTTGTAGGGATTCTCCCGTCTGCCTGTCATCCGTTTACAAGCATGTTCGATGGGACAATGCAGTCAAACCAGTTGATCCCGAGCTCGACACCATCTCCAGACGAGCCAAGTGGGGCCCGACGATTGACACCGAACGATACTGCAAGATTGATTCCGACCGTCTGTCCAAGATTTGGGATGTATCCCCGAGGAAGGCTGCGGATACCCTTCGCGTCACGACCCAGAAAGGATTCCGCAACCCAATGCATCCCCTTGTCCGCCGATTGCCAACACAGAGCTTCAGAAACAAGCGCATTGCGGCTGGCAAATGGTATACCGACACCTGGATGGCAAAGGTCCCAAGTATCATGCGACAAGACTCAGCCGCCCAAGTTTTCAGCAATGGTAAGGGCTACGATGAGTTCATACCTATACAGGGCAAGAAGCAAGCGTATGAGGGACTGAAGATTTTCATCCACGATGTTGGGATCCCCGAACATTTGATATCCAACGGCGCTCGAGAGCAAGGCGCTCCTGGAACTTACAAGACTCCATGGAATAAGGTTGTCAGCAAGAACCATATCCACCAGACCTTTATCCAGCCAAGATGCCCCTTCCAGAATCGTGCGGAGCTCAGCATCGGCCATATCAGCAGAAGCATCTGCAAGAAGACGGCCCGGAAGCGATTCCCCAAGCGCCTGTGGGTTTTTTGTGGGGAGCTTGTTGCTGCAATCCGTCAACGCACAGCTAATCCTACGACGATGGGTCGAACGCCGTTCGAAATTGTACATGGGTACATGCCTGACATATCTCTGTACCAAGCCCATGAATGGTATGATTTCGTCTATTGGGTTGATCTTTCTGATGGGACCGAGAAGCTGGGACGGTGGCTTGGCCCATGCGGTGATCGATTCGGAGGCAGAGATTGCCACTGGATTCTGAACGAGACAGCCATGCCTGTAAGCACTAACACAGTCCGTGCTGTTACTGAAGAAGAATGGCATTCACATGACGTCAAGCGGTATATGGACTCATTTGACCAAGCAGTGGAATCCAAGATCGGGGACAAAGTGGAGGATAACGACGCAAAGTTCCAAGCAACCTACCCTGATCCCCCTGCGGAGTTATTTGAAGGACACCAAGAAAGGTGGGAGCTCGCCGAGCCGGAAGCTTCCATTCCAGATATTGACGATCTCATACCTGATGGGGATGACTATGATGAGTATATTGGTAACAATGTGATGATCCAGAAGGGTGACGAGCGGCTTCGGTGTGTTGTGAAGAATCGCTCTGCTGATCTTAATGGCAATCCGATTGGCAAGAGGAATGATAACCCTATCCTTGATACCAGAATGTATGACCTGCAGTTCCCAGATGGTTCCGTCGAGCAGTACACCGCCAATATTGTTGCTGAGAGTATGTACAGCGAAATCGACGACGATGGACGCATGTTTTCTCTACTGGACGAGATTATCGATCACGAGAAGGACAGATCCGCCGTCAGAAAGCAAGACACAACGATCATCAACAAGTATGGTCGCAA
Source organism: Pseudo-nitzschia pungens (assembly GCA_037355855.1). Taxonomy (NCBI): domain Eukaryota; phylum Bacillariophyta; class Bacillariophyceae; order Bacillariales; family Bacillariaceae; genus Pseudo-nitzschia; species Pseudo-nitzschia pungens. Next base: position 4,016,649 of record CM074758.1, read on the forward strand.
AGTCCCCAGGCCTACCACGAAGGGATGGCGATTGCTTGTCAGTTGGAAAGACGGAACCAAATCCTGGTGTAAGTTGAGCGATCTGAAAGAGTCCTTTCCTGTCCAGACCGCCGAGTATGCTGTATCCGCCAAGATTTCAGAGCAGCCAGCATTCCGATGGTGGATTCACCATGTACTACGAAGGAAGAGACGAATCCTCAAGGCTACCAAGCGAAACAAGTACTGGGATAGGACGCACAAGTTTGGAGTGGGGTTGCCCCATTCTATTCCTGAAGCTCTCGCCATTGACCGAAAGACGGGGACCGACTATTGGGAGAAGGCGATTGCAAAGGAGATGAGGAACAACGAGATGGCGTTCAAGTTTGATCCAAGCTACACCGTCGAAGGTCTCAAGGCCGAAGGTTTCAGCAAGATCACTACCCATATGATATTCGACGTCAAGTTGGGATCCCTCACCAGAAAGGCTAGATTAGTCGCCGATGGCCATAAGGTACAAGCGACAGCCAAGGAGCACACTTTCAGCAGTGTACCAAGCAGAGATTCAGTCCGTATCTTCTTCCTGTTGGCAGCGCTGAACAATTTGGACGTACTGTCTGCGGACATTCAGAACGCCTATCTTACAGCGCCGATCAAGAAGAAGTATTATTTAGTTGCACAAGCTGAAGATGGTTTTCCCCCGCACTTGGTAGGTCAGGTATGTAAGATCGTTCGAGCACTGTATGGACTTCCTGTTGCAGGCGCGTCGTTCCGATCCTATTTGACCAAGCACCTACGAACGCTAGGGTATCAACCCTGTAAAGCCGATCCTGATGTTCATATGCGAGTGGAGACGCAAAAGGATGGTTCTAGGTACTGGGCCTACTTGATTGCATATGTCGACGATATCATCTGTTGCAGTGAAGATCCCCGACGGCAGCTGGAAAGTATCGAGCAGCACTTCACGCTGAAGGACGGGACTATAGAAGTTCCAACCTTGTATTTGGGCGCTGATATCCATTCGCATGTGGTTGAAGACGACCCAATCCCCAAATGGGCAATGTCATCCGAGAAATATGCCAAGAAAGCCATCGATGCTGTGGAAAAGGAGCTTGGCACCGAACAGTACGGCTACAAGTACCTTCCGAACAAGGTGTCGACCCCGTTGACATCCGATTATTGACCTGAAGTTGATGTAACCGCAGAACTGGATCCAAGCAAGCAGAACTACTACCAGGGCCTGATTGGTGTCTTGAGGTGGTTGTGCGAACTTGGGAGACTGGATTTGGTCATGCCTGTATCCCTTATGTCCAGGTACCTAGCGCAAGCGCGGACAGGGCATTTGAATCAAGTATTGCACATGTTCGCTTATCTCAAGGCGCATGCCCGATCTAAATTGGTATTTGATGAGACCCGGCCTGAAGTGGATGAGACTAGATTCCCCAACTGCGACTGGAGTGAATTTTATCCAGACGCCAAGGAGGTGTTACCACCAGATGCTCCTGAAGCGCTTGGGAAGGCTGTAATTATGAGTTGCTTTGTCGATGCAGACCATGCTGGATGCAAGGCGACACAGAGATCTCATACTGGAATTATTATATTCCTGAACAGGGCCCCTATCCTGTGGTTCAGCAAATGCCAGACCACTGTGGAGACCTCAACCTTCGGATCTGAGATAGTGGCGTTAAGAATTGCCATTGAACTGATTGAGAGTCTTAGGTACAAGCTCCGGATGATGGGGGTTCCTATCGAAGGTCCTACGAATGTATACTGTGACAATGAGTCTGTTGTCAAGAATACCACCAGGCCGGAGAGTCCATGCAACAAGAAGCACAACAGCGTTGCTTACCACAAGGCAGGCAAGTCTATTGCTGCTGGGACAATTCAAATTGCAAAGGAGCCTGGTGAGACCAATATTGCCGACTTATTCACGAAACTTTTGAATGGTCCAATGTTGAAGAGCCACTGCAAGCGCTGCATGTGGTAACTGCATCATTTGGGGTACCTTTGGTCCCTGACAAGCAGCTCGGACGCAGCAGATTTTGATTTCGATCTTTGGGAGCAGTCGATTTTGATTCCGATTTCGATCTCGATTACGCAACCTTGTTTTGGACGCAATCTGTTTCGCGTGCAACCTTATTTTGGACGCAACCTCTTTCGAAACGCAGCAGATTTCGATTCCGATTACGGATTATGGATTATTTGATTACAGCAGACTTCGATCTGATCCGATCTTATGTTATATGTTATATATATTGGGAGTCTCCCGGCACACCGGTTCCAGGGACTATAAAATCTGAAACGACAATAGGCTGATTGATCTCCTTGTACGTGTCAAGGAATGGAGCCAAGGGCAAAATGTCCTCCGGTTCAACCCCCTTTTTTTTTGGTACTACGAATCAGCCGGGCCTCTGATAGAGAACTGCAATATTTGATGTAGTTTGATCTCTGACAAGTTATATGGACGCATCCCTGAATCTGTTTTGATCCACCCAAGTGTCCTGGTACAACAAGCAAGAGTATTGGTGTTCCCCTGGGAGTATCTGTTTCTGGGGACCAGTATAGTTGCTCAGTACAGGGCCACTGGCATGAATCACGGGGACTATGAAGATATTCAAGGTGGGTGCTATGATCTGTGCTAAGGCTCCTGTGTAGAAGGGCTACTGGGGCTACAGACAGCAACATCCAGTAGCTGACTAACAGGTGCTGAGCTGAGTGCTGAGCTGTGTGCTAATTGGTAGCATACAGCCTTAGCAACAGGCTTAGCAGCAGGCTTAGCAGCAGGCTTAGCAGCAGGCTTAGCAACAAGCTTAGCAACAGGCTTAGCAACAGGCTTAGCAACAGACCTATCCTGCTTAGTATGGATGCTAGCAGAAGTTACTAGGGCCATCGCGTACGATTTGTACCAATTGTACGTACCCCAAGTAAAGCACCTGTTATGGTGTAGCTAAATGCTACAGGGTTAGGGTTGCTAAGCTACGAGATACTGGTGGTGCTAACCTACCATGATATCATGCTAAGATACTATGCTACCGCCGGGGTCGGGTCATTGGTGTATAATATGTACCATGACCGGATACCCGGCCCAACCAGTTATCCAACGAGCTAGCATAAGTGAGCTAGCACACGATTCAGTCTAATTAATCGGAGCTACGCTACGCTACTCCGATACGATACGCTACCCGTAGAATACAGTACCAGAGCTACAGAGCTCTGTTATTATACAAGTTATCGGATCGCTGATACGATACAGAGCTGAGCTGCGCTCAGCTCCCTTTATTCACTCTTTATCTTCCACTCTAAATTAAAAGCCTATCATGCCCTCCCCTATCAATCGATTCCGATGTACCTCTAGGGAAGTACCTTGTAGTAACTAAGTGTATGCAATAGACCTTGAACAGTCCACTGTAGACTCACGATTTGCCAGGACTTTATGTGTTATTATTGTTAGGGCTTTCCCCTATTTTTTCAGTACGCAGTACCAGACGATTTATCTACCGACCAAGTTCTACGAAGATTGCTGACGAGCAATATCAACGCATGTCTGCATCACACAATGGGCACCTGGAGTGATCCTGATACTGGTAGTGAAGTAGTTGGTTGCCAACACCAATGCAACCAGAAGCAAACTTGACAAACCACCATTGCATTCCAGGAGGGAGACGTTTGAAAGCAGACTGATGGGCACACCAATGGATGGAACTCAAAACAGGTTGTGGAATGGGGATATCATGGTGGGTCTGCCAATATTGAAGAAGAGGAGGACCAGAAATGGCAACATGCAAAGCATTCTGATCAAACCTTGAGCACTTGCATCCATTTAGAGAAAATGCCCAGGGCTCAAACACAAGTCTGGGATAGTGATGGGTAGAAGCTCTATGGACAGAAAGAAATGCCTTGGCCATGCTGTCAACCTGATGATTGCAAAGTGCCCACCAATCAAGAAAGAATCCAGCTTGATGGCCCTGAACCCACTGAAAGTGCACAGAAATTGGCAGGGCAGAAATCATGTTTCTGATGACATAAACATAATCAAAAGACTTCTGGGAAATAACCAATGGCCAGGATCCCTCAGCCTGTTTGAGAGCTGTGTCACCATCTAGGGCAATGGTGATAGAGCCAGAAGCAATATCAAAAAGACTCACCAGAGCAGTGCAACAGGTGAGAACCCCAATGATACCTGCCAGTTCACTCCTGTAGGATGACTGATCCTCAGGGGATCCACTGACAAAATTACAGCCAGTGAGGAACAATGAAGCAGTCTTGGTGGAGGTATTGGGTGACAGGATGAAAGCAGAAGTGCCTCTGAGAAGGTCCGGATCAAATGAACCATCACATACAGCACTGCCAGTACCACACTGAATAGCATCAACAAGGTGCTGACAGCCAGCCTGTGGCAGGGAATATTTGTGGAGAAGTACCCTTGGAGACTCACAGAGTGCATCAAAGGCATCTGCAGGGGAGTCTGGAAGAGAATCAAATGGATTGTACTCCAGAGGATCCATATCAGGAGGTTCAGAAACAAAGGCTGAGGACCCAACCACGCGTACAACTTGGCCGCAAAGAACAGGGCAGACAAGCACATCAGCACAGGCTGGTTTATCAGAAATGATTTCAGAAGTGATTCTGTATCTGCCCCTGCCTTGGGAGGTGCTCACATTCCAACCAGCAGAAGTTTTGGAGAATATGCTGTCGGTGGATAAAGACAAAAATCAAGGCCAAAGAGAAGCTGTCTGGGGAGAGAGCCAATGCCCAAGGTGAAAAGAAGGAGCCAATGCCCTGGCTGCAGGGGGTGGACAAGGAGGAAGAAAACAGGTCTGAAGAGCCTTGACCCATATGCGCTGAGCTGCTGGAGGCCAAGGTGGGGGAGGACATCTAGGCCAGTCAAGATGATCTCTCAAGTGGTTGGAGGATGTCAGCTGGAAGGCCATGGGGGTAAGCCTTGTCCCATCTGGAGTACAAATATCAGCAAGGGAAATAGCCTTGAGGGACATTCGAATGTGATTCAAGAGGGACAAGTCAGCACCTCTGAAGCCAGCGTTGACAAAGGCGTGCATGAGATAACAGTCATTGGAACGTAGCAGAGGAAGATTTGGGAAGTCTTCAACCAAGCTCACAGGGTGAACAGAGAAAAACTTCCACACATGTTTGTACCAGCAAGGAGTGACGTATGAAGCAAAAGGATGATAGGGTGTGACACCAAGATGAAGAGGAAATCCAAGTTCAAGCCGGAGAGCCTCAGCAGTTAGCCTGAGAATCCTACCAGTTTGCGAGGACCTGACAGATTCCTGAAAGAGAGTGGCAATATGACTAAACTCTTGGAGGAGGTATGGATGGATGAAACCAAAGCCTTGATAGAGGGAAGGACCATAGAATACATGTCTAGGAAATGTCCGGGACATCCCTGCTTTGTTCAGCACAGGAACAAGAGCTGGGTGAATAATCTTAGTCCAGGTAGCCTCATCAAGTTGAGTAACAGGCATGGGGTATTCAACAGACTTCATGAAAGAATACTTGAAGGTGTAGAGGAAGGCTCTCTTCTCACACTTGGAAGCCTTGAGTTGAGACCCAAAAGACTGAGACTGGGACTTCATATGAGCAATCTGGGCTCCCTCTGTTACACTCTAAGGTAGAAATACGCGATAGGAGTATTTTAAAGAGGTATGATTAATAAATTGTGTTATGAAAGAGAATGGTTGAATACTTTACGAGATGGGAATGATTCCTTGAGTATGGGATGAATGATCGGTGAGTCATGGGAATCTTTGTTTGAATTGTATGTGTATTCGTGTACGTTGAATAATTCAATATATGTACACGAATATTATATATATTCTTGTATATTGGAGCACATGCGGGATTCAATAATCATTTAGAGCCTCTCGTAGGGGACCTACGTCAACATGTAACATAGTTCCCCAATGATTAGGTGAAGTTTGCATGTGGTTCGATAGTATAGGTTCGGAGTTGAGTAGTATCGATGGAAAAGAGATATGCGTGTTCGGAGAACCGGTTGAAGATGACGTATGTCCTTTGAAATATTTCAAAGATATATGGCAATGTGGATGGAACCGGGATTGAAGAATGTTCTTTGTGATATTGAAGAAATCAAAGATTTGTTTCTTGTTCTTAAGAAGGGTCATAAGGACATGCTAAAAATAGCAGAAAGAGTCGAAGAAAATTCTTTTTCTCCCCCAACTGTGATGTACCTCTCGGAGTAGTGGAGCTGATTTGAAAATCGGTGGATTTGAAAGGGATAGCTCTTGGTAGGCATAAAAACACCTCCTGTTGTAATAGGAGTTTAGGTAGGTGAAAAGCCAAGCGTGGGATGTGTTGCTTGCCGTATCTGCGATTGTATGAAGGCAGAGAGGGGACGCATTGTTAGTGACGTTATGAGTCATTTAATTCATTCGCGATTTGCCGGATACTTTGCCGGTCTTTTATGGGTGTATTTGCAGCAGCCACTGGAGGTTCAAATTTTCGTAACTCCAGAGCACCTCTGTTGGTTTTGAATATGGATTTCGTGGGATTGCTCTTATTATTTTTGGAGCTCCCTGTGGACTATTTGTTTGTCCGGAACAAGGTTGGCCTTGTTGTTGCTGCTGTACCCTTTGTTTTGTTTTGCGTCTGTACCCTTATCGATTGGGATATGAATCGATTCATTCATGGCGTTAAGCGTCTGTACCCTTGCAATTGGTGCGCGTCCGAACCTTTTGCTGTTATTTGTATTTGCCATGTTTGAATCTTTTATTTTATTTATTTGGTTGATTGTCGTTGCCGTCACTGTGGATCGGACTGAGCGCTTTGTGTTGTAGTTCGAACATTTTTATTTTGGTTGCAACAGGGCTCATCTCTGTAGGTTCCTTCCTCTCTTTTTGGGGAGTTCTCCTCCATGCGTCTTCCCAGTCAGCAGGGCTGAGCTGGCATTCAGTTCCAGGGGAGCTGAAGGCACGGTGCTGGATACGGTGATCCTTTTGTTAAGTGTTCGAGTTGCTATGGTTGCCATGTAGGACTGCCATCGAAGTTTCTTTCGATGCGTCCTCCGTTCTCCATGCAATAGGATTGCATTGCTTGTCTGATGTAAGCTTGGAAGGATTCATTGGAAGCAGTGCTTCCAGTTGCGTTGGTTCCAGTTGCGTTGGTTCCAGTTGCGTTGGTTCCAGTTGCGTTGGTTCCAGTTGCGTTGGTTCCAGTTGCGTTGGTTCCAGTTTCGTTGCCAGGAGCCGGAGCAGTGCTGTTGTTGCTGCTTTTGCTCTTTTTGGAATATTTATTCTTTGGGCATTCGGACCAATCGTGGTCATGACCTGGGATCCTGCAGGGATTGTTATATTTCCTTTTGCCACCGGATGGCTCTTGCTCGTTTTCTTCTTCTTCGGATTCAGCGTCGCTGCCACTGCTGTCCAAATTAGAGCTGTTGCTATCGATGCTGTCAGCGTCCGAATCAGAGCTGTTGTTATTGCTGTCAGCGTCCGAATCAGAATTGTCGGCCGAATCAGCGTTCGTCGCTTTTCGTTTCGTTTGACGTTCTAAGCAGCTCATGTGGTCGACGATGAATTGTACAGTGGTATCTTCTTGTATCCCTTGGTGGTTAGACCATAGCTGTTGATCCATTTGCTTGGGTAGGTATGTAGCAGAATGGTCTTAGCTTCTGTTGGTGATAGGTCAGTTCCATGTCCTTGGAGTCTTTTGGTATATTTGAAGAGAATTTGCATTCGGTCTGCATGGTCTTTGCATGAGACATTGCTTGGTTTCTTTAGCGTTCGAAGGTATGTATGCATAATATCTTTGGCGTCTTTGGCATTGCAGTAGTGTTCCTTGATAAAGTCAATGATTGCTGCTTCATATCCTTCGGCGCTTTCTTCATATTGTAATTCATCTGGATCCAGGGGATCCTGTAGCATTTCATGCCACTTGGATTGGGTGTCTGTATTTAGACATCTGATGAAGTGAGTGATGTAGTTGGTGGTTGGTAGTCCCAGGAGCTTTGCGGCGTTCCTGAAGGCCTCTTCAGCAAATAGGAATTCTTCTAGACTGCCTTTGCCGGTGAATAAAGGGATCTTCATGCTGTCTTGTTTTCCATTCGGATGTGTAATGGAGAGCTTGGTTCTTTTGGGCTTGCTCCTGTTGAAGGAAGGAGTGTAATTGATTGGAGGATCTCTGTAAAGTCCTGCCATATTGATTCGTAGCGTTTGATCGATTCGTTGTGCGATCGATTCGTATCGATTGGTTTGTAGAGATCGTTTCGTAGATATCGATCGTTTCGTTCGATCGGTTCTTGTTTTCTCGGTTTTCGATTCTTTCGGAGGTTGTGATCGATCGTTGTTTCTTTTTGCTTGTCAGGGTATCGATGTATCCCTGTTGTTTTGGATAAAGGATGTTTTGGATTCAGTACTGAGTTCCTGTCTGTCTTCTACTTTAAAAGATAAACAGTAATTACTGTGTTACACTCTAAGGTAGAAATACGCGATAGGAGTATTTTAAAGAGGTATGATTAATAAATTGTGTTATGAAAGAGAATGGTTGAATACTTTACGAGATGGGAATGATTCCTTGAGTATGGGATGAATGATCGGTGAGTCATGGGAATCTTTGTTTGAATTGTATGTGTATTCGTGTACGTTGAATAATTCAATATATGTACACGAATATTATATATATTCTTGTATATTGGAGCACATGCGGGATTCAATAATCATTTAGAGCCTCTCGTAGGGGACCTACGTCAACATGTAACATAGTTCCCCAATGATTAGGTGAAGTTTGCATGTGGTTCGATAGTATAGGTTCGGAGTTGAGTAGTATCGATGGAAAAGAGATATGCGTGTTCGGAGAACCGGTTGAAGATGACGTATGTCCTTTGAAATATTTCAAAGATATATGGCAATGTGGATGGAACCGGGATTGAAGAATGTTCTTTGTGATATTGAAGAAATCAAAGATTTGTTTCTTGTTCTTAAGAAGGGTCATAAGGACATGCTAAAAATAGCAGAAAGAGTCGAAGAAAATTCTTTTTCTCCCCCAACTGTGATGTACCTCTCGGAGTAGTGGAGCTGATTTGAAAATCGGTGGATTTGAAAGGGATAGCTCTTGGTAGGCATAAAAACACCTCCTGTTGTAATAGGAGTTTAGGTAGGTGAAAAGCCAAGCGTGGGATGTGTTGCTTGCCGTATCTGCGATTGTATGAAGGCAGAGAGGGGACGCATTGTTAGTGACGTTATGAGTCATTTAATTCATTCGCGATTTGCCGGATACTTTGCCGGTCTTTTATGGGTGTATTTGCAGCAGCCACTGGAGGTTCAAATTTTCGTAACTCCAGAGCACCTCTGTTGGTTTTGAATATGGATTTCGTGGGATTGCTCTTATTATTTTTGGAGCTCCCTGTGGACTATTTGTTTGTCCGGAACAAGGTTGGCCTTGTTGTTGCTGCTGTACCCTTTGTTTTGTTTTGCGTCTGTACCCTTATCGATTGGGATATGAATCGATTCATTCATGGCGTTAAGCGTCTGTACCCTTGCAATTGGTGCGCGTCCGAACCTTTTGCTGTTATTTGTATTTGCCATGTTTGAATCTTTTATTTTATTTATTTGGTTGATTGTCGTTGCCGTCACTGTGGATCGGACTGAGCGCTTTGTGTTGTAGTTCGAACATTTTTATTTTGGTTGCAACAGGGCTCATCTCTGTAGGTTCCTTCCTCTCTTTTTGGGGAGTTCTCCTCCATGCGTCTTCCCAGTCAGCAGGGCTGAGCTGGCATTCAGTTCCAGGGGAGCTGAAGGCACGGTGCTGGATACGGTGATCCTTTTGTTAAGTGTTCGAGTTGCTATGGTTGCCATGTAGGACTGCCATCGAAGTTTCTTTCGATGCGTCCTCCGTTCTCCATGCAATAGGATTGCATTGCTTGTCTGATGTAAGCTTGGAAGGATTCATTGGAAGCAGTGCTTCCAGTTGCGTTGGTTCCAGTTGCGTTGGTTCCAGTTGCGTTGGTTCCAGTTGCGTTGGTTCCAGTTGCGTTGGTTCCAGTTGCGTTGGTTCCAGTTTCGTTGCCAGGAGCCGGAGCAGTGCTGTTGTTGCTGCTTTTGCTCTTTTTGGAATATTTATTCTTTGGGCATTCGGACCAATCGTGGTCATGACCTGGGATCCTGCAGGGATTGTTATATTTCCTTTTGCCACCGGATGGCTCTTGCTCGTTTTCTTCTTCTTCGGATTCAGCGTCGCTGCCACTGCTGTCCAAATTAGAGCTGTTGCTATCGATGCTGTCAGCGTCCGAATCAGAGCTGTTGTTATTGCTGTCAGCGTCCGAATCAGAATTGTCGGCCGAATCAGCGTTCGTCGCTTTTCGTTTCGTTTGACGTTCTAAGCAGCTCATGTGGTCGACGATGAATTGTACAGTGGTATCTTCTTGTATCCCTTGGTGGTTAGACCATAGCTGTTGATCCATTTGCTTGGGTAGGTATGTAGCAGAATGGTCTTAGCTTCTGTTGGTGATAGGTCAGTTCCATGTCCTTGGAGTCTTTTGGTATATTTGAAGAGAATTTGCATTCGGTCTGCATGGTCTTTGCATGAGACATTGCTTGGTTTCTTTAGCGTTCGAAGGTATGTATGCATAATATCTTTGGCGTCTTTGGCATTGCAGTAGTGTTCCTTGATAAAGTCAATGATTGCTGCTTCATATCCTTCGGCGCTTTCTTCATATTGTAATTCATCTGGATCCAGGGGATCCTGTAGCATTTCATGCCACTTGGATTGGGTGTCTGTATTTAGACATCTGATGAAGTGAGTGATGTAGTTGGTGGTTGGTAGTCCCAGGAGCTTTGCGGCGTTCCTGAAGGCCTCTTCAGCAAATAGGAATTCTTCTAGACTGCCTTTGCCGGTGAATAAAGGGATCTTCATGCTGTCTTGTTTTCCATTCGGATGTGTAATGGAGAGCTTGGTTCTTTTGGGCTTGCTCCTGTTGAAGGAAGGAGTGTAATTGATTGGAGGATCTCTGTAAAGTCCTGCCATATTGATTCGTAGCGTTTGATCGATTCGTTGTGCGATCGATTCGTATCGATTGGTTTGTAGAGATCGTTTCGTAGATATCGATCGTTTCGTTCGATCGGTTCTTGTTTTCTCGGTTTTCGATTCTTTCGGAGGTTGTGATCGATCGTTGTTTCTTTTTGCTTGTCAGGGTATCGATGTATCCCTGTTGTTTTGGATAAAGGATGTTTTGGATTCAGTACTGAGTTCCTGTCTGTCTTCTACTTTAAAAGATAAACAGTAATTACTGTGTTACACTCTAAGGTAGAAATACGCGATAGGAGTATTTTAAAGAGGTATGATTAATAAATTGTGTTATGAAAGAGAATGGTTGAATACTTTACGAGATGGGAATGATTCCTTGAGTATGGGATGAATGATCGGTGAGTCATGGGAATCTTTGTTTGAATTGTATGTGTATTCGTGTACGTTGAATAATTCAATATATGTACACGAATATTATATATATTCTTGTATATTGGAGCACATGCGGGATTCAATAATCATTTAGAGCCTCTCGTAGGGGACCTACGTCAACATGTAACACCCTCATTGCCATCCATGGAGATAAAAACCCCAAGGGTCTTGTCAGCATGGTCAACTTCAAACCAATCCAGGGTAGCTCGATTGCCATTCTTGTCAGCAACAGAGAAGTCACCAGGCATGTCAGCAATTGAGCGATGTCCCAACCAGATCCATTCCATTTGAAATCAATCAAATAACAGAAGGATTTGGCAGGTTCAATAGCACCACCAGTGGCAATAATCCCACCAGCCCACCGGTCAAGAGCTCCCTGAAAGTCAACAGCCAATTCCTCACCAGATGTTGAGGAATCAGAGCCAGCACAAAACAAATCTGTGTCATCCACAAAGGCAAAACCCACAAGAGAAACCAGTTGCAGTGACAATGAAGTGATAAGATGGACACCATGCCCAGCCTGTTGCATCATTCGGAAGACAATTGTTGACACCAAAGCCCAAAGAGTTGGACCAATACCATTGCCTTGGCCACAACCACTGAGAGGAACAGGTTCATCACCATACACAGGGCCTGACCTACCAAATCCAGTTTTGATGTGGTGCTTGGCATGTTGCAGAGTAGACAGGAGAACCTCACACACATGGGCAGGAACCCCAAAGCTCTGGAGAGTGAGACCTGCAATGGGATGAGATATCCTATCATAACAGCCCTTGGCATCATTCATAGCAACAGCACCAGATCTGCGCTTCTGCCGCAACACATCACAGATGAGCTTCTTGTTCAGGCAGGTGTTGATGGCCTTGTGGTGTTTCCTGCTACCATGTTGATCAACAGCCACTGCATTGGCACGTTCAGCATGGGCAAGAATGCGTCTGCCAATCATCTTGTTGTTGATTTGGAACTCAGGAGACATCAGCTGAATAAGCCTCATCTTATCCACTCTATATTCACCAGGTTTCTTGAAGATCTCAACATCAGTGATGACCTGCCAAGCAGAAGGAGAGAAGCCAACAATCAATGGGACTGATCTCAGGAGAGTGTCAAACTTGTTCAACTGGGGATCAAGGGCAAAAGCCTTGTGGTGTGCAAAGCCCAAACAAGAGGGCTCACTGGCGGTGCGTTCCCTCTGGCGTTTCCAGGCAGCAGCATTGTCAGCTGGACAAACTGAATAGTCAAAGGGAGGCAAACTCAGTATAGAGTCAGGGACTTTGAGACAAGAAAGAAATTCAGAAAGGTATTTGTCAGTGGCAGGAGGAGGATTATATGTGCCATCAAGGACATGAGCAGAAGCATGGGCAGTGCCTAGGTATCCAAAATCTTGAATGAAGGAGGGATTCATGGAAGGAGTGCCAAGACATTGTTGCTGACGCCTGACATTGGATTCAGCCATAGCTGGAACCATAGTAGACTGGGACTCCAAGACCTGTTCAACCCCATCATGGCCAACTGCAATAGCTCTCAAGACAGCTGACTTGTTGACACGTCTTCAAATAAACCTAGCAGCAAGGCCAAGCTCTCGTTGAAGCCGTTCCCTGCGCATCCTGGCACGAATCTGGGAAGCATTCTGGTTGTGAGGCTTGCCTTCTGCAAGAAGTGCATCCACCAGGCCTTGATTGAAGGAGTCTCTCCATGAGGGGGCCAATTTCTTCACTGCCCGGTATTGCCTGTAAGCTTGTTTCAGATGGAGGAGAGCACTGGAGAGATCACTGTGTTCCCCTTTGTAAAGAGAAAGCTTGCAAGCCAGCCTTTTCAAAACAGTATGACTGGTGGACACACCCTGTCTCAGCTTAACAACACGCCTCCAAAAGTCAATGGTATCACGATAGACTTGCAGCTGTGGTGACAATGGAACCAAACCAGCTCTAGTGTGGCAGAGGTTTTGTTCAACAGAGAGCCTGAGAGAGGTGGAGGTTGCATGGAGGACTTCATATGTATTGATGAGATCAGCGCGCACAGAAATATCCCCAGACTGAAACTGAGCCAGTAGGTGCTCCAGCTCAGCTTGGAGAGAAAACACTCCAGCCTTGAGAAAGCTGTGTCGCACACGCTTGAAATACCGTTGACGCAGATGAGGGTGGGAGGACTGGAGTTTGGACTTAGAGAGGCTCACAGGAGGTGGCAAATATTTGCCCATGATGCTGCCATTACAGACTTCAATCCAGAGCATTCTATGGTCAGATTCCATACCCTGGGCACCACCAAAGGGACAATACCCAGCCCTGAGAACATCAACATTCTCAGAGACCCAAATGGCATCAATTGGCGTTCTGGTAGTGTTTCGGTTGTGGGTGGCAGGAGGAGAAGACTGACAATGAAGGGTAAGAATGGCCTCTCTGAAACCAAGAGCCTGAAGCTCAAAAGACAAGCCATCAGTCCTAACATCAGCATTGTGATCAATCCCAACAATGACCTTATCACCTGCCCCCAGACAAGCCTGAAGGGCAGCAGTCAAATCCCTGTGAAAAAGGATGCATGGATTGGGACAGAAAAGATTTTCAGCTGCTTGAAAGTAGTGGTACTGTTGATTCCAGACTGAGCCCAGATCCCTATCATTTTCAACGGGGCAGTATGCAGAAAACATGGTGACAGTGTAGCCATCCCTGCCCTGAAACTTGACAAAGGACCATCTGCCAAGACCAGATGGATCAGCCCCATGAGCAACCTTGTGGGAACTGAACAGTTGGTCAATGGAAAAACCTGTGCCTCCAGGCTGAAGCCATGTGCAGTCAGAAGCCTCATGCTTGTTGTTGGCAAGATAGGAAAAACTTGAAGGACAGACATTCTTCATGCGCCGATTGAAAAGGTCACAGGGCAGGAGTTTGGATTCATTCAAACAATGCTCAGCAAAAAGCGCCACACTGGCGTTGCTCTTGACAAATTGACAGGAGTTGTGCGGGGACCTGGACATAAAAGCAGCTCTACGCTGAGGTCCAATGTTTTGGAAGGTGATGATGGTGGAATTAGATGATGGAGCTTGAGGAAAAGGATGACCAAAACTATCAGAATCCTTAGCAGCAAGAGAGTCTCCATGAAGAGTTAATTGGACAAATTGAGAAGCAGGGAAAGAGGCGGAGGGGGGAAGTGAAGAACCGGGAGAAGCATTGATGGGATTTGGATTGGAAGGCATCCCATCAAACCTCATACCAGAAAATCTAACCATGATCAGAAGGAAACCGAGTCTGTCGCACGGTAGAAAGAGTTGCCGGAGCTGATTTGGTGGAGACATTGGCATGGCTCAAATCACTGACACTAGCATCATGGCTGGAGGAGAATGCAATGGCAGCAACTCCAAGCCTCAAAGCAGAGGCTGCATCTTCCTCACCACCAGGCAAACCAGAAGGCGGGACAGCAGGAACTGCAGGTGAGACAGCAGGAGAGGCCACAGAAGAGGCACCAGCCATGGCAGTATTGGGAGGATCAGGAACTGCAGGTGGGACATCAGGAGAGGCACCAGGGGGGGCACCAGCCTTGGCAGCATTGGGAGGAACACCCCCAGGAGGAGCAGCACCTGCAGGCGGTGAAGCCTGGACAGCAGTGAGGTTGGAAGTGCCAGTAGCTAAGGTATCCATGGATTGGGAATCATCAAATCCACCACCACCACTGTCAGAACGAGCTTGGAGGTTGAAGTGCAAATCCAGATCAAAAGTGAGGTCTGGGGCAAGGTCAACTGACAAGTCATCATCCACAAGCTCCCAATCTCTGGCATCACTGTCTCCAAAGAATGGAAGTGAGGCATCCTGCAATGGGTCTGCAGCCGGTGCAGTTTCCACAACACAATTGGCATCAGCATCCCAATGGTAAGCCTCCATTTCAAGCAAGCACTCAGAAGAGAACCACTGTCGAACACAAGAACCATATTGGGCCTCCAGGAAAATAGGCAGGAAAGACAACATGGCCATTGCTTCAGCCTTGGTAGTGATGTTGTACAAAGCAAGGATCTTGCCCCTGTTTGGACTAGTATCAACAGAAAGAAAGAGAGGCCATGACCAATTGTCACGAGTTCTGATGCCCATAAGCACACTGCGCAGGGTCTTCAAACCTAGCCCTTGGCCTAAATCAACAGGAAGATCAAGATCCACTACACCCAAAACAGGAGCAGTTTCATGGCTCTCAATAAATTTGGCTTGGCGGTGCTTGGCTTGGCGAACAGTCTTGAGCTTGGAAGGGGGGAGGGGCCTGTCAGAAGGATTGGTAGCTGTCTCAATGAACTTGTAGAATTTACCATCAGGGAGAGAGGCAATGTCTGAAGGTTTGCAACGATTGAACTGGGCTTTGAGGAGCTTAACAGTTTGGGCGCGCTTTGTAGCATCACATAAAACATGAGCAGCCAGAATCGGATTGGGATCAGGAGTTCTGGAGTTGTCCAGGCTGATACTCTTCCTGATAACAGCAATAGGACATGCCTGAAACCTGGGATGAGTCTGGAGCAATTCGTTGTAGTGGTCAAGATCAAAACTCTGCATGTAGGAGCCAAGGAGAAAACCACAGGTGACAATGACTGGGGCTTGTATGTGGTCAAACTTCAGGTCCATGTCACGATCCCTGAGCCTCTGGAGCAAGGGTACAGACAATAGAGTCTCCAGGGAAACAAAGAACCGTAAGTGAGGAGCAGTTCTGCTGCGAATCCAGAGCTGAGCAACATACAATTCCAAGGTTTTCCTGTCAGGAAGTGTAGTCCAAAGCTTGGTAACAGGCTTGGCCTTGGGGTTGAGCCGGGCTCTTGAGGGAAAAACATACAACACCAGGCGCTTGTCAACAGTCCAAAGGAGATCCAAAGCTTCCTTGAGAGACTTGAGCAGTTCATCATACAGCTCCCCAGGGCGTTGAGACATCAACCGGGGAAGGGACAGAGTGACAAAAGAACTATGGGAACATTTGGTACCTGCAGTGACATCCACTGGAGCCCGGGAATCACTTGAGCAAACCCCTCGACGTTGGAGGAAATGACCAGCAGAAGAGGACAAGACAGTAGCACCACCACCACCAGGAAGAAAGGACACTGATTTGTAAGTGGAAGCATCATCAGCCGCAGATGGCACAGGTGTAGGAGGTCTCTTCTTGAAATGCCAGTGGGAGCCAAGCACCTGGTTGGCTGCCAACCAAACTTTTCCTTCAGTGCTTGGCAGAAGGTTGCCCTCACAATACAAGTCATCAAAACACTCAGGAGACATCTTGACCAGACCAATAAGACATTTCTTCAGAGCCTGGCCAGAGGGTTGCTTGGTCCATGCTGGGGCAGAGCCTTGAAAGCAAGCAGAGGCAAGAGAGGCCAAGGAATCTACAGAGGCAATGCGCCAATCAGGATTGTCCGGAAAAGCCTGAGAGTAAACAGGAGGGATGGCAGTCTGGCAAATATCATGGATGGATTTCTTGTCTTTACCCTCCTTCTTGCTGAAAAAGTGGGTAGGGCTTGGACACCCAGCCCATAAGCGGGAACCTGTTGGAGATTTGCAAAAGGCTTGAATTGCAGGAGGTATGGGAGACCTGCCAGAGCAGGGACCCTGACCATAAAAACACCAGAAGAAGGAATCAGAATGAGCCCTGTTTGCAGCAGCCAGAGCCTCCTTGCGTTGGGATTGGCGTGCTTTCTGCTGAGAGGGATCAGACTTCTGGGCAGAGGAAAAGGCAAGAGTAGATTGCTTGAGGATAGATGAAGCAGGGACCTTGCCTGAGGTCACAGAACCCATTGGTGTGTGTCCAGACGGCTTTTGGCCTGGCAGCTGGGAGCCTGACTGCGGGGATCCTGGCTGCTGGGAGCCTGACTGCTGGGAGCCTGACTGCTGGGAGCCTGGCTGCTGGGATCCTGACGGCTGGGGGCCTGTCAGCTGGGGATCTGACGGCAGAGTACCTGACTTCGGAGAGCCTGACTGCTGGGAGCCTAACTGAGAAGCTGCTGACAGAGAAGAAGGCTTTAAGGAATCCCCTGGAGCAGATTCAGTGCCAAGCATATCAACATCAGAAAGCACACTTGCAGATGAGGACACAGAAGAAGAGGAAGACATATCGTCAACAGAAGACCCATGCATAGAGGATGAAGAGGCTGAGGAGGCTGATGAAGAGGATGATCTGGTAGCAAGAGCAGGAGAAGGAGTGGCGAGAGCAGAGTTGACACTAGAATGTCTTGGAAGGGTCTGTTGCACAAAGGAACGCTTGCTAGACCGAGCCCCAGAGGCAGACCTAGCAGAAGAAGGAGGCGTGGAAGATCTTTTCTTCCGGGAAGCAGCTTGGGAGGTGGGCCACCCCTTATTAGGAGGGGGAGTCATTGGACCAGAAGGGGAGCAGCTGATTGCAGAGACACCAGCTGAGGGCAGAAGCAACAACAGAATCGCCGCTCTGGATGTAAAGATGCCAGGTGATAGCAAAAGCTGGGGCAGTATAAACACCAGTGGAGTGCAGAAGCAACAACAGAAAAGCCACTTGGATGCTGAAAAGCCACAGCAGAAAAGCAACCAGCAGGGTGCAGGAGCAACAACAGACACGCCGCTTGGATGTAGAGGTGCCAGGTGATGACAAATGCCAGGGCAGGAGAAGCACCGGTTGAGGGCAAAGCAACAGCAGAAAACCTCCAGTGGAGTGCTGAAGCAACAACAGAATCGCCGCTTTGGATGTTGAGGTGCCAGGTGATAGCAGAAGCCGGGCCAGTAGAAGCACCAGAGGACTGCAGAAGCAACAACAGAAACGCCACTTGGGAGCAGAATTGCCTGATGATGACAAAAGCCGGGGCAGTAGAAGCACCAGGTGAATGCAGAAGCAACAACAGAAATGCAACTTGGGTGCCGAAGTGCCAGGTGATGACAAAAGCCGGGGCAGGAGAAACACCAGTTGAAAGCAGAAGCAACAACAGAAAACCTCCAGTGGAGTGCAGAAGCAACAACTGAAATGCCGCTTTGGATGTAGAGGTGCCAGGTGATAGCAAAAGCTGGGGCAGTATAAACACCAGTTGAGTGCAGAAGCAACCACAGAAACGCCACTTGGATGCTAAAAAGCCACAGCAGAAAAGCAACCAGCTGGGTGCAGGAGCAACAACAGACACGCCGCTTGGATGTAGAAGTGCCAGGTGATGACAAATGCCGGGGCAGGAGAAGCACCGGTTGAGGGCAAATCAACAGCAGAAAACCTCCTGTGGAGTGCAAAAGCAACAACAGAATCGCCGCTTTGGATGTAGAGGTGCCAGGTGATAGCAAAAGCCGGGGCAGTAGAAGCACCAGTTGAATGCAGAAGCAACAACAAAAACGCCACTTGGGTGCACAAATGCCTGATGATGACAAAAGCCGGGGCAGTAGAAGCACCAGTTGAATGCAGAAGCAACAACAGAACTGCCGCTTGGTTGAAGAAATGCCAGGTGATGACAAAAGCCGGGGCAGTAGAATCAACAGTGGAGAGCAGAAGCAACAACAGAGACGCCGCTTGGGTGCATAAATACCAGGTGATAACAAAAGCCGGGGCAGTAGAAACACCAGTTGAGTGCAGAAGCAACAATAGAAACGCCGCTTGGGTGCAGAAGTGCCAGGTGATGACAAAGGCCAGGACAGGAGAAGCACTGGTTGAGGACAAATCAACAGCAGAAAAGCAACCAGTTGGGTGCAGGAGCAACAACAGGCACGCCGCTTGGATGTAGAAGTGCCAGGTGATGACAAGGGCCGGGGCAGGAGAAGCACCGGTTGAGGGCAAATCAACAGCAGAAAAACTCCAGTGGAGTGCAGGAGCAAAATCGCCGCTTTGGATGTAGAGGTGCCAGGTGATAACAAAAGCCGGGGCAGAAGCAACAATGGAAACGCCGTTTGGGTGCAGAAATGCCAGGTGATGACAAATGCCGGGGCAGTAGAAGCACCAGTTGAATGCAGAAGCAACAACAGAAACGCCAGTTGAGGTTGTAGGCTGGGAAACAGGGTACAGCAGCAACAACAGGTCCAACATTGGGCTGGACAAGGAAAAGCTCCAGGGGAACCAAAAGAAAAGGCTGGAGCACTACCAGAAGAGTCACGTTCGAAACCCACAGAGGTGCTCTGGAGTTACAGAATTAGAAACTCCAGTAGACCACTGCAAATCGTGTAGAAACTGCAGCAAATTGGCGGTACAAGGGTAATATCACACTTTTTTTGGGTAACCTCACACTTTTTCCTTACACTTTTTAACCACTTACAGAACTTTCCAAACATATGAACGTACCTACCTCAGAACGTTCTTCTCCTCATTCTTCTCCGTTCTTCTCCTTAATTAACATGCACCTCTACTACCTTAATTAACTCGCACCTACTTTACAAGTACTCTTTGTACCCCAAAAAATTCTTGCACCTCCATGGTCTCCCTACAGCGATACATTCGCACCTCTGTCCATTCACAGCACATTCTCTTGCACCTCTGTCGATTCGCAGCACAATCACTCGCACCTCTATCGACACACCTCTCTCTGTAAGTCTTAAAAGAGTGACACACCTCTATTGCGTCAATCTGCACCTCTATTGCGTCAATCCGCACCTCTATCGCGTCTCGCACCTCTATCGCGTCTCGCACCTCTATCGCGTCTCGCACCTCCATCGCGTCGGGTCTCGCACCTCCATCGCGTCGACCCCCTGCTGCACCTCTATCGATCGCACTATTTCGTCAATTTCTCTTTCTACTTAGCTCCTGGTACAAATTCTACACAAAATTTGAATTTTTTCATTGGCTCACCCGTCTTTCTGTTCCCCCATCCCCTGTATATCGCGACCTGCTGCACCTCCATCGCGTCGACCTGCTGCACCTCTCCCGCGTCAATATATTTTTCTACTCAGCTCCCGGTACTAATTCTACATACTCAAATTTGAATTTTTTCATTGGCTTATCCAACCGTCTGTCTTCCCCCCCCTACGTAAATTCTACAGGGCCAAAAGTAGTACTTCTATTCCATTTGCCCGCAACCCTGGACAGAGCTACCAGAATTTTCCCTGTAGAATTACACGTACTATTTTAAACCAATCAGAACGCCCAGGAACGATCAGCACCTCTATCGCAAACCGACCGGCAACACGCAGGCACCTCTATCGCCACAAGAAAGGAACGTTCCGGCTCTGTTAACACTGCCGCAACAGACTGTAAGACTCCCTCCTAATAAATAGTGCACCTCTCTTGCGTCACTAAGGAACGATCAGCACCTCTATCGTCAACCCACCGACAAGAAGCACCTCTATCGCAAACCGACCAGCACCTCTATCGAAAATCGACACGCACCTCACCTCTCGCACATTGGTTCCCCCTATTTATTTAACAACACAAGCTTACCCACCATCCCTAAGTATTGTTACTACAGCCCCTGTTTTCAAACAAGCAGCTTTTCTGGTCCTTAATTGTTCCCGTGTTCCCTGCTCCCTAAGTACCTTTTTTCAAGCAAGCAGCTCCCCCGGTCCCTAAATATTCACGTGTTCCCTGCTCCCTAAGTACCTGTTTTCCAGCAAGCATCTTCCCCGGTCCCTAAGTGTTCGGCAGTTTCCTGATCCCTAAGTCTATTTTCTACATAGCACCCCCAAGTTGAACTTCAACTTCGACACTGTTTTCAAGCAACAGGATCCCTCGGTCCCCAAGAGTTTCTACTACAGCCCCTGTTTTCAAGCAAGCAACCTCCAAGGTCCCTAAGTGTTCGCGAGTTCCCTCCCCCCTAAGTACCTGTTTTCCGAGTTCAACTTCAACTTCGACACTATTTCCAAGACACAAGCGTCCCCCTGGTTCTCATGTGTTTCTACTTAAGCCTCTGTTTTCAAGCCAGCAACTCCCCCGGTCCCTAAGTGTTCGCTAGTTCCCTGCTCCCTAAGTGTACCTGCTATATAGCACCCCCGAGTTGAACTTCAAGTTCGACACTGTTTTCAAGACACAAGCCTCCCCCGTGCCCTACTTGTTTCTACTAAAGCCCCTGTTTTCAAGCAAGCAACTTCACAGGTCCCTAAGTGTTCGCGAGTTCCCTGTTCCCTAAGTACCTCTTTTCTAGCAAGCACCTTCCCTGGTCCCTAAGTGTCTCCCTCAAGGTTCCTGTTTTCAAGCCAATTGCCTCTGGATACTGTTCCCGCTTATAAGTACTCGCGAGTTTGAACTTCAAGTTCCCTCCTGAGCCTTTTAAGTGTGCCCCTGATTATATATCCCTTGTTCCTATATATTTCCACAAAAGCCCCTGTTTTCAAGCAAGCAACCTCCCAGGTCCCTAAGTGTTCGCGAGTTCCCTCCCCCTTAAGTACCTGGTTTCCAGCAAGCAGCTTCCCTGGTCCCTAAGTGTCTCCCCCAAGGTTCCTGTTTTCAAGCCAATTGCCTCTGGACACTGTTCCCACTTTTAAGTACTCGCGACTTTGAACTTCAAGTTCCCTCCCGAGCCTTTTAAGTGTGCCCCTGATTGCATATCCCTTGTTCCTATATATTTCCACAAAAGCCCCTGTCTTCAAGCAAGCAACCTCCCAGGTCCCTAAGTGTTCGCGAGTTCCCTGCCCCCTAAGTACCTGTCTCCCGAGTTCAACTTCAAGTTCGACACTGTTTTCGAGCAATAATATCTCCCTGTGCCTAGAACTTTCTACTAAAGCCCCTGTTTTCAAGCAAGCAACCTCCCAGGTCCCTAAGTGTTCGCGAGTTCCCTCCCCCTTAAGTACCTGTTTTCCAGCAAGCAGCTTCCCTGGTCCCTAAGTGTCTCCCCCAAGGTTCCTGTTTTCAAGCCAATTGCCTCTGGACACTGTTCCCACTTATCAAGTACTCACGAGTTTGAACTTCAAGTTCCCTCCTGAGCCTTTTAAGTGTGCCCCTGATTATATATCCCTTGTCCATATATATTTCCACAAAAGCCCTTGTTTTCAAGCCATCAAAATCCCAGGATCTTAACTGATTGCCTCAAGGTTCCTGTTTTCAACCTTATTGCCCCCTTGTTTCCAGCTATATATTACATCCATCTCTTTTCTTGAGACTGCTGCAACTGACTGAATACCAACCACACTGTAAGTGCCCTGCACCTCTATCAACTGTAACTAAGAAACCTTATTTATTGCTCTGCCCTCTCTTTTCAACGCTCACTCCTCTCACGAATCTTCTTCGCACCTCTATCTCGCACCTCCGTCGATCGTTCTCCGCACCTCTATCTCGCACCTCCGACGATCATTCCTCGCACCTCCGACGATCATTCTTCGCACCTCTATCTCGCACCTCGGACGATCGTTCTCCGCACCTCTATCTCGCACCTCCGACGATCGTTCTTCGCACCTCTATCTCGCACCTCCGACGATCATTCTTCGCACCTCCGACGATCATTCTTCGCACCTCTATCTCGCACCTCCGACGATCATTCTTCGCACCTCCGTCGACCGTTCTTCGCACCTCTATCTCGCACCTCGGACGATCGTTCTTCGCACCTCTATCTCGCACCTCCGACGATCGTTCTTCGCACCTCTATCTCGCACCTCCGACGATCATTCTTCGCACCTCCGACGATCATTCTTCGCACCTCTATCTCGCACCTCCGACGATCATTCTTCGCACCTCCGTCGACCGTTCTTCGCACCTCTATCTCGCACCTCGGACGATCGTTCTTCGCACCTCCGACGATCATTCTTCGCACCTCCGTCGACCGTTCCTCGCACCTCTATCTCGCACCTCCGACGATCGTTCCTCGCACCTCCGACGATCATTCTTCGCACCTCCGTCGACCGTTCCTCGCACCTCTATCTCGCACCTCCGACGATCATTCTTCGCACCTCCGTCGACCGTTCCTCGCACCTCTATCTCGCACCTCCGACGATCATTCTTCGCACCTCCGACGATCATTCCTCGCACCTCTATCTCGCACCTCCGACGATCGTTCTTCGCACCTCCGACGATCATTCTTCGCACCTCTATCTCGCACCTCCGACGATCGTTCTTCGCACCTCTATCTCGCACCTCCGACGATCGTTCTTCTCGCAACTCAGTCGCCTATCATGTCGTCTCACAAGAACTACTTACCGGTTGGCTATCCCAAACTGATCCACCCTTCGGTACTCCTTGACACCATTCGACAATATCTCTCTACCCCCACCCCCAATTCAAACACGGACACTCAACCAAAAGTCGTTCGTGATTGTGATCTACGACTAACCCTATCCAAGTACTTTCCTCACCTCGAGCCATCCTCGGAGGAATATCAAGCTATCATGAAGATCATGTGTTTCCCACAGACTCTTGATGAAGTGTCTATGCCAACTGCACTCTTGAAAGCCCAACAAATGATGCTTTCAATTTTCCCCTCTCTTGGATTCTTCGGCATGGTTCAAAGTTGGGCTGCACCTTCCAAACGAAAGGTGCACTTCTTCCAAGATGCTCTCAACTGTGCAACAGTATTGCAAAAGGGTTCTGGCTGCAGCTCGTTGATCGACTTTCTTCATCGGGTCCGAACCTGGAAGGTCCACGGAGCATCTGCCACCAGTGATTTCAACGTCCAGTATGTTTCTCCAGATAGATCAGATGTGATTGATGGTCATTCCTTGGTGGGATCCCTAGAAGGCTCCTTGGTCCTGCTCTACCACTACTTGGAAAAGTCACAAGCTGGTACTCTGTCTGCATTCGGTCGCCGTTCTGTTTCAACCCCGAGAGAATTTGTAATTGATGGAGTTGAAGGTAGCGAAGATTTTAAACAGGCAGCTTCTACGACGGGGCACCTTACCATACGTGGTGGAGCACTGGTCGGCTATCATCTGATGCCTAATCTGAGAAAACGAATGTGGCTCTGCATCCAGCACATCCAGTTGGGATACACCTTGTACGACATTATATTCAGGGCAGATCTTTCCCGTCTTTCTGACTACAACAAGTTGGATAAGGAAAAGATTTCAATGCAGTTTCTCATGGACAGTTGCACTGAGTTGACCGGCCGAGCAATGTACATGTCCCTTTTGGCTGATATCTGTTTTGTTTTTCAAACCCTTAAGGATGTGGATAATCTTCGACCGGACTTTATTTTGAATCAGTGCCTGGGTAATCCTCCGACGATGCTCTCCATGTCTATGAAATTCCGATCTTCTGCATTTGATCAGGATACCAAGGCTCACATTATCTGCCGCTCCTTCAAGGGTTTGGAAGAGAGTGTTGCGTATAAGAAGACAGTCAACTACAACAACAAACGCCAGAATATTTCATTTCGCCTCCAGACTGTTCGGTACAAGATATTCAAGTTCTGGTTGGAGTTTACTTCTCAAGCTCATATGAAGTCCAAAGTGGATGCACTGATGGCCAAAACTCTCTCTGGCAACAAGCGAAAGGCACATCCCAGTGATGGTTCAGTTCATTCTTCTTCCTTCGGATCGGAAGATAGACAAAGCCATTCTCTCCCTCCAACTATTGAATTGCCTGACATTCTTTCTCCTTCTGATGATGAAATGGATGATCCAGAAGTTTCCCTAGTGGATGATCAGAATATATCTGAAGGTTCCCTCCCAGCAGACTCAAATGAGGGAATGGTGTTCTCGTTTGACGATCTTCTCTCATCCCCAAACAACCTGCGCTGGGAATCTCTCCGTCTGGCACGCCCGTCCTACTTGAAGCGGAAGCAAGTCCAGTCCTCACTTTTTATCTGTGCCAGGGATAAAAACTACCAAGTGGAATTCTCTAATCCAGATTTTTACTCAGCGTGTGGTTTGGTTGACTTTGATCATTGGAGAACAATCAGCTGTATTGGGTCACCAAAAACAAAGTCAATCAGGGGGCACATTACAGTTTATTCTCAAGATGTCCAATTTATTGATGAGACCAACGTTGTTGATGTTGTCCGACCAGGTTCCGGGATTTACCAGAGATGCAATCACTTATACAAAGGGGACATTGTTAAGCTTTTCAAGTTCGTACTGAACTATGGTGGCAAGCCAAGGCATGGAGACGATATTAGACGCTCAATTGACAATCGAGTTTTGGAAATTGGAATCCACTGTCAGACCGG
Organism: Pseudo-nitzschia pungens; assembly: GCA_037355855.1. Classification (NCBI taxonomy): domain Eukaryota; phylum Bacillariophyta; class Bacillariophyceae; order Bacillariales; family Bacillariaceae; genus Pseudo-nitzschia; species Pseudo-nitzschia pungens. Next base: position 4,042,030 of record CM074758.1, read on the forward strand.
TCAACTGTACAATATTGATTCATTCCATAAAGCAGGGACCGATGCAACAATTATCAAGCACACTGTGGCTTCTTTGATGGATTTTCTCTGGAAACTTGGTCAAGAAATCCAGACTGTTGGGGAACGATGTTTTATGGCAGGTAATCACGAGAGAGACACAATGTTTGGCCGTCCTTTTCGTGAGGCAATGGGAGCCAAGTGGTCGTTGTTTCACTGCCTCACCCTGGTTGTCCAGTGTGTCTATCCCTTTCCTTGCCAGGGTAGAAAGCACAAGGATATCCAGAATGACAGAGTCTATTCCTACTCCCAAACTGTTTGTGGCAATTGGTACTTCACTGACGGGGAAGGATATATTTATCTCTTTCAAATCTTGTGCAATTTCAGAGGAGCAGCCTCTTGTACCTTCCCTTACATGGCTCAAGTTGGTCGAATCGTTGAACATATCCAGAAATACAAGTCAACACTCCAGTCAAGCTACAATGAAGTTTTCCAGCACTACAATGGGTCTCCTGTTCCGATGAATTTTCTGAGAAACCCATTGGTTTCCGATGACTTTTTCTTGCATCCATCACTCCCTTGGGCAAGTCGGGAACTTGTGAGAGCTTCTGGTATCTTTGGTGACGTGATCACGTTCCCTGTGGGTCCATCCCGGATTCTATCAATGTCGATGATGATAGATTCTATCTTCCAAGTCAGGGATCAGCTGTCTTTTGATCAAATTTTGGAACTGACTTTCTTCTGTTCATTCTACAATAATGGATCAATCGTTCACGCAATCATGTCCGTTGTTAGAGGTTCTGGCAATGATTTTTCAAATGGGGACTGCCATCCCTGGTACGCGTTTGAGGCTGGTATTGTTAACGTGTTGGGTAAGGGTTCATGGCAGGGAGGTATTGAGCCCAGGTTCCAGTGCAGCTCCAACATCAAGTGGGAGGTATTTTGCTCCACAAACGAAACGTCGTTCAAGGATTCCATCAACTCTAAACTCTGTAAAGTGTTGTACATTGGGTACGACCTTATATGCTGGATGAACGCCATGAAGCGATCAGATTTGGTCTATGCTGAGGACATTCCATTAAATGTTGTCACTACCAAGATGGAAAACGTTGTCCAACGCATTCAAGCTGCTGCATGTGAAGACTCTTTTGATTTTGGTCGGTTCTATTTGTCTCAGTGGCTTTCCCTCATCATTGCCCTGGGATTGGCTGAGTCTGGACTACACTTGCTTCAACTTATCATGCCTACCGAGGGAACGGCATCTTACGATCACTTCTTAAATCCTATGGATCGTGACGGGGATAGTACCGAGAACACAGCACCTATACCTCATTCCCATCTCGATTCTGTTATGAAATTTACGTCCCAGGAGCTTGGTTTTCCTGTATATTTCAGGACTGTCATGGAAGTACTTGGATGTGAATCAATGGGACATCGTGAACTTGGGAAAAATGATGTTTTCTTGAAGGGTGGAACACTGTTTGACGTTAGCCCACAGTTCGGGAGTCCAATTCACAAGAAATTTACGAAGAGGATGTGGGAGTTGACGCTGCCTGTTCCACATTTCTTTAAAATACTCGAGGAAGGGAAATGCAAACGGATTGAAGCGTAAGTAATTGTTCTCCTCTCACCACTTATGTATCAACTTATAATTGTTCTTCCTCTAACCAGTTGTTTTGCTGTACAGACTCTATTCTAATTATTCAATAGACATGAATCCTATCATGGATCTGTCTTTTCTTGATATCTGAAACTAAATTACTAAAACTCAATTAAGATAAACTCTTATCGTACTTGACTTCCCGGAGTTTGGACGACGGATTCAGCAGCAAGAAGGTTTGATCCAGCGGACGCTGCGATCCTACAATATCTATAACAATAACGCCATGAACCACAACAGGAGCAGGGAGTCGGTCTACTTCGAGAGGGATCCGGAAGCCAACGTGTCGACATCGCAGGGATCCGGCGGCATGAATGGCGAAGAAGACGAACGACGAAGATGGAATGGAAGGCGACGGCAAGAACAAGAACGAGAAAGACTCAAGTCGGTAGGTACTACTTCGGAGTGATGACGACAAGTTAAATGATTTGACGACGAGTCCCGTCCTATACAAGAGCCTATCGGAGTAGTGGTGTTCCGGGGACAACAATCAGCGATGATCGAACCGGTCGATCCCGTTATAGGAGCAGCATAGTTTTGGACATACGATCTTCAAATCTATACAATCTACGAATCAGGAGCTGTTGTTCCGACGACAGTATTACAGAAGCCGACAGGAGCTGCTATTCGAAAGAGAGTAGGACAGGATGAGCAGCATGATTCGAATTGCCGCACGATTTGGATTGATGCCAAGAAGTGACATGCGGTCCCATGCAGACTATTGTAATAGTTCCGTGTTGGACAGCTTGCTCATGACGAATGAATGAGCGGGTTGCAGGAGCAGCGCGTTTAATTTTGGACCTACGATAACGATTGGAGAGCAGCTCCCGGAATGAACGACCGAATGAATTAACGAGTTGCAGGAGCAGCGCGTTTCATTTCGATCTACAATAACTGCTTGGAATCGATCGTGGGGGGAATGAATACAACACAGACCTTGAATCGATCGGCCGGCTAGGGAAAGGAATACAGCACCGACTTGGAATCGATCGTAGGGGGAATGAATTACAAAATCGGCTAGGAATAGACCGTAAGGGGAATGAATTACAACACAAAGACTTGGAATAGATGGTAGTGACAATGAATACTATATCGGCTTGGAATAGATCGTATGGACAATGAATACTACATTGGCTTGGAATCGATCGGGGCTGGGGAATGAATACAACTAAGAATTGGATGGTACGTCAAGTATCAGTAACAGATTTTGGAGTAGGCATGTAATTACTTGTTCGTTATGTATGGAAATACTTATGGTAACAGATTAACCATTAGGATTCTCACTTCAGGATTTGTTTCAATGTGTCGATACTGATGGAGTACTGTCTTGCAGTATGATTTGCATTTTCAATGAACTTCTTGTCATTCGAACACTCATTAGGAGAACTGGCTAACTTTGAGGCATATTCCAATATGTCAGAAGAATGCATGAGTGCATCTTTCACATGACCGATGTGTTCGTTTATGAAATATCGGCTCCGTTTGCGCAACAAAAACTGAGATGCTAGAGTTGTGATGGAGGTACTGTCCCGAATGGTCCGGGAGAAAAATGTTTCTTTTGTCTTGGAGTTAATAAGTATATTTGTTGCCGTGTGTATATTGGTTCCGGTTTGATTCAGCAAACGGATAAAATCTCGACTAAAATCGTCTGCTCGACTTAGCTTGTTCCGTCTAGGCTTTGTATTGGGAATGGATGTCATCATCGTCTTCATCTCATTGGTGTCCTTATATTGAAGGTAAGCCGCATGTACACAAAAGAGTTGTTTCAAATAGGAAATACAGGACCCTTCATACAGCTTCGAACCCTTGGTCTCACCGTCCTCCAAAATGGAACATCTCACTTTACACATACTGTGAACAGCTTTCACGTATTCCTCTCGTTGGTCGTGGTGGATGGGTTTATCGATTTTCCCAGACAGGGTCTCTTCGTATAGATTGATCCTATCCAACGTGACGGGATTACCGAGGGATGCTCGGGTGTTTAGATACCAAACACTTTCACCACTTTTCCGAATGTCTATTTTTGTGTCAATTGTGGTGCAGTAACGAGCAAGTTGCCTGTAATGTGTAGCCAGCCTGTTGAAAACTCGTTTCTTGTTCAGTTGTTGAATTTCACGACTGACCGTTGCTCGCTTGAGTGACATCATGTATATCGCTTTTGGAAATTCATGCTTCAACATTGACCCAATATTTTTCCCAGTGGTACAGAGGCCCTCAAATTTGCAGGTTCCCTTGATCTCTAGTGTGGCCCGTTCGTTAGCTTGGTTCTGTGGAATACATCCTGGGATGCCTGTCGCCCCAATGTACCAGATATTGAAGTATGGTCTGTCAACGTAGGAACTGAAAAAAACATCAACGAGCTTATTTTCACCCCTTGCTAACCACGACTCCTTGGTCAGTCGGGCCAGACGGTCGAACATTGGTTTGGAAAGACAATGATATAGGTTTCTGACGTCTGTCGCGGCCGACGACTGGAACCATTTTTTGTCGACACTGTGCTTGGAATATTCACCGTTTCCTTTGCCCATCAAGAATTTTCGTTCGATATGGGGGGCACATTGGACATTCAAAGTAAACGGGAATGCAATTTTGCACGGAGTAACAAACACTTCCGTGCAGTCACTTACTACCCCGCCTTTGAAGTTGAAGTCGTCAATACCGAAAAGAGCACTTATATAACGCACCAAGACAATTAACCCAGCAGTGAAATATAATTCCGTCTCTGTTGGACAGAGAATGAAAATGACCGGTCTGAAAGACCTTGTTCCATCAACACCGATAGAAAACACACCAAAAGTCAGAACCCGCCAATCGTTGGAACAACTTCCATGGAATCCATCTACCGATGCAGTCACTCGGTAGTCGATCTGTTTACAGCGAACAATGCTATAAAGCAAGGTCAGGGATGAGAAACAGACGATTTTATCCCATACTAGCGGGTCTGCCTTGCTGCTGTCTTTCTGTAATTGTTGCAGATGATGACGAAGATTCCTCTCTGCATTGCTTTGATCATTTGTTGGTTTGTTCGACTTGTCGTCAAGGATGGTCATCAGGTTGCATGCCTGGCTGCGTGCATCGAGGGTGCCTTCTGGTGGGGATACTGTAAGTAAACCTTGATCGTATAGCAATATCCCCCACTCCTTGAGACCCTGTTCCGACTTGATTTCCGCATTGGGCGTATCGGGTAATGTGAATCGTGATGATTGTTTGATGTGAATTAGGTCATTGACATTCATGACTGTGATGGGTAAGGCACCGGTGGTTCTATCTTTCTTTTGCATATACTTGAACTTATCTCGAAGCTTCCCCTGCATAGCCTCCCTCAACTCGGGCGATGAAACCGATTTGCTCTCCTTTTGGACCAGGACCTTGAGAACCTCCCCAGCTAAAGCGCAAGGCTTCATTGATGTAGGTTGTCCTTCCACGACCTGTTTAACGATGGGACTGTCACTATATGGGACCCCCCTTGTTGTTATTTCCTTGCAGTTACAGGTTTTAACGATGTTGACCTTGACAGCAAAATGCGCACTGTCGTGATCTTCGACATGGGCTCTACAGGAACCCCATACGCCCTTTGAGGTGTAGCACTGAAAAACGTACGTTTTTCCCGGTGGTAGATATTTTGCGTTCTTCTTTGATGATCGCCGCCGGAGAACTGGATGACGTTTTGACATGAATTGGAACGCAGCATCCATGCTGGGAAACGTCGTTGATTTAGCAATCTTCCAATTGATAGTTTTTCTGCTACTCTGTTGGTAAAGCACATTGTTGGAAATAGGACCTGGTGAAAAGTCTAACTTCTTCCGTGGCAGTGCGGTACCTTTACCATTGGCCGATGAGTATGGTGGAGGTTTCTTTCGGCTGTGGTTCTTAGCATACGATGTGGAAACAGCATCCTTCAGGCTTTTTTTCGTTGGGGTGTTAATTCCGAGTTTATCGATGGTGTCGATTCGCTTCATCAGAAGAGCGCGGTCTGGCGAAATTGTCTCCGTCGAAGGCAAAGTTGGGTTGTTCTTATGTTCCTGTGCGGCTAGGGACACGAACATCCCAGCGGTGCTAGGAGATAAGTCACCTGTATCAAGAAAGAGTGAGGTAGCAGCATCCCAGCGTAGGGTGGGTGCTTTTGGTGTGGTGGGGGGGGGCGCGCCGTCATTACTCCCTTCCTTAGCCGGTGTTAAGGGTGATATATTGTCCATGGCTATGTTTATTGTTGTGAGAGGAAGCAGGACTTTTGGGGCGAAATGGGAGTAAATGTCGTGTAGTGGAATGTTAGCGCGCTAGAAATGATGAAAGTTTACAAGCCAAAAAGAGAAGAAATGGCGGGCTTGGGAGTGTCACCGTGCTAGTATTGATCAAAATTTACGGGCCGAAACAAAAGAAAAGGCGGGTTTCGGAATCTCACCACGCAAGCATTGATGATTTGTTGGTTCTTTTGCCAGCTATCCACTATCAAAGAAATTGGGAAAAGGAGAGCACCAGGATACTGACACGTGAGCAATTATGCATTGGTTCCGCTTGATTTTCAGGAGGTAAGCAAGATAAAAAGGATGACGTAGCACCAACGGACAAATGAAAATTTGGAAAGAAATGTTGGCGCCAAAAATATGGCAGTATTGGATCAAATGATTCCGTTGGGGAAAAGCATTGGACGTTGGGTTGGGACCAACTGACAAATATGAAGAATTGTTAAAGAGGAAACGGACAAATGTTAGGAGTTGACAATCAGCCTGATTCTTGTAAACAGAGATGGAAAAGGAAAAAAGGGACCAAAAAGAGAGAAGAGGTGCAAATGTTCAAGTTTAGCGCACGGATGCAGAGATATGAGTGAAATCTCAATTTTCCCTAAATCATGAGGAAACATTTTATCGTCATAATAAAATAGCAGAAGGAAAGACTGTGATGTCGCAGAGGCAACAACTAGGCTCTGTCGTACTTCGACGATCGTTCCGGGAGGGGAAGAGTCCTACACCCTATTCCCCCGGAACATCAACGAGTGCCAAAAGATGGGTAGATAGTGGTGGGACACCTGCAAGTGAAAGTCAGGCGAGAATGAACGATGAAAACAGTTCCAAACAAGAACCAAGGAAAATTGATTATGGAAGAGAACTGCTTGGACAAGATGATGAGAGCATGGGGTCGGATGAGCCTAAGGATAATGAAGATGAAGGGACAGCAGAAGGATCGGTGGAATGTGGTATGGTGCAGGAGGTGAATGAAGGCGACGACCAAACGTTTGGAAACGGTGCGTCTTATAATGATGAAATGGTTCAGTTGACCGTTGAAACAAGTGATGAAGAGGTGCGGGATCCATACAATGCGTGTCATAACTTCCCCTCAGTTTTTAAAAAGAACAGCGGGCGGAACAAGGAAATCGATGAAATCATATCCAAAGTGAACTGGACGCAATTTCAGCTCAAGCAATGCTTCCATTCCATGTACAATGAACATGAGCCAACGAACGTGGAAAATCTGGAAGCAATGAAGAGTGGAATTTTGGATTGTATTAAGGACATGACTGAGAGTCTTGATGGGATGAACATTGAAAGATTGTTGACTGAAGGGACGCTTGACGACAATGCAAAGAATTATGAATTGGTTCGTGATGCCATGGTGCAAATTGGTGCTGGGTTAACGATTTGTGGGTTGTACGGTATCATGATGGCAAGTGACAAAGAGGATTCCGCACAAGAAAGGGCCGTACAGTGGCACCTAAAAAAGATACTAAACAGTAACGAGGGTGAAGCTTGCTACAGTTGTGGGCACAAAAATTGCTATTACTGTCATTGGTAGTGTGGTGTCCGAATTACTGGGGTCCAAATAGTCGAATAATACAAAAGATCCAGGAATGAGTGAAAAAGGAGCACGGAGTTACACGTGGAGTTGAATAGATCCTCGAAAAAAGAGTGAAAAGGGAGCAAGAAGTTACACGTGGAGTTGAAGAGATCCAAGAAAAAAGAGTGAAAAGGGAGCAAGAAGTTACGCGTGGAGTTGAAGAGATCCCAGAAAAAAGGGTGAAAATGAATGTTGATGGGATAGATAGTATAAGTGTACGAGGAGGAGAAGGAAGAATGATGATGTTATTCCACGACATTCCGTGATGGAGAAGAAGAACTCCTTACGTCATGTTGATACTTTTCTTGATCATACCTTTTTTAGTTAAAGTAGGTAAAGTAGTAAATTTAAAAAAAAATGTAAACTTACCCAGAAAAAAGTGTGAGGGTACCCCACGTCCCAAATTGGCTTGTAGACTTGTAGGGACCAAAAGGGAACAGGGCAGCTGCTTGCGTGGAACCAGGGGCTTTAGTAGGAACACTTAGGGACCGGGGGATATGAATGGCAGGGTGCACTTAAAAGGCTCAGGAGGGAACGTGAAGTTCAAACTCGCAAATACTTATAAGTGGAAACAGTATCCAGGGGCAATTGGCTTGAAAACAGGTACCTTGAGCGCGACACTTAGGGACCAGGGAAGCTGCCTGCTTGGAAACAAGGGGAGTAACTAAGGGTAGAAACAGTATCCAGGGGCAATTGGCTTGAAAACAGGTACCTTGAGCAAGACACTTAGGGACCAGGGAAGCTGCGTGCTTGAAAACAGGGGCTTTAGTAGAAACACCTAGGGACCAGGGGGAGGCTTGTGTCTTGAAAACAGTGTCAAACTTGAAGTTCAAGTTGGGGTTGCTTAATAGCAAAAGCACTTAGGGATCAGGGAACTCACGAACACTTAGGGACCAGAGAAACTGTAGTCTTGAAAACAAGGGGCGATAGTAGCTGTAGTCTTGGAAACAAGAGTGCACTAAGTAGGAGGTACTTAGGGATCGGTTGGTCTTGGCTTGAAAACAGATGTAGTAGGGGGAGCCTTAAGCGAAAACACTTAGGGACTGGGGGGCTTGGCTAGGAAACAGGGTAGCTCTTAAGTGATAGTCACTTAGTGAGCAGGGAGGCTATTGACTTGAAAATAAAGGGGGAACTGGAAGATATGCTTGCGCGAGCTTGATAGTACTTGGAAATACTTGTAAAGACTTAAGGATCAGCGAGTAGGAACCTTCTAGAAGGGGGGGTGTATATGTGTTCGATCTTGAAGAATGTAGAACGTTAAGTGGGTTCGACCTTGAAGACTGTAGAACATTAAGTGGGTAACACTTAAGGGGCTTGAAAGACTGTATAGCTTTAGATAATAAGGTAGCTTGAAAACAGATCGAAAAACAAACCGAGCTCGGAGACACCAGAGTGAATAAAACTGAGCGTGGAGACTAACCAGAGCAGAGCTGCTGTAGAATTAGGACTGGAAGCTCTGTAGAAAATTATGTGTCCTTTTGTTGCCGAAGCTTGTTGCTGCCGAATCGACCGACCGACACGGAAACAAGCAACCAAAGCAACCAAAGGAAGCAAGAAGCAACCAAACCAATAGCAGAATCAGATAGGGGAGGTCTCTGTTAATAGGTGTAGTGCTTGGTTTTGTTGTAGGAGCTTTAGAAGTGAGTGAGATATTGAAGGGGAAAGTTGTGTAGAAATCTACGTGTTTTAAGTACTGGAACATCGGAACGTCAGACAAAATCGCACGTCGCAAAATTGTAGGGGGCTCCAAGAGTACTTCTCCACAAGTATTCCCTGCCACAGGTTAGCTGTCAGGCCCTTGTTGATGCCATTCATAGTGGTACTGCCAGTGCTGTCTGTGATGGGTCGTATGATCCGGATCTTCTCAGAGGAACTTCTGCCTTCATCCTGTCACCCAATACCTCCACCAAGACTACCTCATTGTTCCTCACTGGCTGTAATTTTGTGAGTGGATCCCCTGAGGATCAGTCATCATACAGGAGTGAACTGGCAGGCATCATTGGGGTTCTCGCCTGTTGCACTGCTCTGGTGAGTCTTTTTGATATTGCCTCTGGCTCTATCACAATTGCCCTTGATGGTGACACAGCTCTCAAACAGGCTCAGGGATCTTGGCCATTGGTTATTTCCCAGAAGTCTTTTGATTTTGTTTATGTCATCAGAAACATGATTTCTGCCCTGCCAATCTCTGTGCAATTTCGGTGGGTTCAGGGCCACCAAGCTGGATTCTTTCTTGACTGGTGGGCCCTTTGCAATCATCAGGTTGACGGCATGGCCAAGGCATTTCTCTCTGTCCATAGAGCTTCTGCCCATCACTATCCCAGACTTGTGTTTGAGCCCTGGGCATTTTCTCTCAATGGATGCAAGTGCTCAAGGTTTGATCAGCAGGCTTTGCATGTTGCCATTTCTGGTCCTCCTCTTCTTAAATACTGGCAGACCCACCCTGTTTTGAGTTCCATCCATTGGTGTGTCCATCAGTCTGCTTTCAAACGTCTCCCTCCAGGCATGCAAAGGTGGTTTGCCAAGTTTGCTTCTGGCTGCATTGGTGTTGGCAACCAACTACTTCACTACCAGCATCAGGATCACTCCAGGTGCCCCTTGTGTGATGCAGACAATGAGAAGGTTTCTCATGTTCTCTCCTGCAAGGACCCTGGGGCTGTCAGGCACAGTGTGTCTGCCTTCAAGGGTCCCCTAAAGACAAGGCTTGAGGTTGAGCAGACCGATCCATCATTGGTTGTTGCCATTGTGGATCTTCTCACCAGAGTTCGGAAGGGCCAGAGCATTTATCCCTCATCCTACTCTCCTGCAATAGCTTTGGTTGTCAGGGCACAGAGGACTATTGGTTGGCACAACTGGCTCCTTGGTAGGTGGTCTCCTCTCTGGTATCAAATGCAGGCTGACTACTACTCCCACATTGGAAGCAAGCGCTCCCCCAGACGTTGGGCTACAGCTATCATCCATCAGTTCTTTCTTACCTCCTGGGATCTCTGGACTTATAGGAATGAACAACTCCATGGTCCTGGGGGAACCCTTGATGCTGAACAACACCAATCTCTTGATGCTTCCATCTCCTCTGAATTGGCCATTGGTGCAGCCGGTGCACTCCCCCAGTCACGCTCCCTTTTACAAACCCCTTTCCAAGTCCTACAAGGTTACACCCTGACTGCCAAGAGGCAGTGGCTTGCAACCATCCACCTTGCCAGGAAGCAGTATGCAGCGCCTGTCCAACCAGTGCAGCCATACCAACGATAGGCTGCTCTCCTAAGAGCCTGGCTTACTGGACCTTAGGGTTGATTCCACTTTGTATCTTGGTTTTGTCTTCTGTTCCTGCTTCTCATCCTGTCCCATCCCTTTGGATACTGGGTCTTCTCCCAATATCATCCCATCTCACTTTATCTCAAGTCCCTATTTTGTGGGACTTGTTTTTGTCTCTTTCCCTGCTTGATGTTCAAGGTTTGTTTGAAAAATTTGTCGTTCTACCACTTGGGGTCCTGACTCTCTGATGGAGGCGACGTTAAAGTCTGGTTACAGTCTGAGTTATTTAGTTTCACCTTTGGTGATTAAAGTTATTTAAATACGTATATTATTATTATCTACCACTTGGGGTCCTGACTCTCTGATGGAGGCGACGTTAAAGTCTGGTTACAGACTGAGTAATTTAGTTTCACCTTTTGTGATTAAAGTTATTTAAATACGTATATCATTATTATTGGTGATTAAAGTTATTTAAATACGTATATTATTATTATTATTATTCAATATTGTTGGTAGTATATTCAAATAGCGATGACCATGCATTGAATTGAATAAGGATAGCTATAAACTCGCATACGAATGGTACTACTAGTCTAGTCGAGTGGTAAAACTAGTTAGTTCAAATAGAGATGGTGATGCTTGAATCACCCTCATCAGCATCATGTCTAGCATGTAATTTTTGTCTATTATAATTCATTTGGAGTATCTACATCTCCATTATATTGCCATCCTCGTCACACCATTCCCCACAGAATATGGTTCTAATTCAACAGCAATGGAAGTCTCAGATACCTTCTCTGACGTTTTCTTTAGTTTCTTCGTTAACTTTTCAACCTCAAATTTCAGAGCTGCATTTCGTTCACGCAGGACCTGAACCGACCTCGATGGTCCTCCAATTCCTCTTTCTGCAATGAATTTTTGTAGTTTGTCGTGAGCAATCCATCGCTCAGCCGACTCCTCTTTCAACCTTCTCCGAAGCTCGTTGTTTTCCAATTCCAAAGAAGACGTTTCAAAAGTGTCTTCAAGTTTATTCTTGGTGACCAATTGATGAGATAATTCGGTGACTCTAACTCGCAAGCTCCCCATCTCCTTCATCTCGTACTGGCTTTCTTCAAGCCTGCTTTTAAGCGTTGAAATTTCTCGAGCTTGATCCGCCAGCCGGGTGTTCATCTCCATCAACTCATTTTGAAGATCGTCTACCTCAATTCGTCGATTTTTCATCATATCCTGCATGCTGATAACAAGCTGCTCCTTCTCTTTCTCCAATCGTTGCGACGTGCTGTCTTTTTCTTCGGAAAGGATTTTCAATTTTTGAATCTCAGCATCTCTAGCCGTCACAGTGTCACTCATCTCTAGACGCACTGAATCGATCATTTCTTCGAGGTGAGCCATTTCTGTCTTGTACTTGGGCTGCGCATCTGATAATTCAATTTGTTTCATCATTAACTCTTCCTGAAGTTCACTGATATGTGAACGGAGGGCCTCAATATTTTTCCGAGATATGTCTTCCTTTTTCTCTAATTCTTCGGTCAACCGATGAACTTGGTCACGATTAGTCGACACTTCTAGCTCAAGAGAGATGACTTCATCTCGCAGACTTTTGATCTTTAACTGATCGCTTTCATGGGTAATTTGCAATCTTCTTAATTTTTCGTCGACGTCATCTTGCAGCTCTTTTAGCTGTTCATGTTGACGGTTCGCCTCTCCGGTTAATTTGTCATTCTTTTCAATGATTTGATCAAATTCAGCTTGAAGCTGTTCCTTATCAAGGGCAAGATCGGTTCTAATTCCATGCTTTTCTCGTAGTTTCGAGTCTTCGGTTTCAGTGCATTCGTATTCTTTTTCCAGAGATGCGACGGACTTTTCTGTTCCTTTTTCAAGAGCAATATTTCTTTCTTTTATCTCGTTTGAAATTTGCTTTTCATCCACAAGCTTCCCTTCTCTTACCGTCGCAACCAAATCACCAAACTCTTTATTGTTTCCCTTCGCTCTCAAACTCTCACTCTGTGCAATTTTTTGTGCTGATTCAAGCTCGACTTTGTAAACTTCGATCTCCATACTATGCCTTTTTTTCATACTTTTTATCTCGTCTTCCAATCTAGATTTTGCTTCATCTGAATTGAACAGTTCAGATTTGACTTCGGCAACCTCCATCATAAGTCTATCGATTTCCTTTTGATCATCACCATAATTGGGATCGTTCGATGCTTTGCACACATGAGAATTCTGCCTCCCTCGTGCTTCGTTAGAAAGAGTCAAAGAACTAATCTCTTTCAATAGGTTGCAATTGATTTCGCACTGATTTGCCAATTCATCCTCCAATTCATAGACTTGTTCCCGTTGAAATGTCATCTCATTTTTTAAATCTTTCAAGTTTTCAGCTAAATCTGGGAAGTCTTCCATACGACCCATCAATCGCTGAATTGAGACTGAATCAGCGTCAACCCTTTCTTGCATCCTTTTTTCGATCGTTTCAACTATACTCTTTACTGCGGTCTCAGGGTCTGACTCATAAACCTGTCGATTTTCCCTAGTAGTTGCAGCGAATTCATGAATTGCCTTTCTCAATTCATACAAACTCTTTCTTTCATTCGCCAATTGTTCATTTAGATTTTTGACTTCGGTTCTCAGAAATTGCATTTCATTATTGTTCGACTTGCCATTGGTTGTGTGCGTCTTGATTGGAACGTGAGTAATTTTCTTTAGCTCGCTTTCACTTTTAAGATTTTGTTCAAATTGTTTGATGATTCGAGATGTTCGATTTCCATTCTTCTCGAGCCCGACATTGGAGAGTGATTGCGATCTACCAAATTCGCGAGATTGTTCTCTAATGTTCCCAATGTCGATTTTTTTTTTCAAGTTCCTATTTTCATTTTCCATTTGCGCAATGAAATGCTTCAACGATTTTATTTCGTTCTCTAACTTGGCCATGGCGGTATCTTTTTCGATACTATCAGAGTCTGACTGTTTTATGATTTTATAGTTGTCGAGAGTCAAAGTGATTCGATTGTTTTCGTCCTTGAGTAATTTCACTGTGTCTTTCAACTGTCGATTTTCATATTCGTAATTGGAAATGGTCATTTTGTCAGTTCCTACCACATTAGTAGGCGAGTCCCTAAGTTCAGTCGTTCGTTTTCTGCAATCTGCATCTTTTTTGCCACCATTTCCATGCGTTTCCTCTTGTTTGTGTTCCAGTGCATCAGCCAGTTTCGAACGCAATCTTTCGATTTCTCGAGTTGAGTTGTCAATCTCTTTGCTGTTATCCATGCCGTTAGGAGATTGTTGTTTTTCAGTCAACACTTTGAATTCGACAGCGTTCTCATTGAATACATCGGGATTCTTCAACGACTTTTTGCTCTCTCTTAATTTAGCAGAAAGCTCGTCCCTTGATTTTTGAGTCTCCACCAACTCTTTCTTCATTCTTTCCATTTCGGTCAGATTTCGGTTTGATTCACTCACTAGCTCTGAGATTTCGTTTTTATGTTTAGACTCAAGATCTCGAAATCTTTTGTTTATTTCTTTTGGACTGGGATCTCCGAAGTTTAGTTGCTCGCTAAGAGCACGGTTTACGTTGTTGCTTTCTTGTAACTGACCCGTAATTTCCTCTATTTTCAACGCATTTTCTCGCATAACCTCTGCCATTTGATTCATGAAATGAAGTTCAACTTCGGATTTTTCCTCCTGCATCTCTAATTTCAGCTTTGACATATCTTTTCGTAACCTTTCGTTGTCTGACTCGGCTGTCTCAAGTACGACAACTCTCTTTCGAAGCATCAATACCTCTTCTCGAAGAGGACCATCCAAAGCTGACAACATTTTTTGGAAAGGGCTCTTGTAGTTGTTCTTTTTAAATTAAAAACAAAAAAGTCGACTTTGGGAAATAATTTGGCAGAAAGAGTGTGTTGGTAAGGTTTTCCGTGAAGTTGTGAAGCAATCGATCTACTATTCTTCTATGGTTGGCAAATTGTCTTCTTGCGGATTCGCAGACTGGTGAAAATTGTTGATGATTTTCCGTCGTTTGCATTTGGAGACTAACAGGCAAGATACTAATTGACTTTCAGAGATACCATGTGTAGGCAACCCATTGCGGTAGGACAGGATTTTTCGAAGGAAGTCGGTGATGAGTTGAAAAAAATGGACTCACTCTGTTCATTCGGTACTCGTACAAATATGACGGTACCTACCCCAATGATACGTACGGGTGGTGTCTGTTTGAGATTTTAAACTCGGGAGACATTATTTTTCCGATTACGAACGAATAAGTTACCTTACTTCGTAATATCTTTCGTAGTAACGACGACATCGTGTAGGACACAGAAATAATGACGGTTAACAACAATGTTATATTGCCGGTGCGCTCGGAGTCTTTAACGTCTACCAAGTTCATATAACATAAACCCCGATTTCGACTTACGGGTAAGGGTAAGACTTACCTGGTACCGGTACGAGTAACGGTACATAATACGAAGTAATATGATGTACGCCGACATCGTCCTGTTTCAGCGTACATCACCTTAGGAACAAATGCCTCTTGATAATTCTGGAACAACTTGGTTCTGGAACACGGTTGATTTAATTTTTTTGGAAGAATTTAAATTTTTCCAGCCCCCCGCACACCACTTAGCACGTGGTGTCACTTTGACACCTGGGGTCACTTTGACACCCAAAAGTATCAGTGAGTGTCAAGTGTCACTTTGACACCAGGTGTCACTTTGATATCGGGTGTCACTTTGACACTCTACGTATTGTTCTACTTCTCTTGTGAGTGTCAAAATGACACCCGGTGTCACTTTGACCCCCAAAAGTATCAGCGAGTGTCAAGTGTCAAAGTGACACTGGGGGTCACTTTGACCCTGGGTGTCACTTTGACACAAGATACCAGGGTCCTCGTGTAGGATTTGTACCAGTTACACGGGCCCCGGGTGTTACACGTTAAGGTAGAAGTTTTCGGAGTAGTATTAATATTGTGATGTTTAGATACTTTACGGAATATTGTTACGCGAATTAAGAATGGAAACATATAAAATTTCGAGGTCGCGAGCATTGCCATGTTTTGGCATGCTCTGCCATAAATGTTTGCTCAATGTCGATTCCCACGATTAGGCATATATTCTCTTCTGGGACTCGACCGTTAAGTTAAGACACATATTATAATGTATCCACGCATGTAGATTGCCATATATGTATAATTGATCACATCGATGCGGGATTCAGTTAATTATTCATTCGTGACAGTGGCTACGCTGCCGTGTCACATAGTGCCTCATGATTAAATGAATGCCAGCATACTTAAGCTGACCAATGAATGGTTGAGGTTTCTGATTGATCCATGGGCGTTGGTTCTCTGTAGGGGGTTAGTTTTCGTATATTAACTGTCTCAACGACCGATGGAGTTTTCTGGATTTTAACTGTACCATTGTCATGGACCTGAGCAATAGTGAATGGTCCTGTCTTTCTTGGCTGTAGTTTATCTGGGTCCGGTTCTTGCATCCATACCTTGTCATTAGGTTTAAAGGTATGTTCCTTACGTTTGGCATTGTCTCTAAGCAAGGCTTTGTTTATACCCTGCTGTCGTAGTTGCTGTAGGGCCAGTAGATTGGCAGTCAGAGGGAGATCCACTAGCATGTCCCGATTAAACACCAGGGATCCTGGAGAGGCTTGTAAGGAGGCATTCACTGCGCATCTGGAGGCATGCATGCAGGTCGCAAGCGCGTTATCCATGAGCTGGCTAGCTCTGGTATTGGCTTGAGGTGGATTGACATGCACTAAGACTCTGAGTATATCAGCGACCGTATGATGGACTCTTTCACAGATGGCATTAGACTGTGGATTCTTAACTGTAGTGGGAATGGACTGAATCCCATACTGCTTGAGAGTAGTCTGGAATTCAGCGCCTAGAAACTCGCCACCATTGTCATGAACGCATCTGATAGGTCTTGGGTATCTTGAAAGCCAACAGTTCTTGAATTGATCAGAGACGTGCTGCGAAGATTTGTCTCTGATCCGGATGATTTCAAGTAGATTGGTGACTGGATCAATACAAGTTAGGGCCTTGAAATTGTAGTTTTTGCCTTGGGCTGTAATCTTCCAGGGGCCTATTAGATCCACATGTAATAATAATAATATACTTATTTAAGTAGGAAAATCCACCGAAGGTGGTTAAAAGCTACTCAGTCTGTAACCAGACTTTATTGTCGCCTCAATCGAAGAGAGGTTGGGCCCCAAGTTGTAGAACGACGCGCCGCCTCAACCATGGGGAATAGGCCCCAGGTTGTAAAGACGGCTATTTTGCAAACGAACCTTGGTAAGAGACAGGAAAAAACGAACCAGTCCAGAGCACAACAGACATTGCTGTTGCGAAGCGTACAAGAGACGGGTGACAAGAACGTGAAGGGGAAAGACACAAGCAAAACTGTCCCTCCAATGCTGGTGAGCAGCATCCGTAATGCTAGTGGTTAGCTGACACAAGCAAAACCCTTGCTTAGATACATAGTATCTGTAATGCTAGTGGTCAGCGTACAAAAGCAAAACTCCTCTCGGAATGCTGGATTGCAGCATCAGTAATGCGAGTATTCATCCCCAAACACATTCCGGTACCGTAACCTTACCCTATGGTACATCAAAAGAACACGGGCAAAATTTCCCAGGTAATGCTCGTGTACTCTTACCGTGTACTGCACAACACTTAGAGGCAGTGGAGCCTACTACCAAATTCGTAACAGCTGCTGCTGAGGACATCTGCTGCTGTCCTCCTGTTAGAACGTTGTAGTAGCTTGGAAACAAGGGCTCTAAGTGATAACACTTGAATACCATCAGGGCTGTAGGCTTGAAAACAGGTCTCAGCTGTACTGTGAACTGGAGGGGTATATGTTGGTGGTGGAGCGTTAAGTAACATGTACTTAGCAGCTTTGGGGCTTGGGTCAGAAAAACAGTAGGTCCATAATCGAAAACACTTATGGTCCAGCAGGGCAGTAGACTTGAAAACAGATGACAGTTGAAGTGTGCATCTGAGAGGGTAATGTAGGTAGGAGAGCCTTAAGCAAGCTGTACTTAGCGGCTTTGGGGCTTGGGTAAGAAAAACAGAAGGACCATAAGCGAAAACACTTATGGTCCAGCAGGGCAGTAGACTTGAAAACAGATGACAGTTGAAGTGTGCACCTGAGAGGGTTATGTAGGTAGGAGAGCCTTAAGCGAGCTGTGTACTTAGCGGCTTTGGGGCTTGGGTCAGGAAACAGTAGGACCCTAAGCGAAAACACTTAGGGTCCATCAGGGCAGTAGACTTGAAAACAGATGACATTTATACAGTACATCTGGGAGGTATATGTAGGTATGAGAGCCTTAAGCAAACTGTACTTAGCGCCTTTGGGGCTTGGGTCCAGAAACAGTAGGACCATAAGTGAAAAACACT
Organism: Pseudo-nitzschia pungens; assembly: GCA_037355855.1. Classification (NCBI taxonomy): domain Eukaryota; phylum Bacillariophyta; class Bacillariophyceae; order Bacillariales; family Bacillariaceae; genus Pseudo-nitzschia; species Pseudo-nitzschia pungens. The sequence continues at coordinate 4,060,179 of CM074758.1, forward strand.
TATGGTCCAGCAGGGCAATGGACTTGAAAACAGATGACAGCTGGAATTTCTTGTAGAAATATTCCTACAGTGGAAGGGGCTGTTCGTGAACTTCGACTTGAAAAGACTTAAGAGGACTCAGCAAGGAACTTCGAAGAATGTAGAACATTAAGTGGGCATCACTTAAGCAGCTTGGAAACAGTGTAGAACATTAAGTATAAGATATACTTAGGGGCCTTGCAATGGAGCTGGGAGAACAGATCGTCGGTTGTGCTGTACGGTAGAATCTGTACTGGAATTGCTGTAGAAAATTATGTGTCGGTTTTGGTGCTGCTGCTGCTGCTGCTGCTGCTGCTGCTGTTGCCGATGGATCGTCGGCGGGTGGTGAATTGGCAACCAACTCAACCAAACAAAGCATCGAGCAACTGAACAAATAGCAGAATCAAAGAGGCGAGGTCGCTGTTAGTATGTGTAGGTCCTGGGGTTGTGATTGGGGGTGTAAAAGGAAGCGAGATATCGCATGGTAAAGTTGTGTAGAAATCTACGTATTTTTAGTACTGGAACATCGGAACGTCGGACAAAATGCGCGATGCGCAAATTGTGGCCTATTAGATCCACATGTACTTCATGAAATGGAGATAGTGGTGCTTCTTTCGGTGGCAGTTTGCCATATTTGGATTGTAGGTTCTTGTATTGGATGCAGTGGTCAGGACAAATGTAGGCTTTGCATTTCGCGTCGAGGTTGTCTGCGTAGAATCTGCTTGTTATGGTTTGATATAGCCTCTTGGATCCACAATGACCCAAGAGGAGATGGTACCAGCGTATGGTATCTTCTGTAAGTGATTTAGGAAGATATATCTTCCAGCTGTCTGGATTGGCTTGATTGGCGTAACAAAGTATCTTATTGCCTTCTAATTCTTGATAGAAGAAGGCTTTGGATTGAATCTTGAATCGTATGGTTGGGTCCTTCAACTGGTGGAGATAGATGTTAGAGAAGTTCACTGGGCATTCCAAGTCTTGCGCGTTTGGTAGGTTGACTAGACACTCATTGTTCAGCAGGCAAGCGTGTAATTCTTGGTCTGCGTCATTGCATAAGTGCTGGAATAGGTTTGGGAACTCTGCTAAAAACAGTTCTTCATCTTGCTTGGGGACTTCAAGTTTCAAAAAATTGATAAGAGTGCCCTTACCAAGGGCTTCTTTCTTCCCCACAGTAGGGGGGTCCATCCGGGGGAGCCTGGAGAAGGCATCAGCAAGAACGTTCTTTTTGCCTTCAACATAGGTGAGGTTGACACCGAATTCTTCCAGGAATAGTCTCCAGCGGAGGACTCGTTGGACTGAAAGTGTGCGGAAGGTAAGGTTCTTATGGTCAGTGTATACATTGATGACTCCACCGAGGAGCATCTTTCTGTACTCTTTGCAGCAGAGTACGATTGCGAGGAGTTCTTTTTCCATGGTTGTGTAATTCTTTTGGGCATCAGTTAGTTTCTTGGACCAATAGGCAATGGGCTTGCCATCTTGGAGGATGGCAGCGCCCAGCTGTAGGTCTGAGGCATCAGTGTACAGTTCAAAGGGCTTGTTAAGGTCTGGATAGGTGTTCAGCGCATCTGCTGCCACCATTGCTTTCATCTCTTGGAAGGCTTTATCTTGAGCAGGTCCCCAAGTGAATGCTGAGGGAGCTTTGCGTTGCTTGCCTTTGATGGCAGCTGCTTGATGAGTCTTGGGGGTCCCAGTGATATCAAATAGAGGAGCCAGGACATGAGATCTTCGGGGCCACATGTCTCTGTAGTATCCAACTGCTCCTAGAAAGGACTTGACTTGGGTCACCGTTCGTGGTCGGTCCATATGTAATATGGCTTCAATCTTCTTTCTCCAAGGCTTAACTGCTGTAGGTGTCATCCAATAGCCTAGGAAGTCAGTCTCTTGTACAGCCCAATCACACTTGAGTGGGTTGCACTTGAGCCCATTCTGGTTGAGCCGGTCTAGGATTTTGTCGATAGTCTTCATGTGTAGATCAAAGGAGCCATTGGTCCAGATACCAATATCATCGATATAAACAGTGCAGTCTGTGTCTTGTAGAATATCCTCCATAAGTTGCTGGGCAACGTCTGGGGAGACTTTGACACCCATGGGGAGTCTTTGGTACTCATAGCAACCATAAGGAGTGACTATGGTACATAGCTTCTTGCTTGCGTCATCCAGTTCAAAGCAGTAGTATTGCATGGACAAGTCAATCTTGGTGAAATGAGTGTACTTGCCCCTCTTGTTCATGATATCCTGTATCCTAGGAATTGGATATGGTCGGCGTTCAAGGAGTTCATTCAGTTCTCTGAAGTCTGATACCCATCTAACTCTGTTGTCTTTCTTTGGGACAATAAATGTAGGGAATGCCCATTCGGCTGGTCCAGTGCAACGCTTGAGGACTCCATCATTACAAAGATTCTGGAGTTCCCTTTTGAATAGGTCTTCTCTTTTGTATGCAACTGGGTAAGGCTTTTTGTGTATAGGCTTGGATCCGGGCTTCAGTCTTAGAGAGATCTGTTTGTGTGGATACTTCCCTAATTCTCCATTGAAGACGTTAGGGTACTTGCTTAGTATTGCTTGGAACTGCTGCTGCTCTTCGTTAGACATGTGGGACTGTTGTTTGGCCACTGTGGATGGGTCTGTTTCTTGGTAGGCTCTGTCGAGGATCACCTTGGACTTGTATGGATTTGCGAAGGAGAGATCATCAGCGAAGAGTTCAGCATCTTCTAGTTCCTCCATGAGCATGGTGTGGTTGTCATGGTATAGGGAGGTGTCCTTCATAGGAATGGTTCTATCCATCCACTGAACTGCTCCTTCTTTGAATAGGAGATTGATCTGTGCTAGGTGGAGGAAGTCTCTGCCTAGTATCAAATCGTATCTGCAGTTGGGGGAATGGAAGAGCCTTGCCTCCTGCTGGTTGATAGTGTAGTTGCCAAACTCTTGTAATTTGGTGTTCTTCATGATGATGTATTCTGTAGTATCGAAGCTTCCGTTCGCTGTAGTAGTTAGGACCTGGTGCTTGCTTCGCGTCGGTATGGTGCCAAATGGTAGGGCTCATTTGTTAATTAGGGTTCCGGAAGATCCACTATCGAGTAGTGCGAGTAGTGGTCTTGATTTCGTTGGTATGCCTTGTATGTACTGTACTGTAGTTAGTAGAATAGGAGCCACGTTGCTCTTATTCGGGGATGCCTGTTCTGCTGGGTTTCCAGCAGTCGACAGCAGCTTTAAATAATTTTGCTCCAGCGCACCTCCTTTGGTGTAGTCTTTGGAGTTTTGGGTATTGCAATAGAGATTTTTTGCTGTACCGGTAGACCAATTTCTTGCCAGGGACAAGAGTGGTCTATTTATTGCTGCTGTCTGATTGATTGAATGAATCGATGATGCGTCTGTACCCTTGGATCGATTCGTTTGTTTGCGATTCGGATCCATGTTCGTATTGCTCTTTGCGGAGAACCGAACTGTTTTTGTTTGTGTTGCTGCGATTGCAGGCTTTGCTGAGCGCTCAACAGGAATACTCCATCCTGTAGGTTCCTTCCCCTCTTTATCTGGGAGATCTCCTCCATGCGTCATCCCAGACAGCAGGGCTGTGCTGGCATCCAGTTCCTGGGGAGCTGGAGGCAAGGTGATTGCTGGTTTTGGTGAAGCCCGGGGCTTCTTTCGTGGCTGGGAGCCATTAAGTCAGGGGAGCCATACTAGTTCCCCATCGATACTTCTTTCAGTGCGTCCACCATGTTCGGAATGGTATGATTCCACTGCTGCTTTCATGTGGGCTTGGAAGGACTCGTTGCTTCCAGGGACGCAGTGAGTGTGGGTATGAAATGTCTCTACTGCTCCTGATTTTGGGTTAGAGTTCTTGTTGTAGTTCTTGGAGAACTTGTTCTTCGGGCATTCGGACCAATCATGGTTGTGTCCGGGAATTCGGCACGGGTTGGACTTCTTTTTGGTATTGGTGTTTCCCCTGTGGTTGGAGTGTGAGTTGCGCTTTCGCGAGTTGCTATTGTTGGTGTTGTTTGAATTGTTCGAGCGTTTCTGTTGTTGTTGTTCTTGTTGCTCTTTTTGTTGGCTTGTCTCTCATGGCAGCTCATGTGATCGACAATGAATTGGACAGTGGTATCCTCGTGAATGCCGCTGTGGATCATGCCGTAGTGTTCGATCCATGATGCTGGGAAGGAGTGTAGGAGAATGGTTAGTTTCTCCACCCTGGAGAGAGGAGCGCTGCTTCCATCCAATTTGGAAGTGTATTTCATGAGGATTAAGATCCGGTCGGCGTGATCCTTACAGGTCATTGCCGGCGTCTTTCTGCAGTCGTTGCTCCGGAGATAGGTGTGCATGATATCTCGTGCATCCCTGGCATTGCAGTAGAACTTGGTGAAGTCCAAGATGGCTTGTTCATATCCTCCAATCTCTTCTTCTTCATATTGGAGATTGTCGGGATCGAGTGGGTCTTGTATCATGTTGTTCCACTTGCTCTGCGCATCAGTCGTGAGGCATCGGCTGAAGTGGGTGAGGTGTTTGCTGATTGGGAGCTGTATAAGTTTGGCGGCGTTCCTGAATGATTCTTCGACAAATAAGAGTTCTTCCAGGCCTCCTTTTTCTGTAAAAAGGGGGACCTTGATACTGTCGGTGTTGCCGTCGGCGTCGTTGTTGTAGAGGGTAAAGAGCTTGGGTTTGGTTCGATCGAAGGAACTCTTGTAGGTGATAGGTGGATCCCGGTATAGACCTGCCATCTCAGGTTGCTTGTTGGAGATACAGATTGCCTCTGTTGTTGAGGCTATCGATGTTTTCAGAGGAGGGTTTGTTCAGTACTGATTGTTACTGTCTTTCTACTTAAAGATAAACAGTAATTACTGTGTTACACGTTAAGGTAGAAGTTTTCGGAGTAGTATTAATATTGTGATGTTTAGATACTTTACGGAATATTGTTACGCGAATTAAGAATGGAAACATATAAAATTTCGAGGTCGCGAGCATTGCCATGTTTTGGCATGCTCTGCCATAAATGTTTGCTCAATGTCGATTCCCACGATTAGGCATATATTCTCTTCTGGGACTCGACCGTTAAGTTAAGACACATATTATAATGTATCCACGCATGTAGATTGCCATATATGTATAATTGATCACATCGATGCGGGATTCAGTTAATTATTCATTCGTGACAGTGGCTACGCTGCCGTGTCACACCGGGTACTGCACCAGCACTAGCACAGTGTAGCTTAGCACGACAAGTTTAAGGTTGCTAATGCTACAAGATAGTTGGTATGCTAACATACTATGCTACCATACTATGCTACTGTCGGGGTATGGTCATTGTGTACAATATGTACTATAACCGGACACCTGACCCAGACAGTCATTAAGCTAGCAAGCAAGCTAGCGCTCCGAGTGCTAGTTCATATAAGCTAGCTCCGAGTGCTAGCTCATATAAGCTAGCTCTGAGCGCTAGCTCATATAAGCGATTGCTAAACGCTACTCTAAATGCTACCCCTACACCACAGTACTGAACCTACAGAGCTGTATTATTATTATTATACGAGACAGCGAAGCAAGCTGTCACACCAGAGCTGAGCACTTTGGCTCAGCTCCCCTCACTATTCTTTTTTTTCTTTCTTCTTCAACCTTAAAATGAACACCTATCATGCCCTCCCATTCGATCGATTCCTTTGTACCTCTAGGGGAGTATCTTGTAGTAACTGAGTGTATGGAATGGCATCTGAACAGTATCCCCTGTAGTCTCACTATTTGCCAGCACTCCGTGCTGTACTGTTGTTATTGTTAACACCTCTTATTTGCTGATGAGCAATATCATTACAGTTTATCAGACCCACTGCTCGAACCACTACGAACCGGGACGCCGGCTAGAGCGTGTGATGAAACCCAGCAACTGATCCCTGCTGGCATCCATGCCTACTACACTTGGATGTAAAAGAACCATCTGCTGGACGTAAAACTCAGATCCAGGCCTACAATACAAGGAACTGACATCACCATGCCTCAGTGGATCTTTTGGATGTCGGACGCAGATACGAATGGCAAATTCGGAGCAGATAGAAGAAACTCTACAGTGATGTAAACAAGGCTCCCTTTAGCTAGATACTGGGACCTAGGTATCCTGAGAGGACCGTCCCATACTAGGTCTACGAAACAGAGCAGGGTGGTGGTGGCTCCACCAAGTCTTAGCCCGGATGCAAAAGGGGATGGATGGGCAAGAAAAGGATGTAACGAAAGAATCTGGGGAATCAGAACATTCAATTGGAACCTTCAATACGGAATCTTCAGTACATTACAAGAATCCAGGATGAAACAAAAGACTCATTGAGCCTTCAGTACATTTCAAGTGTATCCAACTGCTGGTAGTGGATTGCAGCCAAATGACTAATCCATGGATTGAACATCTGATTGATTGAAGATTGGGTTGAAGATCCAGGGAAAGGATTGAAGCTTAAAAACAAGGAAGTCAACCGGACAGCCAATCACGGACTGGTTGTTTTAGTTTCTAAGCAAACATCATCGAGAGGTATTCTCACAATCATCAACACTATGTTACAGCACTCACCGCCGGATCAGAGATTATTCCAACCGGCCAAGCAACAAATTTGCCATTCTTTGAAAAAGGAACGAATTGCAAAAGTCAAACAAAAATCATCCAAAGCCTAATCAACATGCCATCAACTACCACTGACAACCAGAACCTCCCTGGACCTTCCGGAACTGAAAATATTTCGCGCAGACTGCGCGATTTTAAGTCGACCTGGTCAATACTCATCCCCCCTTTTGGAGCACAATTTTAGGGGGATAAACTTGCACTTTTTTTCCGCACTTTTTTCGAGACCAAAAAGTGCAAGTTAAACGTTCTTTTTCAACTCGTTTCGTTCAACGGACAGAAAAAGTGCGAGTTTTCTTTGCAAAATTTTTTTTCGACGAGTCGATTTGTTAAAATAGAGGCAAAACGACGGAGTCGATTTGTTAACTTAAAATAGAGGCGCAACAATGTAGTCGAGTCACGACGGAGTCGATTTGCTAATAGAGGCAAAACGGCAGAGTCGAGGCGCAACAGCGGAGTCGAGGCACAACAGCGGAGTCGATTTGTTAATACAGGCGAAACGATGACGGAGTCGATTTGCTAAGAGAGGCGCAACGATGCGGGAGTCGATTTGCTAAGAGAGGTGCTTAATTAAAATTATGCTTGCTGTCCCCCCCCCTGTATTATCGACGCGTTGCTGCTGCTTGCTGTCCCCCCCTGTATTATCGACGCGTTGCTTATGCTTGCTTTCCCCCCTGTATTATCGACGCGTTGCTGCTGCTTGCTGTCCCCCCTGTATTATCGACGCGTTGCTGCTGCTTGCTGTCCCCCCCCGTATTATCGACGCGTTGCTGCTTGCTGCTTGCTGTCCCCCCTGTATTATCGACGCGTTGCTGCTGCTTGTTGTCCCCCCTGTATTATCAACGCGTTGCTGCTTGCTGCTGCTTGCTGTCCCCCCTGTATTATCGAAGCGTTGCTGCGTGCTGTCCCCCCTGTATTATCGACGCGTTGCTGCTGCTTGCTGCTTGCTGTCCCCCCTGTATTATCGACGCGTTGCTGCTTGCTGCTTGCTGTCCCCCCTGTATTATCGACGCGTTGCTGCTTTGCCCCTCTCTTCGCAAATCGACTCCGTCATTTTGCCTCTATCAACAAATCGACTCCGTCGTTTTGCCTCTATTAGCAAATCGACTCCCGCGTCGTTGCCCCTCTATTAAATAACAAATCGACTCCGCCTAATTATGCTACGAGTTTTTGGTTGAAATTTTTGTTGAAAACACTCATTTTCCAAAGAAAACTCGCATTTAAAAAATAAAACTCGCATTTTTTAAAATAAAACTCGCATTTTTTAACGAAAACTCCGCATTTTAGTGCTGAAAACTCGCATTTATTGCTGTATATACTGTGTTTTTTTTCAGAGCAAAAATGCGAGTTTTTTTGTCCCATGAAAATCCGCACCTTTTCGATCCCAAAAAATGCGAGTTTCTTTGGGGGAGATAATTAATTTAAGAGGATACCCTCAAAATGACTAACTGCAATAAAAAATCGCGCGGTCCGCGCATTGAAAACTATCTTTGTTCCGGAAGGTCCTGGAGAAACTCCAATCCTTGCAACCCAAGAGAACAAGCCCCTGTTACATGCTGACGTAGGTAAGGGTTTAGTAACTAAACTCACCCTGCTCTCAGCGACCGGTTATGAGCTAAGGCAACAGCGAGAGCCCCACTGTTTCTGCTAAGTGTAACCACTCTAAGAGACCAGCTTTGACACTAATTTATACCTGATGACTGAAATGGCAAGGTCGCAAGGTTTCCAATGATACCCAATAAGCTTATTCTTGGGCGCCCAGCCTTTTCTTACATCGGGCCACAAAATTAGCTCGTAATTTTGAAAAAAAACTCCATTTCAACAACCACACCACTAAGAGCTGTCACACCCCCCCAAGCTCCATAACCAACACCAGCTTAATTCTGATATTACAGTGCCTCCATCCTCACTATTAGAGCAACAAGTTCTCCAAGTTTCGAATGGATTGGAGCTCTGGGTTCGGAGAATCGAAGCGTCCAAGCAGCAGCAAAATTGAGTCTTTTTTTTCGATCGAAAAACTTCCCCGGTCCAAACTACAGCGAAAATTCATATCTCCGTCCCCTCTTCGTCGATTTGAACAGGAACGCTTCGAACAGCTCTATTATATCAAGATAGACAAGGCCTCCAATTTGTGGATTGATTGGACGTGTTGATTTCGAGAATCGAACTGTAGCAACTTGCCTTTATTATTGATGCAAATACATGGTATCAGAGCAAAAAAAAGTGAGCTCGGAAATTTCGAACCTCTATTGATTCAAAAAACGAACCTCTATTGATTCGAAAAACGGTAGACTGATGGACGTAGCGACAGAGGGGGTTTGAGTAACGAAACTTAACCGCTGACGCACGTGTATAAAATGTACTGTGTTCTACGGTGTCACGGTGACTATAGTTACTAAACCCTTACCCTACGAGAGGCTCTAAATGATTATTGAATCCCGCATGTGCTCCAATACACAACAATACATACTAGTATATGATATTCATGTACATATACTGAATATTTAACGTACAAGAATACACATACAATCCAATACTAATTGGATATTCAAATATCAAGATAAACAAGAATTCAAATGAATCAACGAATAATGGTATATCATTATTCGATTGTTCATCGATACTCAAGGAATCATTCCCATCTCGTAAAGTATTCATACATTCTCTTTTGTAACACAATTATAACAATTCATCTTTAAAATACTCCTATCGCGTATTTTCTACCTTAGAGTGTAACAGCCCCCAGGGGAGGAGGAGCCCCAGGAGGAATCCCAGGAGCCCCAGGAAGAACCGGAAGAAGAGGAGGAGCCCTAGGAAGAACTGGAAGGGGAGGAGGAACCCCCTAACAAGGAGCCCTCTGAGGAGCAGGGACAGAAGCGGAAGCACAAACAGAGAGATGCGTCGGCTAACAAGAGAAGCACCAAGGCAGCAGCCAAGAATACAGCATCTAGGGTGTGAGATGACAATAACTTTGAAATCCAACCACACAACCAAACAGACACTGCTATGGCTATGGTTGTCAAGCAACTCCAGGTCCTACAGGACCAAATGGACAAGAACTTTGGCTCCCTTAAGGACAAGACTGCCCTCATTGCTGCCAACAAGGCTGCTCATGCTATTGGAGGTAACTACAGTTACTGTAACACTCTAAGGTAGAAATTTGGAGTAGTATGAATAATTGTGTGTTATTTCACTTTATGAGATGGGATTCAGATTAAAGAGAGGAAATAATGAGCGATGATGTCATCGCGATCTTAGGCTGCTCATGCTATTGGAGGTAACTACAGTTACTGTAACACTCTAAGGTAGAAATTTGGAGTAGTATGAATAATTGTGTGTTATTTCACTTTATGAGATGGGATTCAGATTAAAGAGAGGAAATAATGAGCGATGATGTCATCGCGATCTTAGGCTGCTCATGCTATTGGAGGTAACTACGGTTACTGTAACACTCTAAGGTAGAAATTTGGAGTAGTATGAATAATTGTGTGTTATTTCACTTTATGAGATGGGATTCAGATTAAAGAGAGGAAATAATGAGCGATGATGTCATCGCGATCTTCTCATATAATCTACATCCCTGTATATAACATATATATCGTATGTCATCTTAATTGTACAATCGCACTCTTCTGCATGCTTGTTCGTATATATACCAGATATCCATGTATGAATATCTTATATTCAATTCCCATGCAGGATTCGGTTAATTATCGATTCGTAACATACTAACCTACGCTAGCATGTTACATAGTGCCTCATGATTGAATGAATCCCACAGAATCTAAGCCGTCCAATGACTAACCGAGCAATCAGAGTCCTCTGATTGGCTTAACTGAGGATTCGGAGATTCATCCGGTGAGGGCTCCAATGATTCAGTCGATTCAGTCCGTTCCTGATGTGGAGTAATCTTTCGGATGTTAACTGTTTCAACCACTGAAGGAGATCTTTGCAGTCTGACAGTTCCATTCAGGTTGACTTGTTTGATTGGAAAGGGTCTGATCTTCCGGGGCTGTAGTTTATCAGGGTCCGGTTCCTGCATTCATACCTTATCATTGACTTGGAAGGTATGATTGATCCTTTTGGCATTGTCTCCAAGTAGGTTCTTGTTAATCCCTTGTTGCCAGAGCTGCTGCAGAGCTAATAAATTAGAGGTCAGTGGCAGATCAATCAACATGTCGCAATTGAATACCAGGGACCCTGGAGATGCTTGTAAGGCAGCATTGACAGCACACCTGGAGGCATGCATGCAAGTCAAGAGCGCATTGTCCATGAGCTGACTGGCCCTGGTGTTGACTTGAGGGGGATTGACATGTACTAGGACTCTGGGGATATCAGCAACTGTATGATGGACTCTTTCACAGATGGCATTGGACTGGGGATTCTTCACTGTTGTTGGGACCAATTGGATTCCATACTGTTTGAGGGTAGTTTGAAACTCAGCTCCTAGGAATTCTCCACCATTATCATGGACACACCGGATAGGTCTTGGATACCTTGAGAGCCAGCAGTTCTTGAATTGATCTGATACATGCTGGGAGGACTTGTCCCTGATTCGGATGATTTCCAGGAGGTTAGTGACTGGATCAATACAGGTCAGGGCCTTGAAGTTGTAGTTCTTGCCTTGAGCTGTAATACAATTTTCGCATCGCGCATTTTGTCCGACGTTCCGATGTTCCAGTACTTAAAACACGTAGATTTCTACACAACTTTCCCCTTTGATATCTCCCTCACTTCTAAAGCTCCTACAACAACACCAAGCACTACACCTATTAATAGAGACCTCCCCTATCTGATTCTGCTGTTTGTTTGGCTGTCCCTTGCTTCCTTTGGTTGCTTTGGTTCCTTGTTTCCTGTCGTCGTCGGAAAGCAACAAGCAACACGAAAACAAGGACACATAATTTTCTACAGCAACACCAGTACTAATTTCTACAGCTGATTCTGTTTCGGTTTCGCTTTGTCTCCGAGCTCGGTTTGTTTTTCGATCTGTTTTCAAGCTACCTTATTATTTAACGCTATACAGTCTTCCAAGCCCCTTAAGTGATATCCACTTAACGTTCTACATTCTTCAAGGTTCCTTGCTGAGTTTCCTAAGTCTTTTCAAGTTGAAGTTGTCGAACACATACATACCCCCCCCTTTCTAGAAGGTTCCTACTTGCTGATCCCTAAGTATCTGCAAGTTCGCGCGAGCATATCTTCCAGTTTCCTCCCTCTTTTCAAGCCAATAGCCCCCTGCTCTTTTAAGTGCCTATCACTTAAGAGCTACCCTGTTTCCTAGCCAAGCCCCCCAGTCCCTAAGTGTTTTCGCTTAAGGCTCCCCCTACTACATCTGTTTTCAAGCCAAGACCAACCGATCCCTAAGTACCTCCTACTTATTGCACTCTTGTTTCCAAGACTACAGCTACTACCGCCCCTTTTTTTCAAGACTACAATTTCCCTGGTCCCTAAGTGTTCGCGAGTTCCCTGATCCCTAAGTGTTTTCGCTCTTAAGCAACCCCAACTTGAACTTCAAGTTTGACACTGTTTTCAAGACACAAGCCTCCCCCTGGTCCCTAGGTGTTTCTACTAAAGCCCCTGTTTTCAAGCAATCAGCTTCCCTGGTCCCTAAGTGTCTCGCTCAAGGTACCTGTTTTCAAGCCAATTGCCCCCGGATACTGTTTCCACTGCTTCCCTGGTCCCTAAGTGTCTCACTCAAGGTCCCTGTTTGCAAGCCAATTGCCCCTGGATACTGTTTCCACTTATAAGTACTTGCGAGTTTGAACTTCAAGTTCCCTCCTGAGCCTTTTAAGTGTGCCCTGCCATTGATATCCCCCCGGTCCCTAAGTGTTCCTACTAAAGCCCCTGTTTTCAAGCAAGCAGCTTCCCTGATCCCAGGTCTTTGTTACAAGCCAGTCGTCAGTTTGTTTCTACAGTTTGTTTCTACACGATTTGCAGTGGTCTACTGGAGTTCCTAAATTCTGTAACTCCAGAGCACCTCTGTGGGTTTCGAACGAGACTCTTCTGGTAGTGCTCCAGTCTTTTCTTTTGGTTCCCCTGGAGTTTTTCCTTGTTCAGACCAACACTGGACCTGTTGTTGCTGCTGTACCCTGTTTCCCAGCATACAACCTATCAACCTATCAACTGGCATTTACCCGCAACCGGTGCTTCTCCTGCCCAGGCCTTTGTCATCACCTGGCACTTTTACATCCAAGAGGCGTGTCTGCTGTTGTTCCAGCACCCAACAGCTTGCTTTTCAGTTGTTGCTTTGCCCTCAACCGGTGCTTCTCCTGCCCCGGCCTTTGTCATCACCTGGCACTTTTACATCCAAGCAGCGTGTCTGCTGTTCTGTTGATTTGCCCTCACCCGGTGCCTCTCATACCCCGGCCTTTGCTTTCAACCGGTGCTTCTCCTGCCCCGGCGTGTCTGCTGTTGCCCCAGCACCTTAACCGGTGCTTCTCCCGCCCCGGCCATTGTCATCACCTGGCACCTATCCATTCCAGAGCGGCGTTTCAGTTGGTGCTCCTGCACTCCACTAGAGGTTTTTCAGCTGTTGCTTTGCACTCAACCGGTGCTTCTTCTGCCCCGGCCATTGTCAGCACCTGGCCCTTCTCCATTCAAGCGCGGCGTTTCAGTTGGTGTTCCTGCATTCCACTGGAGGTTTTCTGCTGTTGATTTGCCCTCAACCGGTGCTTCTCCTGCCCCGGCCTTTGCTCTCAACCGGTGCTTCTCCTGCCCCGGCCTTTGTCATCACCTGGCACTTTTCCATTCACGCGGCGTGTCTGCTGTTGCCCCAGCCCCCACCAGGTTGCTTTACAGCTGTTGATTTGCCCTCAACCGGTGCTTCTCCTGCCCCGGCCTTTGTCATCACCTGGCACTTTTCCATCCAAGCGGCGTGTCTGCTGTTGCGGCGTGTCTGCTGTTGCCCCAGCCCCCACCAGGTTGCTTTTCAGCTGTTTCTTTGCCCTCAACCGGTGCTTCTCCTGCCCCGGCCTTTGTCATCACCTGGCACTTTTACATCCAAGAGGCGTGTCTGCTGCTGCTCCAGCACCCAACAGCTTGCTTTTCGGCTGTTGTTTGCCCTCAACCGGTGTTTCTTCTGCCCCGGCCATTGTCAGCACCTGGCACTTCTCCATTCAAGCGCGGCGTTTCAGTTGGTGTTCCTGCATTCCACTGGAGGTTTTCTGCTGTTTCTTTGCCCTCAACCGGTGCTTCTCCTGCCCCGGCCTTTGTCATCACCTGGCACTTTTCCATCCAAGCGGCGTGTCTGCTGTTGCCCCAGCCCCCACCACGTTGCTTTACAGCTGTTGATTTGCCCTCAACCGGTGCTTATCCTGCCCCGGCCTTTGTCATCACCTGGCACTTTTCCATCCAAGCGGCGTGTCTGCTGTTGCCCCAGCATCCACCAGGTTGCTTTTCAGTTGTTGCTTTGCCCTCAACTGGTGCTTCTCCTGCCCCGGCCTTTGTCATCACCTGGCACTACCATCCAAGAGGCGTGTCTGCTGTTGCCCCAGCACCCACCAGGTTGCTTTTCAGCTGTTTCTTTGCCCTCAACCGGTGCTTCTCCTGCCCCGGCCTTTGTCATCACCTGGCACTTTTCCATCCAAGCGGCGTGTCTGCTGTTGCCCCAGCGCCCACCAGGTTGCTTTTCAGCTGTTTCTTTGCCCTCAACTGGTGCTTCTCCTGCCCTGGCCTTTGTCATCACCTGGCACTTTTCCTTCCAAGCGGCTTGTCTGCTGTTGAGCACCCAACAGGTTGCTTTTCAGTTGTTGCTTTGTACTCAACCGGTGCTTCTCCTGCCCCGGCCTTTGTCATCACCTGGCACTTCTACATCCAAAAGGCGTGTCTGCTGTTGCTCCAGCACCCAACAGCTTGCTATTTGGCTGTTGTTTGCCCTCAACCGGTGCTTCTCCTGCCCCGGCCATTGTCAGCACCTGGCACTTCTCCATTCACGCGCGGCGTTTCCGTTGGTGCTCCTGCACTCCACTAGAGGTTTTCCGCTGTTGTTTGCCCTCAACCGGTGCTTCTCCTGCCCCGGCCTTGGCTCTCAACCGGTGCTTCTCCTGCCCCGGCCTTTGTCATCACCTGGCACTTTTCCATCCAAGCGGCGTGTCTGCTGTTGCCCCAGCACCCACCAGGTTGCTTTTCAGTTGTTGCTATGCCCACAACCGGTGCTTCTCCTGCCCCAGCTTTTGTCATCACCTGGCACTTTTCATCCCAGAGGCGTGTCTGCTGTTGCTCCAGCACCCAACAGGTTGCTTTTCAGCTGTTGTTTGCCCTCAACTGGTGCTTCTCCTGCCCCGGCCATTGTCAGCACCTGGCACTTCTCCATTCAAGCGCGGCTTTTCAGTAGGTGATCCTGTACTCTACTAGAGGTTTTCTGCTGTTGTTTGCCCTCAACCTGTGCTTCTCCTGCCCCGGCCATTGTCATCCCCTGACACTTCTCCATCCAAGCTTGGCGTTTCTGTTGCTGCCCCTGCACTTCACTTGCAGTTTTCTGCTGTTGCCCCGGCTGTTGCTATCACCTGGCATCTTTACCTCCAACGCGGCGCCTCTTGTTGTTCCTTCTGCCCTCAGCTGGTGTCTCTGCACTCAGCTGCTCCACTTCTGGTACAATGCCTCCCCCTCCTAATAAGGGGTGGCCCGCCTCCCAAGCTGCTTCCTGGAAGAAAAGATCTTCCACGCCTCCTTCTTCTGCTAGGTCTGCCTCTGGGGCTCGGTCTAACAAGCGCCCCTTTGTGCAACAGACCCCTCCAAGACATTCTAGTGCCAACTCTGCTCTTACTACTCCCTCTCCTGCTCTTGACACCAGATCATCCTCTTCCTCAGCCTCATCAGCCTCTTCATCCTCTATGCATGGGTCTTCTGTTGATGATATGTCTTCATCTTCTTCTGTGTCCTCATCTGCAGGTGTGCTTTCTGATGTTGATATGCTTGGCACTGAATCTGCACCAGGGGAATCTGCACCAGGGGACACTGCACCAAGGGATTCCTTGCAATCTTCTTCTCTGTCAGCAGCTTCTCAGTTAGGCTCCCAGGAGTCAGGTCCTCCGCCGTCAGGTACTCTGTCAGGCTCTCAGTCATCAGGTACTCTGCTGTCAGACCCCAAGCTGATAGGCTCCAAGTCCTCAGGCTCCCAGTCCTCAGGCTCCCAGCAGCAGGGCTCCGAGCCGTCAGGATCCCAGCAACCAGGCTCCCAGCAGCCAGGATCCAAGCAAGCAGGCTCCCAGCTGACAGGCCAACAGACGTCCAGACACACACCAACGGGTTCTGTGACCTCAGGCAAGGTCCCTGCTTCATCTATCCTCAAGCAATCTACTCTTGCCTTTTCCTCTGCCCAGAAGTCTGATCCCTCTCAGCAGAAAGCACGCCACTCCCAACGCCAGGAAGGCTCTGGCTGCTGCAAACAGGGCTCATTCTGCTTCCTTCTTATGGTGTTTTTATGGTAAGGGTCCCTGTTCTGGCAAGTCTCCTATACCTTCTGCAATTCATGCCTTTCGCAAATCTCCAACAGGTAACCGGTTATGGGCTGGGTGTCCAAGCCCTACACACTTCTTCAGCAAGAAGGAGGGTAAAGACAAGAAATCCATCCATGATATTTGCCAGACTGCCATCCCTCCTGTTTATGCTCAGGTTTTTCCGGACACTCCTGATTGGCGCAATGCCTCTGTAGCTTCCTTGGCTTCTCTTGCCTCTGCTTGCTTTCACGGCTCTGCCCCAGCCTGGACCAAGCACCCATCTGGCCAGGCTCTGAAGAAATGTTTTATTGGTTTGGTCAAGATGTCTCCTGAGTGTTTTGATGACCTGTATTGTGAGGGCAACCTTCTGCCTAGCACTGAAGGCAAAGTATGGTGGGCAGCCAATCAGGTGCTTGGCTCTCACTGGCATTTCAAGAAGCGCCCTCCTACACCTGCGCCACCTGTGGTTGATGATGCTTCCACTTCCAAATCTTCCACTTCCAAATCAGTGTCCTTTCTTCCTGGTGGTGGTGATGCTACTGTCTTGTCCTCTTCTGCTGGGCATTTCCTCCAACGCCGAGGGGTTTGCTCAAGTGATTCCCGAGCTCCAGTGGATGTAACTGCTGGCACCAAGTGTTCCCATAGTTCTTTTGTCACTCTGTCCCTTCCAAGGTTGATGTCACAACGCCCTGGGGAACTGTATGATGAACTGCTCAAGTCTCTCAAGGAAGCTTTGGATCTCCTTTGGACTGTTGACAAGCGCCTGGTGTTGTATGTCTTTCCCTCGAGAGCCCGGCTCAACCCCAAGGCCAAGCCTGTTACCAAGCTTTGGACTACCCTTCCTGACAGGAAAACCTTGGAATTGTATGTTGCTCAGCTCTGGCTTCGCAGCAGAACTGCTCCTCACCTACGCTTCTTTGTGGGACACAGTGTTTCCCTGGAGACTCTCTTTTCTGTCCAGTTGCTCCAGAGGCTCAGAGACCGTGACATGGACCTGAAGTTTGACCACATACAGGCCCCAGTTATTGTCACCTGTGGTTTTCTCCTTGGATCCTACATGCAGAGTTTTGATCTTGACCACTACAACGAATTGCTTCAGACTCATCCCAGGTTTCAGGCATGTCCTATTGCTGTTATCAGGAAGAATATCAGCCTTGACAACTCCAGAACTCCTGATCCCAATCCGGTTCTGGCTGCTCATGTTTTATGTGATGCTACAAAGCGCGCCCAAACTGTTAAGCTCCTCAAAGCCCAGTTCAATCGGTGCAAACCTTCTGACATTGCCTCTCTCCCTGATGGTAAATTCTACAAGTTTATTGAGACAGCTACCAATCCTTCTGACAGACCCCTTCCCCCTTCCAAGCTCAAGACTGTTCGCCAAGCTAAGCACCGCCAAGCCAAATTTATTGAGAGCCATGAAACTGCTCCTGTTCTGGGGGTCGTTGATCTTGATCTTCCTGTTGACTTGGGCCAAGGGCTGGGTTTGAAGACACTGCGCAGTGTGCTTCTGGGCATCAGAACCCGTGACAATTGGTCATGGCCTCTTTTTCTATCTGTTGATACCAGTTCATACCGAGGCGAGATCCTTGCTTTGTACAACATCACTACCAAGGCTGAAGCCATGGCCATGTTGTCTTTCCTGCCTATTTTTCTGGAAGCTCAGTATGGTTCTTGTGTTAGACAATGGTTCTCTTCTGAATGCTTGACTGAAATGGAAGCTTACCATTGGGATGCTGCTGTCAATTGTGTTGTGGAAACTGCACCTGCTGCAGATCCAATGCAGGATGACTCTCTTCCCTTTTTTGGTGATGGGGATGCACGAGATTGGGAACTTGTTGATGATGACTTGTCAGTTGACCTTGCCCCAGACCTCACTTTTGATCTGGATTTGCACTTTAACCTCCAAGCCCGTGCTGACAGTGGTGGTGGTGGCTTTGATGACTCCCAATCCATGGATACTTTAGCGACCGGCACTTCCAATCTCACTGATGTCCAGGCTTCACCACCTGCAAGTGATGCTCCTCCTGGAGGTGATCCTCCCAATGCTGCCAAGGCTGATGCCTCCCCTGGTGTCTCTCCTGATGTTCCCCCTGCAGTTCCTGATCCTCCCAATAATGCCATGGCTGGTGACCTCCCTGTGGCCTCTAATAATAATAATATACGTATTTAAATAACTTTAATCACCAAAGGTGAAACTAAATTACTCAGTCTGTAACCAGACTTTAACGTCGCCTCCATCGAAGAGTCAGGACCCCAAGTGGCAGAACGACAAATTTTTCAAACAAACCTTGATCATCAAGCAGGGAAAAAGACAAACAAGTCCCACAAAATAGGGATTTGAGAGAAAGTGAAATGGGACTGTAGATATTGGGATAAGAGCCAGTATCAAAAGGGGTGGGGCAGGAGAAGAAGCAGGAACAGAAGACAAAACCAAGATACAAAGTGTAAACAACCCTAAGGTCCAGTAAGCCAGGCTCTGAGGAGAGCAGCCTCTCGTTCGTATGGCTGCACAGGTTGGACAGGCGCTGCATACTGCTTCCTGGCAAGGTGGATGGTTGCAAGCCACTGCCTCTTGGCAGTCAGGGTGTAACCTTGTAGGACTTGGAAAGGGGTTTGTAAAAGGGAGTGGGACTGGGGAAGTGCACCAGCTGCACCAATGGCCAATTCAGAAGAGATGGAAGCATCAAGAGATTGGTGTTGTTCAGCATCAAGGGTACCCCCAGGACCATGGAGTCGTTCATTCCTATAGGTCCAAAGATCCCAGGAGGTAAGAAAGAACTGATGGATGATAGCTGTAGCCCACCGTTTGGGAGAGCGCTTGCTTCCAATGTGGGAGTAGTAGTCAGCCTGGATTTGATACCAGCGAGGAGACCACCTACCAAGAAGCCAGTTGTGCCAGCCAATAGTCCTCTGTGCCCTGACAGCAGAAGCAATTGCAAGTGAGTAGGATGATGGATAAATTCTCTGGCCTTTCCGAACTCTGGTGAGAAGATCCACAATGGCAGCAACCAATGATGGATCAGTTTGTTCAACTTCAAGCCTCTTCTGCAGTGGTCCCGTGAAGGCAGACACACTATGCCGGACAGCCCCAGTATCCTTGCAGGAGAGCACATGAGAAACCTTCTCGTTGTCTGCATCACACAATGGGCACCTGGAGTGATCCTGATACTGGTAGTGAAGTAGTTGGTTGCCAACACCAATGCAACCAGAAGCAAACTTGACAAACCACCGTTGCATGCCAGGAGGTAGACGCTTGAAGGCAGACAGATGGGCACACCAATGGATGGAACTCATAACAGGTTGTGGAATGGGGATATCATGGTGGGTCTGCCAATATTGAAGAAGAGGAGGACCCGAAATGGCAACATGCAAAGCATTTTGATCAAACCTTGAACACTTGCATCCATTGAGAGAAAATGCCCAAGGCTCAAACACAAGTCTGGGATAGTGATGGGTAGAAGCTCTATGGACAGAGAGAAATGCCTTTGCCATGCTGTCAACCTGATGATTGCGAAGGGCCCACCAATCAAGAAAGATTCCAGCTTGATGTCCCTGAACCCACTGAAAGTGCACAGAGATTGGCAGGGCAGAAATCATGTTTCTGATGACATAAACATAATCAAAAGACTTCTGGGAAATAACCAATGGCCATGATCCCTCAGCCTGTTTGAGAGCTGTGTCACCATCCAGAGCAATGGTGATAGAGCCAGAAGCAATATCAAAAAGACTCACCAGAGCAGTGCAGCAGGTGAGAACCCCAATGATACCTGCCAGTTCACTCCTATAGGATGATTGATCCTCAGGGGATCCACTGACAAAATTACAGCCAGTGAGAAACAATGAAGCATTCTTGGTGGAGGTATTGGGTGATAGAATGAAAGCAGAAGTTCCTCTGAGAAGGTCCGGATCAAATGAACCATCACATACAGCACTGGCAGTACCACTCTCAATAGCATCAACAAGGTGCTGACAGCCAGCCTGTGGTAGGGAATATTTGTGGAGAAGTACCCTTGGAGACGCACAGAGTGCATCAAAGGCATCTACTGGGGAGTCTGGAAGAGAATCAAATGGATTGTACTCCAGAGGATCCATGTCAGGAGGTTCGGAAACAAAGGCTGAGGACCCAACAACGCGTACAACTTGTCCACAAATAACAGGGCAGACAAGCACATCAGCACAGGCTGGTTTGTCAGAAATGAGTTCAGAAGTGACCCTGTATCTGCCCCTGCCCTGGGAGGTGTTCACAATCCAGCCAGTAGAAGTTTTGAAGAATATTCTGTTGGTGGATGGAGACAAAAGCCAAGGCCAAAGAGAAGCTGTCTGGGGAGAGAGCCAATGCCCAAGATGAAAAGAAGGAGCCAGTGCCCTGGCTGCAGGGGGTGGACAGGGGGGAAGAAAACAGGTCTGAAGAGCCGTAGTCCATAAGCGCTGTGCTGCTGGAGGCCAAGATGGAGGACATCTAGGCCAGTCAAGATGATCCCTCAAGTGATTGGAGGATGTCAGCTGGAAGGCCATGGGTGAGAGTCTTTTCCCATCTGGAGTACAAATGTCAGCAAGGGAAATAGCCTTGAGGGACATGCGCATGTGATTCAAGAGGGACAAGTCAGCACCTCTGAAGCCAGAGTTGACAAAGGCTTGCATGAGATAACAGTCATTGGAACGTAGCAGAGGAAGATCTGGGAAGTCTTCAAACAAGCTCACAGGGTGAACAGAGAAAAACTTCCACACATGTTTGTACCAGCAAGGAGTGACGTATGAAGCAAAAGGATGATAGGGTGTGACACCAAGATGGAGAGGAAGTCCAAGTTCAAGCCGGAGAGACTCAGCAGTTAGCCTGAGAATCCTACCAGTTTGCGAGGACCTGACAGATTCCTGAAAGAGAGTGGCAATATGGCTAAACTCTTGGAGGAGGTATGGATGAATGAATCCAAAGCCTTGATAAAGGGAAGGACCATAGAACACATGTCTAGGAAATGTCCGTGACATCCCTGCTTTATTCAGCACAGGAACAAGAGCTGGGTGAATTATCTTAGTCCAAGTGGCCTCATCAAGTTGCGTGACAGGCATGGGGTATTCAACAGACTTCATGAAAGAATACTTGAAGGTGTAGAGGGATGCGCGCTTCTCACACTTGGAAGCCTTGAGTTGGGTGCCAAAAGACTGAGACTGTGACTTCATATGAGCAATCTGTGCTTCCTCATTGCCATCCATGGAGATAAAAACCCCAAGGGTCTTGTCAGCATGGTCAACTTCAAAACGATCCAGGGTAGCTCGATTGCCATTCTTGTCAGCAACAGAGAAGTCACCAGGCATGTCAGCAATTGAGCGATAGTCCCAGCCGGATCCATTCCATTTGAAATCAATCAAATAACAGAAAGATTTGGCAGGTTCAATAGCACCACCAGTGGCAATAATCCCACCAGCCCACCGGTCAAGAGCTTCCTGAAAGTCAACAGCTAATTCCTCACCAGATGTGGAGGAATCAGAGCCAGCACAAAACAAATCTGTGTCATCCACAAAGGCAAAACCCACAAGAGAAACCAGTTGCAGTGACAAAGAAGTGATAAGATGGACACCATGCCCAGCCTGTTGCATCATTTGGAAGACAATTGTTGACACCAAAGCCCAAAGAGTTGGACCAATACCATTGCCTTGGCCACAACCACTGAGAGGAACAGGTTCATCACCATACACAGGACCTGACCCACCAAAACCAGTTTTGATGTGGTGCTTAGCATGTTGCAGAGTAGACAGAAGAACTTCACACACATGGGCAGGAACCCCAAAGCTCTGGAGAGTGAGACCTGCAATCGGATGAGAGATTCTATCGTAACAGCCCTTGGCATCATTCATAGCAACAGCACCGGATCTGCGCTTCTGCCTCAACACATCACAGATGAGCTTCTTGTTCAGGCAGGTGTTGATTGCCTTGTGGTGTTTCCTGCTACCATGTTGATCAACAGCCACTGCATTGGCAAGTTCAGCGTAGGCAAGAATGCGTCTGCCAATCATTTTGTTGTTGATTTGGAACTCAGGAGACATCAACTGGATGAGCCTCATCTTATCCACTCTATATTCACCAGGTTTCTTGAAGATCTCAACATCAGTGATGACCTGCCAAGCAGAAGGAGAGAAGCCAACAATCAATGGGACGGATCTCAGGAGAGTGTCAAACTTGTTCAGCTGGGGATCCAGGGCAAAAGCCTTGTGGTGGGCAAAACTCAAACAAGAAGGTTCACTTGCTGTGCGTTCCCTCTGGCGTTTCCAGGCAGCAGCATTGTCAGCTGGACACACTGAATAGTCAAAGGGGGGCAAACTCAGAATAGAGTCAGGGACTTTGAGACAAGAAAGAAATTCAGAAAGGTATTTGTCAGTGGCAGGAGGAGGATTATATGTGCCATCAAGAACTTGAGCAGAAGCATGGGCAGTGCCTAGGTATCCAAAATCTTGAATGAAGGAGGGATTCATGGAAGGAGTGCCAAGACACTGCTGTTGACGCCGGACATTGGATTCAGCCATGGCTGGAACCATAGTAGACTGAGACTCCAAGACCTGTTCAACACCATCCTGGCCAACTGCAATAGCTCGCAAGACAGCTGACTTGTTGACACGTCCCCGAATAGACCGAGCAACACGGCAAGTTCTCGTTGAAGCCGTTCCCTGCGCATCCTGGCACGAATCTGGGAAGCATTCTGGTTGTGGGGCTTGCCTTCAGCAAGAAGTGCATCCACCAGGCCTTGATTGAAGGAGGCTCTCCATGAGGGGGCCAATTTCTTCACTGCCCGGTATTGCCTGTAAGCTTGTTTCAGATGGAGGAGAGCACTGGAGAGATCACTGTGTTCCCCTTTGTAAAGAGAAAGCTTGCAAGCCAGCCTTTTCAAAACAGTATGACTGGTGGACACACCCTGTCGCAGCTTAACAACACGCCTCCAAAAGTCAATTGTATCACAATAGACTTGCAGCTTTGGTGACAATGGAACCAAACCAGCTCTAGTGTGGCAGAGGTTTTGTTCAACAGAGAGCCTGAGAGAGGTGGAGGTTGCATGGAGGACTTCATATGTATTGATGAGATCAGCGCGCACAGAAATATCCCCAGACTGAAACTGAGCCAGTAGGTGCTCCAGCTCAGCTTGGAGAGAAAACACTCCAGCCTTGAGAAAGCTGTGCCTGACACGCTTGAAATACCGTTGGCGCAGATGAGGGTGGGAGGACTGGAGTTTGGAATGAGAGAAGCTCACAGGAGGTGGCAGATGTTTGCCCATGAGGCTGCAATTACAGACTTCAATCCAAAGCATTCTGTGGTCAGATTCCATACCATGGGCACCTCCAAAGGGACAATACCCAGCCCTGAGAACATCAACATTCTCAGAGACCCAAATGGCATCAATTGGTGTTCTGGTAGTGTTTCGGTTGTGAGTGGCAGGAGGAGACGACGTACTATGAAGTGTAAGGATGGCCTCTCTGAAACCAAGAGCCTTGAGCTCAAAAGACAAGCCATCAGTTCGAACATCAGCATTCTGGTCAATCCCAACAATGACTTGATCACCTGCACCCAGGCAGACCTGAAGGGCAGCAGTCAAATCCCTGTGAAAGAGAATACATGGATTGGGACTGAAAAGATTTTCAGCTGCTTGAAAGTATCGGTACTGTTGATTCCAGACTGAGCCCAGATCCCTATCATTTTCAACTGGGCAGTAGGCAGAAAACATGGTGACATTGTAGCCATCCCTGCCCTGAAACTTGACAAAGGACCATCTGCCAAGACCAGATGGATCAGCTCCAAAACCTGAGCATAAACAGGAGGGATGGCAGTCCGGCAAATATCATGGATGGATTTTTTGTCTTTACCCTCCTTCTTGCTGAAGAAGTGTGTAGGGCTTGGACACCCAGCCCATAACCGGTTACCAGTTGGAGATTTTCGAAAGGCATGAATTGCAGATGGGATAGGAGCCTTGCCAGAACAGGGGCCCTTACCATAAAAACACCAGAGGAAGGAAGCGGAATGAGCCCTGTTGGCAGCAGCCAGAGCCTCCTGGCGTTGGGATTGGCGTGCTTGCTGCTGAGAGGGATCAGACTTCTGGGCAGAGGAAAAGGCAAGAGTAGACTGCTTGAGGATAGATGAAGCAGGGAACTTGCCTGAGGTCCCAGAGCCCTTTGGCAGCTGGGAGCCTGCCGGGGTGGATCCTGGCTGCTGGGAGACTGGGGGCCGGGGTCCAGACAGCTGGGAGCCCTGCTGCTGGGATCCCTGCTGCTGGGAGCCCTGCTGCTGGAAGCCTGAGGACTGGGAGCCTGAGGACTGGGAGCTTATCATCTTGGGGTCTGACAGCAGAGTACCTGACGACTGAGAACCTGACAGAGTACCTGACGGCGGAGGACCTGACTCCTGGGAGCCTAGCTGAGAAGCTGTTGACAGAGAAGAAGTTTGCAAGGAATCCCTTGGTGCAGTGTCCCCTGGTGCAGATTCCCCTGGTGCAGATTCAGTGCCAAGCATCTCAACATCAGAAAGCACACCTGCAGATGAGGACACAGAAGAAGATGAAGACATATCATCAACAGAAGACCCATTCATAGAGGATGAAGAGGCTGATGAGGCAGAGGAAGAGGATGATCTGGTATCAAGAGTAGGAGAGGGAGTAGTAAGAGCAGAGGTGACACTAGAATGTCTTGGAGGGGTCTTTTGCACAAATGGGCGCTTGTTAGACCGAGCCCCAGAGGCAGACCAAGCAGAAGAAGGAGGCGTGGAGGATCTTTTCTTCCGGGAAGCTGCTTGGGAGGTGGGCCACCCCTTAGTGGGAGGGGGAGGCATTGTACCAGAAGTGGAGCACTGAGGGCAGAGACACCAGCTGCGGTTGAGGGCAAAGGCCGGGGCAGGAGAAGCACAGGTTGAGATCAAAGCAACAATTGAAAAGCAGGCAATTGGGTGTTGGACCAACAGCAGACACGCCTCTTGGATGTGCAAGTGCCAGGTGATGACAAAGGCCGGGGCAGGAGAAGCACCGGTTGATGACAAAGGCCTGGGCAGGAGAAGCACCGGTTGATGACAAAGGCCGGGGCAGGAGAAGCACCGGGTGAGGGCAAAGACCGGGATAGGAGAAGCACCAGTTGAGAGCAAAGCAACAACTGAAAAGCAGGCAATTGGGTGTTGGACCAACAGCAGACACGCCTCTTGGATATGCAAGTGCCAGGTGATGACAAAGGCCGGAGCAGGTGAAGCACCAGTTGAGGGCAAAGGCCGGGGCAGGAGAAGCACCGGTGGAGGGCCAACCAACAACTGAAAAGCAGGCAATTGGGTGTTGGACCCACAGCAGACACGCCTCTTGGATGTGCAAGTGCCAGGTGATGACAAAGGCCGGAGCAGGTGAAGCACCGGTTGAGGGCAAAGGCCGGGGCAGGAGAAGCACCGGTGGAGGGCAATCAACAGCAGAAAACCTCCAGTGGAGTGAGGGAGCACCAACTGAAACGCCGCGCTTGAATGGAGAAGTACCCGGTGTTGACAAAAGCCGGGGCAGGAGAGGCACCGGTTGAAGACAAAGGCCGGGGCAGGAGAAGCACCGGTTGAGGGCAAAGGCCGGGGCAGGAGAAGCACCGGTGGAGGGCAAATCAACAGCAGAAAACCTCCAGTGGAGTGCAGGAGCAACAACTGGAACGCCGCGCTTGAAAGGAGAAGCACCGGTTGAGGGCAAAGGCCGGGAAAGGAGAAGCACCGGTTGAGATCAAAGCAACAACTGAAAAGCAGGCAATTGGGTGTTGGACCAGCAGCAGACACGCCTCTTGGATGTGCAAGTGCCAGGTGATGACAAAGGCCGGAGCAGGTGAAGCACCGGTTGAGGGCAAAGGCCGGGGCAGGAAAAGCACCGGTGGAGGGCAAATCAACAGCAGAAAACCTCCAGTGGAGTGCAGGAGCAACAACTGGAGCGCCGCGCTTGAAAGGAGAAGCACCGGTTGAGGGCAAAGGCCGGGAAAGGAGAAGCACCGGTTGAGATCAAAGCAACAACTGAAAAGCAGGCAATTGGGTGTTGGACCAACAGCAGACACGCCTCTTGGAAGTGCAAGTGCCAGGTGATGAAAAAGGCCGGGGAAGGAGAAGCACCGGTTGAGGGCAAAGGCCGGGGCAGGAGAAGCACCAATGGAGGGCAAACCAACAGCTGAAAAGCAACCCGTTGGGTGCTGGAGCAACAGCAGACACTGCTCTGGGATGTAAAAGTGCCAGGTGATGACAAAGGCCGGGGCAGGAGAAGCACCGGTTGAGGGCAAATCAACAAACTGAAAAGCACCAGTTGAGTGATAGGTTGTATGCTGGGAAACAGGATACAGCAGCAACAACAGGTCCAATGTTGGTCTGAACAAGGAAAAATTCCAGGGGAACCAAAAGAAAAGACTGGAGCACTACCAGAAGAGTCACGCTCGAAACCCACAGAGGTGCTCTGGAGTTACAGAATTTAGAAACTCCAGTAGACCACTGCAAATCGTGTAGAAACAGACTGTAGAAACCAAACAGACTGTAGAAAAAGACTGTAGAAACCAACCACCGACAACTGGCTTGTATCAAAGACCTGGTATTAGGGACACTGCTTGCGTGAAAACAGGGGCTTTAGTAGGAACACTTAGGGACCGGGGGATATCAATGCCAGGGCACACTTAAAAGGCTCAGGAGGGAACTTGAAGTTCAAACTCGCGAGTACTTATAAGTGGAAACAGTATCCAGGGGCAATTGTCTTGAAAACAGGGACCTTGAGCGAGACACTTAGGGACCAGGGAAACAGTGGAAACAGTATCCGGGGGCAATTGGCTTGAAAACAGGTACCTTGAGCGAGACACTTAGGGACCGGGGAAGCTGCTTGCTTGAAAACAGGGGCTTTAGTAGAAAGACCTAGGGACCAGAGGGAGGCTTGTGTCTTGAAAACAGTGTCGAACTTGAAGTTCAAGTTGGGGTTGCTTAGTAGCGAAAACACTTAGGGATCAGGGAACTCGCGAACACTTAGGGACCAGGGAAATTGTAGTCTTGAAAACAAGGGGCTGTAGTAGCTGTAGTCTTGGAAACAAGAGTGCAATAAGTAGGAGGTACTTAGGGATCGGTTGGTCTTGGCTTGAAAACAGGTGTAGTAGGGGGAGCCTTAAGCGAGAACACTTATGGACTGGGGGGCTTGGCTAGGAAACAGGGTAGCTCTTAAGTGATAGGCACTTAAAAGAGCAGGGGGCTATTGGCTTGAAAAGAGGGAGGAAACTGGAAGATATGCTCGCGCGAACTTGCAGATACTTAGGGATCAGCAAGTAGGAACCTTCTAGAAAGGGGGGGGTATGTATGTGTTCGACAACTTCAACTTGAAAAGACTTAGGAAACTCAGCAAGGAACCTTGAAGAATGTAGAACGTTAAGTGGATATCACTTAAGGGGCTTGGAAGACTGTATAGCGTTAAATAAGAATATGGCTTGAAAACAGATCAAAAAACAAACCGAGCTCGGAGACAAAGCGGAACTGAAGCAGAGCTGCTGTAGAATTAGTACTGCAATTGCTGTAGAAAATTATGTGTCCGTTTGCTTGTGTTGCTGCCGAAGCGATCGACCGACCGGCAAAGGAAACAAGCAACCACAGCAGCCAAAGGGAGCAAGGAGCAGGCAAACAAACAGCAGAATCAGACAGGGGAGGTCTCTGTTGATAGGTGTAGTGCTTGGTTTTGTTGTAGGAGCTTTAGAAGTGAGTGAGATATCAAAGGGGAAAGTTGTGTAGAAATCTACGTGTTTTAAGTACTGGAACATCGGAACGTCGGACAAAATCGCGCGTCGCAAAATTGTAAGCAGGGAAAAAGACAAACAAGTCCCACAAAATAGGGACTTGAGAGAAAGTGAGATGGGATGATATTGGGATTCAAACCAGTATCAAAAGGGATGGGACAGGATAAGAGGCAGGAACAGAAGACGAAACCAAGGTACAAAGTGTAATCAACCCTGAGGTCCAGTAAGCCAGGCTCTGAGGAGAGCAGCCTCTCGTTGGTATGGCTGCACTGGTTGGACAGGCGCTGCATACTGCTTCCTGGCAAGGTGGATGGTTGCAAGCCACTGCCTCTTGGCAGTCAGGGTGTAACCTTGTAGGACGTGGAAAGGGGGTTGTAAAAGGGAGTGTGACTGGGGGAGTGCACCGGCTGCACCAATGGCCAATTCAGAGGAGATGGAAGCATCAAGAGATTGGTGTTGTTCAGCATCAAGGGTACCCCCAGGACCATGGAGTCGTTCATTCCTATAGGTCCAAAGATCCCAGGAGGTAAGAAAGAACTGATGGATGATAGCTGTAGCCCAACGTCTGGGGGAGCGCTTGCTTCCAATGTGGGAGTAGTAGTCAGCCTGGATTTGATACCAGCGAGGAGACCACCTACCAAGGAGCCAGTTGTGCCAGCCTATAGTCCTCTGTGCCCTGACAGCAGAAGCAATTGCAGGGGAGTAGGATGATGGATAAATTCTCTGGCCCTTCCGAACTCTGGTAAGAAGATCCACAATGGCAAAAACCAATGATGGATCAGTCTGCTCAACCTCAAGCCTCTGCTGCAGGGGACCCTTGAAGGCAGACACACTGTGCCTGACAGCCCCAGGATCCTTGCAGGAGAGCACATGAGACACCTTCTCGTTGTCTGCATCACACAATGGGCACCTGGAGTGGTCCTGATACTGGTAGTGAAGTAGTTGGTTGCCAACACCAATACAGCCAGAAGCAAACTTGACAAACCACCTTTGCATGCCAGGAGGTAGACGCTTGAAGGCAGACAGATGGGCACACCAATGGATGGAATTCAAAACAGGTTGTGGAATGGGGATATCATGGTGGGTCTGCCAATATTGAAGAAGAGGAGGACCCGAAATGGCAACATGCAAAGCATTTTGATCAAACCTTGAGCACTTGCTTCCATTGAGAGAAAAAGCCCAAGGCTCAAACACAAGTCTGGGATAGTGATGGGCAGAAGCTCTATGGACAGAGAGAAAGGCCTTTGCCATGCTGTCAACCTGATGATTGCGAAGGGCCCACTAATCAAGAAAGAATCCAGCTTGATGTCCCTGAACCCACTGAAAGTGCACAGAGATTGGCAGGGCAGAAATCATGTTTCTGATGACATAAACATAATCAAAAGACTTCTGGGAAATAACCAATGGCCAAGATCCCTGAGCCTGTTTGAGAGCTGTGTCACCATCCAGAGCAATGGTGATAGAGCCAGAAGCAATATCAAAAAGACTCACCAGAGCAGTGCAACAGGTGAGAACCCCAATGATACCTGCCAGTTCACTCCTGTAGGATGATTGGTCCTCAGGGGATCCACTGACAAAATTACAGCCAGTGAGGAACAATGAAGCAGACTTGGTGGAGGTATTGGGTGACAAAATGAAAGCAGAAGTTCCTCTGAGAAGGTCCGGATCAAATGAACCATCACATACAGCACTGGCAGTACCACTCTCAATAGCATCAACAAGGTGCTGACAGCCAGCATGTGGCAGGGAATATTTGTGGAGAAGTACCCTTGGAGACGCACAGAGTGCATCAAAGGCATCTACTGGGGAGTCTGGAAGAGAATCATATGGATTGTACTCCATAGGATCCATGTCAGGAGGTTCAGAAACAAAGGCTGAGGACCCAACCACGCGTACAACTTGGCCGCAAATAACAGGGCAGACAAGCTCAATAGCACATGCTGGTTTGTCAGAAATGATTTCAGAAGTGACCCTGTATCTGCCCCTGCCCTGGGAGGTGCTCACAATCCAGCCAGTAGAAGTTTTGGAGAATATTCTGTTGGTGGATAAAGACAAAAACCAAGGCCAAAGAGAAGCTATCTGGGGAGAGAGCCAATGCCCAAGGTGAAAAGAAGGAGCCAATGCCCTGGCTGCAGGGGGGGGGCAAGAAGGAAGAAAACAGGTCTGAAGAGCCTTGACCCATATGCGCTGAGCTGCTGGAGGCCAAGATGGAGGACATCTAGGCCAGTCAAGATGATCCCTCAAGTGGTTGGAGGATGTCAGCTGGAAAGCCATGGGGGTAAGCCTTGTCCCATCTGGAGTACAAATATCAGCAAGGGAAATAGCCTTGAGGGACATGCGCATGTGATTCAAGAGGGACAAGTCAGCACCTCTGAAACCAGCGTTGACAAAGGCTTGCATGAGATAACAGTCATTGGAACGTAGCAGAGGAAGATTTGGGAAGTCTTCAACCAAGCTCACAGGGTGAACAGAGAAAAACTTCCACACATGTTTGTACCAGCAAGGAGTGACGTATGAAGCAAAAGGATGATAGGGTGTGACACCAAGATGGAGAGGAAATCCAAGTTCAAGCCGGAGAGACTCAGCAGTTAGCCTGAGAATCCTACCAGTTTGCGAGGACCTGACAGATTCCTGAAAGAGAGTGGCAATATGACTAAACTCTTGGAGGAGGTAGGGATGGATGAAACCAAAGCCTTGATAGAGGGAAGGACCATAGAATACATGTCTAGGAAATGTCCGTGACATCCCTGCTTTGTTCAGCACAGGAACAAGAGCTGGGTGAATGATCTTAGTCCAGGTGGCCTCATCAAGTTGCGTGACAGGCATGGGGTATTCAACAGACTTCATGAAAGAATACTTGAAGGTGTAGAGGGAGGCTCTCTTCTCACACTTGGAAGCCTTGAGTTGAGACCCAAAAGACTGAGACTGGGACTTCATGTGAGCAATCTGTGCTTCCTCATTGCCATCCATGGAGATAAAAACCCCAAGGGTCTTGTCAGCATGGTCAACTTCAAACCGATCCAGGGTAGCTCGATTGCCATTCTTGTCAGCAACAGAGAAGTCACCAGGCATTTCATCAATTGAGCGATAGTCCCAACCGGATCCATTCCATTTGAAATCAATCAAATAACAGAAGGATTTGGCAGGTTCAATAGCACCACCAGTGGCAATAATGCCACCAGCCTGTAACACTCTAAGGTAGAAATTTCGGAGTAGTATGAATAATTGTGTGTTATTTCACTTTACGAGATGGGATTGAAATTAGAGAGAGGAAATAATGAGCGATGAGGTCATCGCGACCTTCTCCTATAATATCCATCCCTGTATATAACATATATTCCGTATGTAACCTTAATCGTATAATCGCTCTCTTCTGCATGCCTGTTCATACATACCGGATATCCATACATGGATACCTTGTACATATTTGAATCCCATGTGGGATTCGGTTAATTATTAATTCGTAACACTACTAGCCTACGCTAGCATGTTACATAGTGCCTCATGATTGAACGAATCCCACAGTTAAGCCGACCAGTGATTCATGGAGCAGTCTGAATCATTTGATTGGCTCAATTCGATGTCTGCTGATTCAGCCGGCGTAGACTCCAACTGATTCACCTGATTACTTGCTGTGGATTCCTTGGGTATTATAATGGGGTCCGACTGATCCGGTTCCCGGTATGGAGTTAGCTTCCGAATGTTCACTGTTTCTATCACTGATGGAGCTCTTTGCACTTTTACAGTCCCATTCGGATTGACTTGCGTGATTGGAAAAGGACCAAGCTTCCTAGGTTGTAGCTTGTCCCGATCCGGCTCTTGGATCCATACCTTGTCATGGACTTGGAAGGTGTGGTTGATATGCTTGGCATTATCTCTGAGTAGATTCTTGTTAATCCCTTGTTGCCGGAGCTGTTGCAAAGCTAACAGGTTGGATGTTAGCGGCAGATCAATCAGCATGTCCCTATTGAATACTAGGGACCCTGGGGATGCCTGTAAGGCAGCGTTGACAGCACATCGAGAGGCATGCATGCAAGTTGCCAGGGCATTGTCCATGAGCTGACTGGCTCTGGTGTTGACTTGAGGGGGATTCACATGAACTAAGACTCTGAGAATATCAGCGACTGTGTGATGGACTCTTTCACAGATGGCATTGGATTGGGGATTCTTCACTGTGGTGGGAATGGACTGAATCCCATACTGCTTGAGAGTGGTCTGGAACTCAGCGCCTAGGAATTCTCCACCATTGTCGTGGACACATCTGATAGGTCTTGGATACCTTGAGAGCCAACAGTTCTTGAATTGGTCTGATACGTGCTGTGAGGACTTGTCCCTAATTCTGATGATTTCCAGGAGGTTAGTGACTGGATCGATGCATGTTAGGGCCTTGAAGTTGTAGTTCTTGCCTTGCGCTGTAATCTTCCAGGGACCTATGAGGTCCACATGTATCTCGTTGAATGGAGCTAGCGGCGCTTCCTTCGGTGGTAGCTTTCCATATTTGGAATGTTGGTTCTTGTATTTAATGCAGCTGTCGGGGCAAATGTAAGTCTTGCAAAGATTAGATAGATTGTCGATGTAGAATCTTGAGGAGATAGTTTGATATAGCCTGGTGGATCCACAATGACCCAACAGGAGATGGTACCATTTGATGGTATCGTTCGAGAGAGAGCTTGGTATGTATATACGCCAGTTGTCTGGGTTGGCCTGGTTGGCATAGCAGAGGATGTTATTGCCTTCTAGTTCTTGGTAGAAGAAGGCTTTGGATTGGATCTTGAACTTGATGGTAGGATCTTTCTGTTGATGGAGATAGATATTGGAATAGTTCACCGGGCATTCCAGGTCTTGGTTATTTGGTAGGTTAACTAGACACTCATTATTCAGCAAGCAGGCTTGTAGTTCGCTGTCTGCGTCATTGCATAAGTGCTGGAAGAGGTTCGGGAACTCTGATAAAAACAGTTCTTCATCTTGTTTGGGGACTTCAAGTTTCAAGAAATCGATTAAGGTGCCCTTTGAGAGGGCTTTCTTCCCTTCAGTAGGTGGATCCATCCTGGGTAGTCTGGAGAAGGTATCAGCAAGAACATTCTTCTTGCCTTCAACATAGGTGAGGTTGACACCAAATTCTTCGAGGAATAGTCTCCATCGGAGGACTCGTTGGACTGAAAGGGTTCGGAAGGTTAGGTTCTTATGGTCAGTGTATACATTGATAACACCGCCAAGTAGCATTTTTCTGTACTCTTTGCAGCAGAGTACGATTGCGAGGAGTTCTTTCTCCATCGTAGTATAGTTCTTCTGGGCATCAGATAGTTTCTTGGACCAGTAGGCTATTGGCTTGCCATCTTGTATTATGGCAGCGCCCAGCTGTAGGTCTGAGGCATCAGTGTACAGTTCAAAGGGCTTGTTAAGGTCTGGGTAGGTGTTCAGCGCATCCGCTGCCACCATTGCTTTCATTTCTTGAAAGGCTTTGTCTTGAGCAGGACCCCAAGTGAAAGCTGAAGGGGCTTTCCTTTGCTTGCCTTTGATGGCAGCTGCTTGAGGAGTTTTCTTGGGGGTCCCTGTTATGTCAAATAGAGGAGCCAGGACATGAGATCTGCGAGGCCACATATCTCTGAAATATCCTACTGCTCCTAGAAAGGACTTGACTTGGGTCACAGTTCTGGGCCGGTCCATGTGTAGGATTGCTTCTATCTTCTTTCTCCATGGTTTAACTGCTGTAGGAGTCATCCAGTATCCAAGGAAGTCAGTCTCTTGTACAGCCCAGTCACATTTGAGTGGATTGCATTTAAGTCCATTCTGGTTGAGCCGGTCTAAGATCTTGTCAATGGTCTTCATGTGGAGGTCAAAGGATCCATTGGTCCAGATGCCAATATCATCAATATAAACAGTGCAATCAGTGTCTTGTAGGATATCTTCCATTAGTTGCTGGGCAACATCTGGAGAGACTTTGACACCCATTGGTAGTCTTTGATATTCATAGCAACCATATGGAGTTACTATGGTACAGAGCTTCTTGCTTGCGTCATCCAGTTCAAAGCAGTAGTATTGCATGGACAAGTCAATCTTGGTGAAGTGGGTATACTTGCCCCTCTTGTTCATGATATCCTGTATCCGGGGAATTGGATAAGGACGTCTTTCAAGTAGTTCATTGAGTTCTCTGAAGTCTGATACCCATCGGACCCTGTTGTCTTTCTTTGGTACTATAAAGGTTGGGAAAGCCCATTCGGCCGGTCCAGTGCATCTTTTGAGTACTCCATCATTACATAGATTCTGGAGTTCCCTTTTGAATAGGTCTTCTCTTTTGTATGCAACTGGATATGGCTTCTTGTGTATGGGCTTGGATCCGGGCTTCAGTCGTAGAGAGATCTTTTTGTGTGGATACCTGCCAAGTTCTCCATTAAAGACGTTTGGATATTTGGTTAGGATAGCTTGGAACTGTTGTTGCTCTGCTTTGGACATGTAGGACTGTTGCTGTGCGACTGTGGATGGATCTGTTTCTTGGTAGGCTCTGTCTAGGATGACTTTGGACTTGTATGGATTGGCAAAGGAGATATCATCAGCAAAGAGTTCAGCATCCTCTAGTTCTTCCATGAGCATGGTGTAGTCGGACTCATGGTATAAGGATGTATCCTTCATAGGAATGGTTCGGTCCATCCACTGAACTGCTCCTTCTTTGAATAGGAGATTGATCTTCGCCAGGTGGAGGAAGTCTCTGCCTAGTATCAAATCGTATTTGCAGTTCGGGGAATGGAAGAGCCTTGCCTCTTGTCGGTCGATGGTATAGTTTCCAAACTCTTGTAACTTGGTGTTCTTCATTATAATATACTCTGTGGTGTCGAAGCTTCCATTTGCTGTTGTGGTTAGGACTTGATGCTTGCTTCGGATTGGTAGTGTGCCAAATGGTAGTGCTCGTTTGTTGATTAGGGTTCCGGAGGATCCACTATCGAGTAGTGCGAGTAGTGGTCTTGATTTTGTGGAGATGCCTTGTATGTACTGTACTGTGGTTAGAAGAATAGGAGCCACGTTGCTCTTATTCGGTGATGCCTGTTCTGCTGTATTTCCAGCAGTCGACAGCAGCTTTAAATAATTTTGCTCCAGCGCACCTCCTTTGGTGTAGTCTTTGGAGTTTTTGGTATTGCAATAGAGGTTTTTTGCTGTACCTGTGGACCAATTTCTTGCCAGGGACAGGAGTGGTCTATTTATTGCTGCTGTACTATCTTTCGCGTCTGTACCCTTGGATCGATTCGGTTGGTTTCGATTCGGATCCATGTTCGATTGTTTCTCGGTAGCCGAGAATCGAACTGTTTTTGTTGTTGCTGCGTTCGCAGGCTTTGCTAAGCTTTCAACAGGAATACTCCATCCTGTAGGTTCCTTCCCCTCTTTATCTGGGAGATCTCCTCCATGCGTCATCCCAGACAGCAGGGCTGTGCTGGCATCCAGGTCCCGGGGAGCTGGAGGCAAGGTGATTGCTGGTTTTGGTGAAGCCGGGGGCTTCTTGTTAGGCTTGGAGCCTTGAATTCAGGGGAGCCACACGAGTTCCCCATCGATACTGCGTTCAGTTCGTCCACCATGATTGGCATGGTATTCTTCGATTGCTGCTTGTTGTGCTGCATTGATGTGCGCTTGGAAGGTCTCATTACTTCCTGGTATCATGAGAGCTTGGGTCTGAGTGTGGAAAGACTCAGTTTGTTGCTGATTTCCGGAGCTTCCGGATCCCTTGTTGTGGTTCTTTGAGAACCTGTTCTTGGGACACTCAGACCAGTCGTGGTTGTGACCGGGGATCCGGCATGGATTGGACTTCTTCTTATTGTTGGTGTTTCCTTTGTGGTTGGAATTGTAGTTGCGCTTACGAGAGTTGTTGTTGTTCGAGCGCTTCTGTTGTTGTTGTCGATTATTGTTCTTGTTGCCTTTCTTGTTTGCTTGGCGCTCGTGACAGCTCATGTAATCCACAATGTGTCGGACTGTCGTGTCCTCTTGTATTCCACTGTGCATCATGCCGTAGCTTTCGATCCATGCAGAGGGAAAGGAATGGAGGAGGATAGTGAGTTTCTCCACTCTAGAAAGGGGGGCACTGCTCCCTTCTAGTTTCTGAGTATATTTCATGAGGATAAGGATTCGATCAGCATGTTCCTTGCATGTGACTGATGGTGTCTTTCGGCAGTCGTGGCTTCGTAGATAGGTGTGCATGATGTCTCTTGCGTCTGTGGCGTTGCAGTAGAGCTGCGTAAAGTCAATAAAGGCTTGCTCATATCCCCCAATCTCTTCTTGCGAGTACTGGAATTCTTCGGGATCCAGTGGGTCTTTGATCAAGTCGTTCCACTTGCTCTGGGCGTCTGTGGTGAGGCAGCGTCCGAAATGAGTTAGGTAGATGCTAATTGGTAGCCGGAGATAGATGGCAGCATTCCTGAAGGACTCTTCCACAAATAGCAATACTTCTAGCCCTCCAGTCTCTGTGAAAAGAGGGACCTTCATGCTGTCGGTTCTGTCCTCGTCGACGTTGTACAGGGTGAAGAGTTTCGGCTTAGTTCGATCGAAAGAGCTCTTGTAGTTGATGGGGGGTTCTCTGTAGATACCGGACATGGTTGCTGTTGGATTTGCATTTGCTGGAGATAAAGATGCCTCTGTTGTTGAGGCTGTGGGTATTTTTTGGGTTGATGAGAGTTCAGTACTGAATTCTACTACTGTTCCTACGTGAAAGCAGACAGTAATTACTGTGTAACACTCTAAGGTAGAAATTTCGGAGTAGTATGAATAATTGTGTGTTATTTCACTTTACGAGATGGGATTGAAATTAGAGAGAGGAAATAATGAGCGATGAGGTCATCGCGACCTTCTCCTATAATATCCATCCCTGTATATAACATATATTCCGTATGTAACCTTAATCGTATAATCGCTCTCTTCTGCATGCCTGTTCATACATACCGGATATCCATACATGGATACCTTGTACATATTTGAATCCCATGTGGGATTCGGTTAATTATTAATTCGTAACACTACTAGCCTACGCTAGCA
The DNA here is from genome assembly GCA_037355855.1 of Pseudo-nitzschia pungens. Lineage (NCBI taxonomy): Eukaryota > Bacillariophyta > Bacillariophyceae > Bacillariales > Bacillariaceae > Pseudo-nitzschia > Pseudo-nitzschia pungens. Next base: position 4,096,962 of record CM074758.1, read on the forward strand.
TGTTACACAGCCCATCTGTCAAGAACTTCCTGAAAGTCGACAGCCAAGTCCTCACCAGATGTGGAGGAATCAGAGCCAGCACAAAACAAATCTGTGTCATCCACAAAGGCAAAACCCACAAGAGAAACCAGTTGCAGGGACAATGAAGTGAGAAGATGGACACCATGCCCAGCCTGTTGCATCATTCGGAAGACAATTGTTGACACCAAAGCCCAAAGAGTCGGACCAATACCATTGCCTTGGCCACAACCACTGAGAGGAACAGGTTCATCACCATACACAGGGCCGGACCGACCAAAACCAGTTTTGATGTGGTGCTTGGCATGTTGCAGAGTAGACAGAAGAACTTCACACACATGTGCAGGAACCCCAAAGCTCTGGAGAGTGAGACCTGCAATCGGATGAGATATCCTATCATAACAGCCCTTGGCATCATTCATAGCAACAGCACCAGATCTGCGCTTCTGCCGCAGCACATACAGATGAGCTTCTTGTTCAGGCAGGTGTTGATGGCCTTGTGGTGTTTCCTGCTTCCATGTTGATCGACAGCCACTGCATTGGCACGTTCAGCATGGGCAAGAATGCGTCTGCCAATCATCTTGTTGTTGATTTGGAACTCAGGAGACATCAACTGGATAAGCCTCATCTTATCCACTCTATATTCACCAGGTTTCTTGAAGATCTCAACATCAGTGATGACCTGCCAAGCAGAAGGAGAGAAGCCAACAATCAATGGGACGGATCTCAGGAGAGTGTCAAACTTGTTCAACTGGGGATCAAGGGCAAAAGCCTTGTGGTGGGCAAAACTCAAACAAGAAGGTTCACTGGCTGTGCGTTCCCTCTGGCGTTTCCAGGCAGCAGCATTGTCAGCTGGACACACTGAATAGTCAAAGGGGGGCAAACTCAGTATAGAGTCAGGGACTTTGAGACAAGATAGAAATTCAGAAAGGTATTTGTCAGTGGCAGGAGGAGGATTATATGTGCCATCAAGAACTTGAGGAGCAGCATGGGCAGTGCCTAGATATCCGAAATCTTGAATGAAGGAGGGATGCATGGAAGGAGTGCCAAGACACTGTTGTTGACGCCTGACTTTGGATTCAGCCATAGCTGGTACCATAGTAGACTGAGACTCCAAGACCTGTTCAACACCATCATGGCCAACTGCAATAGCCCTCAAGACAGCTGACTTGTGGACACGACCCCAAATAGACCTAGCAACACGGCAAGTTCTCGTTGAAGCCGTTCCCTGCGCATCCTGGCACGAATCTGGGAAGCACTCTGGTTGTGGGGCTTGCCTTCAGCAAGAAGTGCATCCACCAGGCCTTGATTGAAGGAGTCTCTCCATGAGGGGGCCAACTGCTTCACTGCCCGGTATTGCCTGTAAGCTTGTTTCAGATGGAGGAGAGCACTGGAAAGATCACTGTGTTCTCCTTTGTAGAGAGAAAGCTTGCAAGCCAACCTTTTCAAAACAGTATGACTGGTGGACACACCCTGTCGCAGCTTAACAACACGCCGCCAAAAGTCAATGGTATCACGATAGACTTGCAGCTTTGGTGACCATGGAACCAAACCAGCTCTAGTGTGGCAGAGGTTTTGTTCAACAGAGAGCCTGAGAGAGGTGGAGGTTTCATGGAGTACTTCATATGTGGTGATGAGATCAGTGCGCACAGAAATATCCCCAGACTGAAACTGAGCCAGTAGGTGCTCCAGCTTAGCTTGGAGAGAAAACACTCCAGCCTTGAGAAAGCTGTGCCTGACACGCTTGAAATACCGTTGGCGCAGATGAGGGTGAGAGGACGGGAGTTTGGAATGAGAGAAGCTCACAGGAGGTGGCAGATGTTTGCCCATGAGGCTGCAATTACAGACTTCAATCCAAAGCATTCTGTGGTCAGATTCCATACCATGGGCACCACCAAAGGGACAATACCCAGCCCTGAGAACATCAACATTCTCAGAGACCCAAATGGCATCAATTGGTGTTCTGGTAGTGTTTCTGTTGTGGGTGGCAGGGGGAGAAGACTGACTATGAAGGGTAAGAATGGCCTCTCTGAAACCAAGAGCCTTGAGCTCAAAGGACAAGCCATCAGTCCTAACATCAGCATTTTGATCAATCCCAACAATGACCTGGTCACCTGCACCCAGACAGACTTGAAGGGCAGCAGTCAGATCCCTGTGAAAAAGAATGCATGGATTGGGACTGAAAAGATTTTCAGCTGCTTGAAAGTAGCGGTACTGTTGATTCCAGACTGAGCCAAGATCCCTATCATTTTCAACTGGGCAGTAGGCAGAAAACATGGTGACAGTGTAGCCATCCCTGCCCTGAAACTTGACAAAGGACCATCTTCCAAGACCAGAAGGGTCAGCCCCATGGGCAATCTTGTGGGAGCTGAACAGCTGGTCAATGGAAAAACCTGTGCCGCCAGGCTGAAGCCATGAGCAGTCAGAAGCTTCATGCTTGTTGTTGGCAAGATAGGAAAAACTTGAGGGACAGACATTCTTCATGCGCCGATTGAAAAGATCACAAGGCAGGAGCTTGGATTCATTCAAACAATGTTCAGCAAAAAGCGCCACACTGGCGTTGCTCTTGACAAATTGACGGGAGTTGTGCTTGGACCTGGACATAAAGGCAGCTCTACGCTAGGGTCCAATGTTTTGGAAGGTGATGATGGTGGAATTAGAGGATGGAGCTTGAGGAAAGGAATAATAATGATAATATACGTATTTAAATAACTTTAATCACCAAAGGTGAAACTAAATTACTCAGTCTGTAACCAGACTTTAACGTCGCCTCCATCATAGAGTCAGGACCCCAAGTGGCAGAACGACAAATTTTCAAACAAACCTTGAACATCAAGCAGGGAAAAAGACAAACAAGTCCCACAAAATAGGGACTTGAGAGAAAGTGAAATGGGAATGAAGATATTGGGATAAGATCCAGTATCAAAAGGGATGGGACAGGATAAGAAGCAGGAACAGAAGACAAAACCAAGGTACAAAGTGTAATCAACCCTGAGGTCCAGTAAGCCAGGCTCTGAGAAGAGCAGCCTCTTGTTGGTATGGCTGCACTGGTGGGACAGGCGCTGCATATTGCTTCCTTGCAAGGTGGATGGTTGCAAGCCACTGCCGCTTGGCAGTCAGGGTGTAACCTTGTAGGACGTGGAAAGGGGTTTGTAACAGGGAGTGTGACTGGGGAAGTGCACCAGCTGAACCAATTGCCAATTCTGAGGTGATGGAAGCATCAAGAGATTGGTGTTGTTCAGCATCAAGGGTACCCCCAGGACCATGGAGTCGTTCATTCCTATAAGTCCAAAGATCCCAGGAGGTAAGAAAGAACTGATGGATGATAGCTGTAGCCCAACGTTTGGGAGAGCGCTTGCTTCCAATGTGGGAGTAGTAGTCAGCCTGGATTTGATACCAGCGAGGAGACCACCTACCAAGAAGCCAGTTGTGCCAACCAATAGTCCTCTGTGCCCTGACAGCAGAAGCAATTGCAAGTGAGTAGGATGATGGATAAATTCTCTGGCCTTTCCGAACTCTGGTGAGAAGATCCACAATGGCAACAGCCAATGATGGATCAGTTTGTTCAGCTTCAAGCCTCTTCTGCAGTGGTCCCGTGAAGGCAGACACACTATGCGTGACAGCCCCAGTATCCTTGCAGGAGAGCACATGAGAAACCTTCTCGTTGTCTGCATCACACAAGGGACACCTGGAGTGATCCTGATACTGGTAGTGAAGTAGTTGGTTGCCAACACCAATGCATCCAGAAGCAAACTTGACAAACCACCTTTGCATGCCAGGAGGTAGACGCTTGAAGGCAGACAGATGGGCACACCAATGGATGGAACTCAGAACAGGTTGTGGAATGGGGATGTCATGGTGGGTCTGCCAATATTTAAGAAGAGGAGGACCAGAAATGGCAACATGCAGAGCATTCTGATCAAACCTTGAACACTTGCATCCATTGAGAGAAAATGCCCAAGGCTCAAACACAAGTCTGGGATAGTGATGGGCAGAAGCTCTATGGACAGAGAGAAAGGCCTTTGCCATGCTGTCAACCTGATGATTGCGAAGGGCCCACCAATCAAGAAAGATTCCAGCTTGATGGCCCTGAACCCACTGAAAATGCACAGAGATTGGCAGGGCAGAAATCATGTTTCTGATGACATAAACATAATCAAAAGACTTCTGGGAAATAACCAATGGCCATGATCCCTCAGCCTGTTTGAGAGCTGTGTCACCATCCAGAGCAATGGTGATAGAGCCAGAAGCAATATCAAAAAGACTCACCAGAGCAGTGCAACAGGTGAGAACCCCAATGATACCTGCCAGTTCACTCCTATAGGATGATTGATCCTCAGGGGATCCACCGACAAAATTACAGCCAGTGAGAAACAATGAAGCATTCTTGGTGGAGGTATTGGGTGATAGAATGAAAGCAGAAGTTCCTCTGAGAAGGTCCGGATCAAATGAACCATCACATACAGCACTGGCAGTACCACTCTCAATAGCATCAACAAGGTGCTGACAGCCAGCCTGTGGTAGGGAATATTTGTGGAGAAGTACTCTTGGAGACTCACAGAGTGCATCAAAGGCATCTACTGGGGAGTCTGAAAGAGAATCAAATGGATTGTACTCCATAGGATCCATGTCAGGAGGCTCAGAAACAAAGGCTGAGGACCCAACAACGCGGACAACTTGTCCACAAATAACAGGGCAGACAAGCACATCAGCACAGGCTGGTTTGTCAGAAAGGAGTTCAGAAGTGACCCTGTATCTGCCCCTGCCCTGGGAGGTGCTCACAATCCAGCCAGTAGAAGTTTTGAAGAATATTCTGTTGGTGGATGGAGACAAAAACCAAGGCCAAAGAGAAGCTGTCTGGGGAGAGAGCCAATGCCCAAGATGAAAAGAAGGAGCCAGTGCCCTGGCTGCAGGGGGTGGACAGGGGGGAAGAAAACAGGTCTGAAGAGCCTTAGTCCATAAGCGCTGTGCTGCTGGAGGCCAGGATGGAGGACATCTAGGCCAGTCAAGATGATCCCTCAAGTGATTGGAGGATGTCAGCTGGAAGGCCATGGGAGAGAGTCTTTTCCATCTGGAGTACAAATGTCAGCAAGGGAGATAGCCTTGAGTGACATGCGCATGTGATTCAATAGGGACAAGTCAGCACCTCTGAAGCCAGCGTTGACAAAGGCTTGCATGAGATAGCAGTCATTGGAACGTAGCAGGGGAAGATCTGGGAAGTCTTCAAACAAGCTCACAGGGTGAACAGAGAAAAACTTCCACACATGTTTGTACCAGCAAGGAGTGACGTAGGAAGCAAAAGGATGATATGGGGTGACACCAAGATGGAGAGGAATGCCAAGTTCGAGCCGTAGAGACTCAGCAGTTAGCCTGAGAATCCGACCAGTTTGGGAGGACCTGACAGATTCCTGAAAGAGAGTGGCAATATGACTGAACTCTTGGAGGAGGTAGGGATGAACGAAACCAAAGCCTTGATAGAGGGAAGGACCATAGAATACATGTCTGGGAAATGTCCGTGACATCCCTGCTTTATTCAGCACAGGAACAAGTGCTGGGTGAATGATCTTCGTCCAGGTGGCCTCATCAAGTTGCGTGACAGGCATGGGGTATTCAACAGACTTCATGAAAGAATACTTGAATGTGTAGAGGGATGCCCTCTTCTCACACTTGGAAGCCTTGAGCTGAGAGCCAAAAGACTGAGACTGTGACTTCATGTGAGCAATCTGTGCTTCCTCATTGCCATCCATGGAGATAAAAACCCCAAGGGTCTTGTCAGCATGGTCAACTTCAAAACGATCCAGGGTAGCTCGATTGCCATTCTTGTCAGCAACAGAGAAGTCACCAGGCATGTCAGCAATGGAGCGATAGTCCCATCCGGATCCATTCCATTTGAAATCAATCAAATAACAGAAGGATTTGGCAGGTTCAATCGCACCACCAGTGGCAATAATCCCTCCAGCCCATCGGTCAAGAGCTGCCTGAAAATCAACAGCCAATTCCTCACCAGATGTTGAGGAATCAGAGCCAGCACAAAACAAATCTGTGTCATCCACAAAGGCAAAACCCACAAGAGAAACCAGTTGCAGTGACAAAGAAGTGATAAGATGGACACCATGCCCAGCCTGTTGCATCATTCGGAAGACAATTGTTGACACCAAGGCCCAAAGAGTTGGACCAATACCATTGCCTTGGCCACAACCACTGAGAGGAACAGGTTCATCACCATACACAGGGCCGGACCGACCAAAACCAGTTTTGATGTGATGCTTAGCATGTTGCAGAGTAGACAGAAGAACTTCACACACATGGGCAGGAACCCCAAAGCTCTGGAGAGTGAGACCTGCAATAGGATGAGAGATTCTATCATAACAGCCCTTGGCATCATTCATAGCAACAGCACCGGATCTGCGCTTCTGCCGCAACACATCACAGATGAGCTTCTTGTTCAGGCAGGTGTTGATGGCCTTGTGGTGTTTCCTGCTTCCATGTTGATCAACAGCCACGGCATTGGCACGTTCAGCATAGGCAAGAATGCGTCTACCAATCATCTTGTTGTTGATTTGGAACTCAGGAGACATCAGCTGAATAAGCCTCATCTTATACACTCTATATTCACCAGGTTTCTTGAAGATCTCAACATCAGTGATGACCTGCCAAGCAGAAGGAGAGAAGCCAACAATCAATGGGACGGATCTCAGGAGAGTGTCAAACTTGTTCAGCTGGGGATCCATGGCAAATGCCTTGTGGTGGGCAAAACTCAAACAAGAAGGTTCACTTGCTGTGCGTTCCCTCTGGCGTTTCCAGGCAGCAGCATTGTCAGCTGGACACACTGAATAGTCAAAGGGGGGCAAACTCAGTATAGAGTCAGGGACTTTGAGACAGGAAAGAAATTCAGAAAGGTATTTGTCAGTGGCAGGAGGAGGATTATATGTGCCATCAAGAACATGAGTCGCAGCCTGGGCAGTGCCTAGGTAGCCAAAATCTTGAATGAAGGAGGGAGTCATGGAAGGAGTGCCAAGACACTGCTGTTGACGCCTGACTTTGGATTCAGCCATAGCTGGTACCATAGTAGACTGAGACTCCAAGACCTGTTCAACACCATCATGGCCAACTGCAATAGCTCGCAAGACTGCTGACTTGTTGACACGTCCCCGAATAGACCGAGCAGCAAGACCAAGCTCTCGTTGAAGACGTTCCCTGCGCATCCTGGCACGAATCTGGGAAGCATGCTGGTTGTGAGGCTTGCCTTCAGCAAGAAGTGCATCCACCAGGCCTTGATTGAAGGAGTCTCTCCATGAGGGGGCCAATTTCTTCACTGCCCGGTATTGCTTGTAAGCTTGTTTCAGATGGAGGAGAGCACTGGAAAGGTCACTGTGTTCTCCTTTGTAGAGAGAAAGCTTGCAGGCCAACCTTTTCAAAACAGTATGACTGGTGGACACACCCTGTCTCAACTTAACAACACGCCGCCAAAAGTCAATGGTATCACGATAGACTTGCAGCTTAGGTGACCATGGAACCAAACCAGCTCTAGTGTGGCAGAGGTTTTGTTCAACAGAGAGCCTGAGAGAGGTGGAAGTTTCATGGAGTACTTCATAGGTGGTGATGAGATCAGCGCGCACAGAAATATCCCCAGACTGAAACTGAGCCAGTAGGTGCTCCAGCTTAGCTTGGAGAGAAAACACTCCAGCCTTGAGAAAGCTGTGCCTCACTCGCTTGAAATACCGTTGGCGCAGATGAGGGTGGGAGGACTGGAGTTTGGAAAGAGAGAATCTCACAGGAGGTGGCAGATGTTTGCCCATGAGGCTGCAATTACAGACTTCAATCCAAAGCATTCTATGGTCAGATTCCATACCCTGGGCACCACCAAAGGGACAATACCCAGCCCTGAGAACATCAACATTCTCAGAGACCCAAATGGCATCAATTGGTGTTCTGGTAGTGTTTCTGTTGTGAGTGGCAGGAGGAGAAGACTTACTATGCATGGTAAGAATGGCCTCTCTGAAACCCAGAGCCTGGAGCTCAAAAGACAAGCCATCAGTCCGGACATCAGCATTCTGGTCAATCCCAACAATGACCTGGTCACCTGCACCCAGGCAGACCTGAAGGGCAGCAGTCAAATCCCTGTGAAAAAGAATGCATGGATTGGGACTGAAAAGATTTTCAGCTGCTTGAAAGTAGCGGCACTGTTGATTCCATACTGAGCCCAGATCCCTATCATTTTCAACGGGGCAGTAGGCTGAAAACATGGTGACAGTGTAGCCATCCCTGCCCTGAAACTTGACAAAGGACCATCTGCCAAGACCAGATGGATCAGCTCCATGTGCAACCTTGTGGGAGCTGAACAGCTGGTCAATGGAAAAACCTGTGCCGCCAGGCTGAAGCCAAGAGCAGGCAGAAGCTTCATGCTTGTTGTTAGCAAGATAGGAAAAACTTGAGGGACAGACATTCTTCATGCGCCGATTGAAAAGATCACAGGGCAGGAGTTTGGATTCATTCAAACAATGTTCAGCAAAAAGAGCCACACTGGCATTGCTCTTGACAAATTGACGGGCGTTGTGCTTGGACATGGACATAAAGGCAGCTCTGCGCTGTGGTCCAATGTTTTGGAAAGTGATGATGGTGGAGTTATAGGATGGAGCTTGAGGAAAGGAATGACCAAAACTGTCAGAATCCTTAGCAGCAAGAGAGTCTCCATGAAGAGTTAATTGGACAAAATGAGAGACAGGGGAAGAGGCGGAGGGGGAAAAGAGAGAAACAGTAGAAGCATTGATGGGATTTGGATTGGAAGGCAACCCATCAAACCTCATACCAGAGGAGCTAACCATGATCAGAAGGAAACCGAGTCTGTCGCACGGAAGAAAGAGTTGCCGGAGCTGATTTGGTGGAGACATTGGCATGGCTCAAATCACTGACACTAGCATCATGGCTGGAGGAGAATGCAATGGCAGCAACTCCAAGCCTCAAAGCAGAGGCTGCATCTTCCTCACCACCATGCACAATTTTGCGACGCGCGATTTTGTCCGACGTTCTGATGTTCCAGTACTTAAAACACGTAGATTTCTACACAACTTTCCCCTTTGATATCTCACTCACTTCTAAAGCTCCTACAACAAAACCAAGCACTACACCTATTAACAGAGACCTCCCCTATCTGATTCTGCTGTTTGTTTGGCTGCTCCTTGCTTCCTTTGGTTGCTGTGGTTGCTTGTTTCCTCTGCCGGTCGGTCGATCGATTCGGCAACAACAGCGGTGGGTCTCTGTATAGACCTGCCGTAGTGTTTGTTGGAGATACAGGTTGCCTCTGTTGTTGAGGCTATCGATGATTTCGGAGATGGGTTTCTTCAGTACTGATAGTTACTGTCTTTCTACTTAAAGATAAACAGTAATTACTGTGTTACACGTTAAGGTAGAAATTTCGGAGTGGTATGAATATTGTGAATGTTTAGATACTTTACGAAATATTGTTACGCGAATTGAGAATGGAAACATATAAAAATTGAGGTCGCGAGCATAGCCACATTTTGGCATGCTCTGCCATAAATGTTGTTTCATTGTCGGTTCCCACGATTAGGCATATATTATCTTCTGGGACTCAACCATAATAATTGGGACACATATCGAATGTATCCCTCGTTGAATATAAACATATATTTGATTCCCGTATGGGATTCGTTTAATTATTCATTCGTGAATGTAGCTACGCTACAGTGTCACAGAGACATTGGCATGGCTCAAATCACTGACACTAGCATCATGGCTGGAGGAGAATGCAATAGCAGCAACTCCAACCCTCAAAGCAGAGGCTGCATCTTCCTCACCACCAGGCAAACCAGAAGGCAGGGCAGCAGGAACTTCAGTTGAGACATCAGGAGAGACCACAGGGGAGTCACCAGCCATGGCATTATTGGGAGGATCAGGAACTTCAGGGGGGACATCAGGAGAGACACCAGGGGATGAACCAGCCTTGGCAGCATTGGGAGGATCACCTCCAGAGGGAGCAGCACCTGCAGGCGGTGAAGCCTGGACATCAGTGAGATTGGAAGTGCCAGTCGCTAAAGTATCCATGGATTGGGAGTCATCAAAGCCACCACCACCACTGTCAGCACGGGCTTGGAGGTTAAAGTGCAAATCTAGATCAAAAGTGAGGTCTGGGGCAAGGTCAACGGACAAGTCATCATCAACAAGTTCCCAATCTCTTGCATCCCCATCACCAAAAAAGGGAAGAGAGTCATCCTGCATTGGATCTGCAGCAGGTGCAGTTTCCACAACACAATTGACATCAGCATCCCAATGGTAAGCCTCCATTTCAGTCAAGCACTCAGAAGAGAACCATTGTCTAACACAAGAACCATACTGAGCTTCCAGAAAAATAGGCAGGAAAGACAACATGGCCATGGCTTCAGCCTTGGTAGTCATGTTGTACAAAGCAAGGATCTCGCCCCGGTATGGACTGGTATCAACAGAAAGAAAGAGAGGCCATGACCAATTGTCACGGGTTCTGATGCCCATAAGCACACTGCGCAGTGTCTTCAAACCCAGCCCTTGGCCCAAGTCAACAGGAAGATCAAGATCAACTACCCCCAAAACAGGAGCAGTTTCATGGCTCTCAATAAATTTGGCTTGTCGGTGCTTGGCTTGGCGAACAGTCTTGAGCTTGGAAGGGGGAAGGGGTCTGTCAGAAGGATTGGTGGTTGTCTCAATGAACTTGTAGAATTTACCATCAGGGAGAGAGGCAATGTCTGAAGGTTTGCACTGGCGTTTCCAGGCAGCAGCATTGTCAGCTGGACACACTGAATAGTCAAAGGGGGGCAAACTCAGTATAGAGTCAGGGACTTTGAGACAAGATAGAAATTCAGAAAGGTATTTGTCAGTGGCAGGAGGAGGATTATATGTGCCATCAAGAACTTGAGGAGCAGCATGGGCAGTGCCTAGATATCCGAAATCTTGAATGAAGGAGGGATGCATGGAAGGAGTGCCAAGACACTGTTGTTGACGCCTGACTTTGGATTCAGCCATAGCTGGTACCATAGTAGACTGAGACTCCAAGACCTGTTCAACACCATCATGGCCAACTGCAATAGCCCTCAAGACAGCTGACTTGTGGACACGACCCCAAATAGACCTAGCAACACGGCAAGTTCTCGTTGAAGCCGTTCCCTGCGCATCCTGGCACGAATCTGGGAAGCACTCTGGTTGTGGGGCTTGCCTTCAGCAAGAAGTGCATCCACCAGGCCTTGATTGAAGGAGTCTCTCCATGAGGGGGCTAATTTCTTCACTGCCCGGTATTGCCTGTAAGCTTGTTTCAGATGGAGGAGAGCACTGGAAAGATCACTGTGTTCTCCTTTGTAGAGAGAAAGCTTGTAAGCCAGCCTTTTCAAAACAGTATGACTGGTGGACACACCCTGTCGCAGCTTAACAACACGCCTCCAAAAGTCAATTGTATCACAATAGACTTGCAGCTGTGGTGACAATGGAACCAAACCAGCTCTAGTGTGGCAGAGGTTTTGTTCAACAGAGAGCCTGAGAGAGGTGGAGGTTGCATGGAGGACTTCATATGTATTGATGAGATCAGCGCGCACAGAAATATCCCCAGACTGAAACTGAGCCAGTAGGTGCTCCAGCTTAGCTTGGAGAGAAAACACTCCAGCCTTGAGAAAGCTGTGTCGCACACACTTGAAATACCGTTGACGCAGATGAGGGTGGGAGGACTGGAGTTTGGACTTAGAGAGGCTCACAGGAGGTGGCAAATTTTTGCCCATGATGCTGCCATTACAGACTTCAATCCAGAGCATTCTATGGTCAGATTCCATACCCTGGGCACCACCAAAGGGACAATACCCAGCCCTGAGAACATCAACATTCTCAGAGACCCAAATGGCATCAATTGGCGTTCTGGTAGTGTTTCTGTTGTGGGTGGCAGGAGGAGAAGACTGACAATGAAGGGTAAGAATGGCCTCTCTGAAACCAAGAGCCTGGAGCTCAAAGGACAAGCCATCAGTCCTAACATCAGCATTGTGATCAATCCCAACAATGACCTGGTCACCTGCCTCCAGGCAAACCTGAAGGGCAGCAGTCAAATCCCTGTGAAAAAGGATGCATGGGTTGGGACTGAAAAGATTTTCAGCTGCTTGAAAGTAGCGGTACTGTTGATTCCAAACTGAGCCAAGATCCCTGTCATTTTCAACAGGGCAGTAGGCAGAAAACATGGTGACAGTGTAGCCATCCCTGCCCTGAAACTTGACAAAGGACCATCTTCCAAGACCAGAAGGATCAGCCCCATGAGCAACCTTGTGGGAACTGAACAATTGGTCAATGGAAAAACCTGTGCCTCCAGGCTGGAGCCATGTGTTATTAATATTAATATACGTATTTAAATAACTTTAATCACCAAAGGTGAAACTAAATTACTCAGTCTGTAACCAGACTTTAACGTCGCCTCCATCAAAGAGTCAGGACCCCAAGTGGTAGAACGACAAATTTTTCAAACAAACCTTGAAGATCAAGCAGGGAAAAGGACAAACAAGTCCCACAAAATAGGGACTTGAGAGAAAGTGAGATGGGAATGGAGATATTGGGATAAGATCCAGTATCAAAAGGTAAATGACAAGATAAGCAGCAAGAACAGAAGACAAGACCAAGGTACAAAGTGTAATCAACCCTGAGGTCCAGTAAGCCAGGCTCTGAGGAGAGCAGCCTCTCGTTGGTATGGCTGCACTGGTGGGACAGGCGCTGCATACTGCTTCCTGGCAAGGTGGATGGTTGCAAGCCACTGCCGCTTGGCAGTCAGGGTGTAACCTTGTAGGACGTGGAAAGGGGTTTGTAACAGGGAGTGTGACTGGGGAAGTGCACCAGCTGTACCAATTGCCAATTCTGAGGTGATGGAAGCATCAAGAGATTGGTGTTGTTCAGCATCCAGGGTACCCCCAGGACCATGGAGTCGTTCATTTCTGTAGGTCCAAAGATCCCAGGAGGTAAGAAAGAACTGATGGATGATAGCTGTAGCCCAACGTTTGGGAGAGCGCTTGCTTCCAATGTGGGAGTAGTAGTCAGCCTGGATTTGATACCAGCGAGGAGACCACCTACCAAGAAGCCAGTTGTGCCAGCCAATAGTCCTCTGTGCCCTGACAGCAGACGCAATTGCAAGTGAGTAGGATGATGGATAAATGTTCTGGCCCTTCCGAACTCTGGTGAGAAGATCCACAATGGCAACAACCAATGATGGATCAGTTTGTTCAACTTCAAGCCTCTTCTGCAGTGGTCCCTTGAAAGCTGACACACTGTGCTGTACTGCCCCAGGGTCCTTGCAGGAGAGCACATGAGAAACCTTCTCATTGTCTGCATCACACAATGGGCACCTGGAGTGATCCTGATACTGGTAGTGAAGTAGTTGGTTGCCAACACCAATGCATCCAGAAGCAAACTTGACAAACCACCTTTGCATGCCAGGAGGTAAACGCTTGAAGGCAGACAGATGGGCACACCAATGGATGGAACTCAGAACAGGTTGTGGAATGGGAATGTCATGGTGGGTCTGCCAGTATTGAAGAAGAGGAGGACCAGAAATGGCAACATGCAGAGCATTCTGATCAAACCTTGAACACTTGCATCCATTGAGAGAAAATGCCCAAGGCTCAAACACAAGTCTGGGATAGTGATGGGCAGAAGCTCTATGGACAGAGAGAAAGGCCTTTGCCATGCTGTCAACCTGATGATTGCGAAGGGCCCACCAATCAAGAAAGAATCCAGCTTGATGGCCCTGAACCCACTGAAAGTGCACAGAGATTGGCAGGGCAGAAATCATGTTTCTGATGACATAAACATAATCAAAAGACTTCTGGGAAATAACCAATGGCCATGATCCCTCAGCCTGTTTGAGAGCTGTGTCACCATCCAGAGCAATAGTGATAGAGCCAGAAGCAATATCAAAAAGACTCACCAGAGCAGTGCAACAGGTGAGAACCCCAATGATACCTGCCAGTTCACTCCTATAGGATGATTGATCCTCAGGGGATCCACTGACAAAATTACAGCCAGTGAGAAACAATGAAGCATTCTTGGTGGAGGTATTGGGTGATAGAATGAAAGCAGAAGTTCCTCTGAGAAGGTCCGGATCAAATGAACCATCACATACAGCACTGGCAGTACCACTCTCAATAGCATCAACAAGGTGCTGAAAGCCAGCCTGTGGTAGGGAATATTTGTGGAGAAGTACTCTTGGAGACGCACAGAGTGCATCAAAGGCATCTGCAGGGGAGTCTGGAAGAGAATCAAATGGATTGTACACCAGAGGATCCATGTCAGGAGGTTCGGAAACAAAGGCTGAGGACCCAACCACGCGTACAACTTGTCCGCAAATAACAGGGCAGACAAGCACATCAGCACAGGCTGGTTTGTCAGAAATGAGTTCAGAAGTGACCCTGTATCTGCCCCTGCCCTGGGAGGTGCTCACAATCCAGCCAGTAGAAGTTTTGAAGAATATTCTGTTGGTGGATGGAGACAAAAACCAAGGCCAGAGAGAAGCTGTCTGGGGAGAGAGCCAATGCCCAAGATGAAAAGAAGGAGCCAGTGCCCTGGCTGCAGGGGGTGGACAGGGGGGAAGAAAACAGGTCTGAAGTGCCTTAGTCCATAAGCGCTTTGCTGCTGGAGGCCAAGATGGAGGACATCTCGGCCAGTCAAGATGATCCCTCAAGTGATTGGAGGAGGTCAGCTGGAAAGCCATGGGAGAGAGTCTTTTTCCATCTGGAGTACAAATGTCAGCAAGGGAAATAGCCTTGAGGGACATGCGCATGTGATTCAAGAGGGACAAGTCAGCACCTCTGAAGCCAGAGTTGACAAAGGCTTGCATGAGATAACAGTCATTGGAACGTAACAGAGGAAGATCTGGGAAGTCTTCAAACAAGCTCACAGGGTGAACAGAGAAAAACTTCCACACATGTTTGTACCAGCAAGGAGTGACGTAGGAAGCAAAAGGATGATATGGTGTGACACCAAGATGGAGAGGAATGCCAAGTTCGAGCCGTAGAGACTCAGCAGTTAGCCTGAGAATCCTACCAGTTTGTGAGGACCTGACAGATTCCTGAAAGAGGGTGGCAATATGACTGAACTCTTGGAGGAGGTATGGATGAACGAAACCAAAGCCTTGATAGAGGGAAGGACCATAGAACACATGTCTGGGAAATGTCCGTGACATCCCTGCTTTATTCAGCACAGGAACAAGAGCTGGGTGAATTATCTTAGTCCAAGTGGCCTCATCAAGTTGCGTGACAGGCATGGGGTATTCAACAGACTTCATGAAAGAATACTTGAATGTGTAGAGGGATGCCCTCTTCTCACACTTGGAAGCCTTGAGCTGAGAGCCAAAAGACTGAGACTGTGACTTCATGTGAGCAATCTGTGCTTCCTCATTGCCATCCATGGAGATAAAAACCCCAAGAGTCTTGTCAGCATGGTCAACTTCAAAACGATCCAGGGTAGCTCGATTGCCATTCTTGTCAGCAACTGAGAAGTCACCAGGCATGTCAGCAATGGAGCGATAATCCCAACCGGATCCATTCCATTTGAAATCAATCAAATAACAGAAGGATTTGGCAGGTTCAATAGCACCACCAGTGGCAATAATCCCTCCAGCCCATCGGTCAAGAGCTGCCTGAAAGTCAACAGCCAATTCCTCACCAGATGTGGAGGAATCAGAGCCAGCACAAAACAAATCTGTGTCATCCACAAAGGCAAAACCCACCAGAGAAACCAGTTGCAGTGACAATGAAGTGATAAGATGGACACCATGCCCAGCCTGTTGCATCATTCGGAAGACAATTGTTGACACCAAAGCCCAAAGAGTTGGACCAATACCATTGCCTTGGCCACAACCACTGAGAGGAACAGGTTCATCACCATACACAGGACCTGACCGACCAAAACCAGTTTTGATGTGGTGCTTGGCAAGTTGCAAAGTAGACAAAAGAACCTCACACACATGTGCAGGAACCCCAAAGCTTTGGAGAGTGAGACCTGCAATGGGATGAGAGATCCTATCATAGCAGCCCTTGGCATCATTCATAGCAACAGCACCAGATCTGCGCTTCTGCCTCAACACATCACAGATGAGCTTCTTGTTCAGGCAGGTGTTGATGGCCTTGTGGTGTTTCCTGCTTCCATGTTGATCAACAGCCACGGCATTGGCACGTTCAGCATGGGCAAGAATTCGTCTGCCAATCATCTTGTTGTTGATTTGGAACTCAGGAGACATCAGCTGAATAAGCCTCATCTTATCCACTCTATATTCACCAGGTTTCTTGAAGATCTCAACATCAGTGATGACCTGCCAAGCAGAAGGAGAGAAGCCAACAATCAATGGGACGGATCTCAGGAGAGTGTCAAACTTGTTCAACTGTGGATCAAGGGCAAAAGCCTTGTGGTGTGCAAAACTCAAACAAGAAGGTTCACTTGCTGTGCGTTCCCTCTGACGTTTCCAGGCAGCAGCATTGTCAGCTGGACACACTGAATAGTCAAAGGGGGGCAAACTCAGAATAGAGTCAGGGACTTTGAGACAGGCAAGAAATTCAGAAAGGTATTTGTCAGTGGCAGGAGGAGGGATGTATGTGCCATCAAGGACTTGGGGAGCAGCATGGGCAGTGCCTAGGTAGCCAAAGTCTTGAATGAAGGAGGGAGTCATGGAAGGAGTGCCAAGACACTGCTGTTGACGCCGGACATTGGATGCAGCCATAGCTGGTACCATAGTAGACTGGGACTCCAAGACCTGTTCAACACCATCATGGCCAACTGCAATAGCGCGCAAGACTGCTGACTTGTTGACACGTCCCCGAATAGACCGAGCAGCGAGACCAAGCTCTCGTTGAAGACGTTCCCTGCGCATCCTGGCACGAATCTGAGAAGCATGCTGGTTGTGAGGCTTGCCTTCAGCAAGAAGTGCATCCACCAGGCCTTGATTGAAGGAGTCTCTCCATGAGGGGGCCAATTTCTTCACTGCCCGGTATTGCTTGTAAGCTTGTTTCAGATGGAGGAGAGCACTGGAAAGGTCACTGTGTTCTCCTTTGTAGAGAGAAAGCTTGCAGGCCAACCTTTTCAAAACAGTATGACTGGTGGACACACCCTGTCTCAACTTAACAACACGCCGCCAAAAGTCAATGGTATCACGATAGACTTGCAGCTTAGGTGACCATGGAACCAAACCAGCTCTAGTGTGGCAGAGGTTTTGTTCAACAGAGAGCCTGAGAGAGGTAGAGGTTTCATGGAGTACTTCATATGTGGTGATGAGATCAGTGCGCACAGAAATATCCCCAGACTGAAACTGAGCCAGTAGGTGCTCCAGCTTAGCTTGGAGAGAAAACACTCCAGCCTTAAGAAAGCAGTGCCTCACTCGCTTGAAATACCGTTGTCGCAGATGAGGGTGGGAGGACTGGAGTTTGGAATGAGAGAATCTCACAGGAGGTGGTAGATGTTTGCCCATGAGGCTGCAATTACAGACTTCAATCCAAAGCATTCTGTGGTCAGATTCCATACCATGGGCACCACCAAAGGGACAATACCCAGCCCTGAGAACATCAACATTCTCAGAGACCCAAATGGCATCAATTGGTGTTCTGGTAGTGTTTCGGTTGTGAGTGGCAGGAGGAGAAGACGTACTATGAAGGGTAAGAATGGCATCTCTGAAACCAAGAGCCTTGAGCTCAAAAGACAAGCCATCAGTCCTGACATCAGCATTCTGGTCAATCCCAACAATGACTTGATCACCTGCACCCAGACAGACTTGAAGGGCAGCAGTTAAATCCCTGTGAAAGAGAATGCATGGATTGGGACTGAAAAGATTTTCAGCGGCTTGAAAGTATCGGTACTGTTGATTCCAGACTGAGCCAAGATCCCTATCATTTTCAACTGGGCAGTAGGCAGAAAACATGGTGACAGTGTAGCCATCCCTGCCCTGAAACTTGACAAAGGACCATCTGCCAAGACCAGATGGATCAGCTCCATGTGCAACCTTGTGGGAGCTGAACAGCTGGTCAATGGAAAAACCTGTGCCGCCAGGCTGAAGCCATGTGCATTCAGAAGCTTCATGCTTGTTGTTGGCAAGATAGGAAAAACTTGAGGGACAGACATTCTTCATGCGCCGATTGAAAAGATCACAGGGCAGGAGTTTGGATTCATTCAAACAATGTTCAGCAAAAAGAGCCACACTGGCGTTGCTCTTGACAAATTGACAGGAGTTGTGCGGGGACCTGGACATAAAAGCAGCTCTACGCTGAGGTCCAATGTTTTGGAAGGTGATGATGGTGGAATTGGATGATGGAGCTTGAGGAAAAGGATGGCCAAAACTATCAGAATCCTTAGCAGCAAGAGAGTCTCCATGAAGAGTTAATTGGACAAATTGAGAAGCAGGGAAAGAGGCGGAGGGGGGAAGTGAAGAACCGGGAGAAGCACTGATGGGATTGGGTGTGGAAGGCATCCCATCAAACCTCATACCAGAAGATCTAACCATGATCAGAAGGAAACCGAGTCTGTCGCACGGTAGAAAAAGATGCCGGAGCTGATTTGGTGGAGACTGTTACACGTTAAGGTAGAAATTTCGGAGTGGTATGAATATTGTGAATGTTTAGATACTTCACGAAATATTGTTACGCGAATTGAGAATGGAAACATATAAAAATTGAGGTCGCGAGCATAGCCACATTTTGGCATGCTCTGCCATAAATGTTGTTTCATTGTCGGTTCCCACGATTAGGCATATATTATCTTCTGGGACTCAACCATAATAATTGGGACACATATCGAATGTATCCCTCGTTGAATATAAACATATATTTGATTCCCGTATGGGATTCGTTTAATTATTCATTCGTGAATGTAGCTACGCTACAGTGTCACAGAGACATTGGCATGGCTCAAATCACTGACACTAGCATCATGGCTGGAGGAGAATGCAATAGCAGCAACTCCAACCCTCAAAGCAGAGGCTGCATCTTCCTCACCACCAGGCAAACCAGAAGGCAGGGCAGCAGGAACTTCAGTTGAGACATCAGGAGAGACCACAGGGGAGTCACCAGCCATGGCATTATTGGGAGGATCAGGAACTTCAGGGGGGACATCAGGAGAGACACCAGGGGATGAACCAGCCTTGGCAGCATTGGGAGGATCACCTCCAGGAGGAGCAGCACCTGCAGGCGGTGAAGCCTGGACAGCAGTGAGATTGGAAGTGCCAGTCGCTAAAGTATCCATGGATTGGGAGTCATCAAAACCACCACCACCACTGTCAGCACGGGCTTGGAGGTTAAAGTGCAAATCTAGATCAAAAGTGAGGTCTGGGGCAAGGTCAACTGACAAGTCATCATCAACAAGTTCTAGACAGCATGGCAAAGGCCTTTCTCTCTGTTCATAGAGCTTCTGCCCATCACTATCCCAGACTTGTGTTTGAGCCTTGGGCATTTTCTCTCAATGGATGCAAGTGTTCAAGGTTTGATCAGAATGCTCTGCATGTTGCCATTTCTGGTCCTCCTCTTCTTCAATACTGGCAGACCCACCATGATATTCCCATTCCACAACCTGTTTTGAGTTCCATCCATTGGTGTGCCCATCTGTCTGCCTTCAAGCGATTACCTCCTGGCATGCAACGGTGGTTTGTCAAATTTGCTTCTGGATGCATTGGTGTTGGCAACCAACTACTTCACTACCAGTATCAGGATCACTCCAGGTGCCCATTGTGTGATGCAGACAACGAGAAGGTTTCTCATGTGCTCTCCTGCAAGGACACTGGGGCAGTACAGCACAGTGTGTCAGCTTTCAAGGGACCCCTGCAGAAGAGGCTTGAAGTTGAACAAACTGATCCATCATTGGTTGTTGCCATTGTGGATCTTCTCACCAGAGTTCGGAAGGGCCAGAGAATTTATCCATCATCCTACTCACTTGCAATTGCGTCTGCTGTCAGGGCACAGAGGACTATTGGCTGGCACAACTGGCTTCTGGGTAGGTGGTCTCCTCACTGGTACCAAATTCAGGCTGACTACTACTCCCACATTGGAAGCAAGCGCTCTCCCAAACGTTGGGCTACAGCTATCATCCATCAGTTCTTTCTTACCTCCTGGGATCTTTGGACATATAGGAATGAACGACTCCATGGTCCT
The DNA here is from genome assembly GCA_037355855.1 of Pseudo-nitzschia pungens. Lineage (NCBI taxonomy): Eukaryota > Bacillariophyta > Bacillariophyceae > Bacillariales > Bacillariaceae > Pseudo-nitzschia > Pseudo-nitzschia pungens. Next base: position 4,117,112 of record CM074758.1, read on the forward strand.
GGGGGTACCCTTGATGCTGAACAACACCAATCTCTTGATGCTTCCATCACCTCAGAATTGGCCATTGGAGCAGCTGGTGCACTTCCCCAGTCACACTCCCTGTTACAAACCCCTTTCCAAGTCCTACAAGGTTACACCCTGACTGCCAAGAGGCAGTGGCTTGCAACCATCCACCTTGCCAGGAAGCAGTATGCAGCACCTGTCCAACCTGTGCAGCCATACCAACGAGAGGCTGCTCTCTTAAGAGCCTGGCTTACTGGACCTTAGGGTGCTTCCACTTTGTACTTTGGTTTTGTCTTCTGTTCCTGTTTCTCATCCTGTCATATAACTTTTGATACTGGATCTTATCCCAATATCCACATCCCCATCTCACTTTCTCTCAAGTCCCTCTTTTGTGGGACTTGTATGTCTTTTTCCCTGCTTGATGTTCAAGGTTTGTTTGAAAATTTGTCGTTCTGCCACTTGGGGTCCTGACTCTTTGATGGAGGCGACGTTAAAGTCTGGTGACAGACTGAGTAATTTAGTTTCACCTTTGGTGATTAAAGTTATTTAAATACGTATATTATTATTATTATTTGCTTCTCATCCTGTCCCATCCCTTTTGATACTGGATCGTATCCCAATATCTTCATTCCCATTTCACTTTCTCTCAAGTCCCTATTTTGTGGGACTTGTTTGTCTTTTTCCCTGCTTGATGTTCAAGGTTTGTTTTGAAAATTTGTCGTTCTACCACTTGGGGTCCTGACTCTATGATGGAGGCAACGTTAAAGTCTGGCTACAGACTGAGTAATTTAGTTTCACCTTTGGTGATTAAAGTTATTTAAATACGTATATTATTATTATTATTGTCTTTCTCCCTGATTGATGTTCAAGGTTTGTTTGAAAAATTTGTCGTTCTGCCACTTGGGGTCCTGACTCTCTGATGGAGGCGACGTTAAAGTCTGGTTACAGACTGAGTAATTTAGTTTCACCTTTGGTGATTAAAGTTATTTAAATACGTATATTATTATTATGGTCCTCCTCTTCTTAAATACTGGCAGACCCACCATGACATTCCCATTCCACAACCTGTTTTGAGTTCCATCCATTGGTGTGCCCATCTGTCTGCCTTCAAGCGTCTACCTCCTGGCATGCAACGGTGGTTTGTCAAATTTGCTTCTGGCAGTATTGGTGTTGGCAACCAACTACTTCACTACCAGTATCAGGATCACTCCAGGTGCCCATTGTGTGATGCAGACAACGAGAAGGTTTCTCATGTGCTCTCCTGCAAGGACACTGGGGCAGTACAGCACAGTGTGTCAGCTTTCAACGGACCCCTGCAGAAGAGGCTTGAAGTTGAACAAACTGATCCATCATTGGTGGCTGCCATTGTGGATCTTCTCACCAGAGTTCGGAAGGGCCAGAGGATTTATCCATCATCCTACTCACTTGCAATTGCGTCTGCTGTCAGGGCACAGAGGACTATTGGCTGGCACAACTGGCTTCTGGGTAGGTGGTCTCCTCGCTGGTACCAAATCCAGGCTGACTACTACTCCCACATTGGAAGCAAGCGCTCTCCCACACGTTGGGCTACAGCTATCATCCATCAGTTCTTTCTTACCTCCTGGGATCTTTGGACCTATAGGAATGAACGACTCCATGGTCCTGGGGGTACCCTTGATGCTGAACAACACCAATCTCTTGATGCTTCCATCACCTCTGAATTGGCAATTGGTGCAGCTGGTGCACTTCCCCAGTCACACTCCCTGTTACAAACCCCTTTCCATGTCCTACAAGGTTACACCCTGACTGCCAAGAGGCAGTGGCTTGCAACCATCCACCTTGCAAGGAAGCAGTATGCAGCGCCTGTCCCACCAGTGCAGCCATACCAACAAGAGGCTGCTCTTCTCAGAGCCTGGCTTACTGGACCTCAGGGTTGATTACACTTTGTACCTTGGTTTTGTCTTCTGTTCCTGCTTCTTATCCTGTCCCATCCCTTTTGATACTGGATCGTATCCCAATATCTTCATTCCCATCTCACTTTCTCTCAAGTCCCTATTTTGTGGGACTTGTTTGTCTTTCTCCCTGATTGATGTTCAAGGTTTGTTTGAAAATTTGTCGTTCTGCCACTTGGGGTCCTGACTCTCTGATGGAGGCGACGTTAAAGTCTGGTTACAGACTGAGTAATTTAGTTTCACCTTTGGTGATTAAAGTTATTTAAATACGTATATTATTATTATTATGTTCAAGCGTTTCTGTTGCTTGTTGTTGTTCTTGTTGCTCTTTTTGTTAGCTTGTCTCTTGTGGCAGCTCATGTGATCGACAATGAATTGGACAGTGGTATCTTTGTGTATGCCGCTGTGGATCATGCCGTAGTGTTCGATCCATGAAGCTGGAAAGGAGTGTAGGAGAATGGTTAGTTTCTCCACCTTGGAGAGAGGAGCGCTGCTTCCATCCAGTTTTCTGGTGTATTTCATGAGGATTAGGATTCGGTCGGCGTGATCCTTACAAGTCATTGCTGGTGTCTTTCTGCAGTCGTTGCTTCGGAGATAGGTGACCTCCTGTGAGCCTCTCTAAGTCCAAACTCCAGTCCTCCCACCCTCATCTGCGTCAACGGTATTTCAAGCGTGTGCGACACAGCTTTCTCAAGGCTGGAGTGTTTTCTCTCCAAGCTGAGCTGGAGCACCTACTGGCTCAGTTTCAGTCTGGGGATATTTCTGTGCGCGCTGATCTCATCAATACATATGAAGTCCTCCATGCAACCTCCACCTCTCTCAGGCTCTCTGTTGAACAAAACCTCTGCCACACTAGAGCTGGTTTGGTTCCATTGTCACCACAGCTGCAAGTCTATTGTGATACAATTGACTTTTGGAGGCGTGTTGTTAAGCTGCGACAGGGTGTGTCCACCAGTCATACTGTTTTGAAAAGGCTGGCTTACAAGCTTTCTCTCTACAAAGGAGAACACAGTGATCTTTCCAGTGCTCTCCTCCATCTGAAACAAGCTTACAGGCAATACCGGGCAGTGAAGAAATTAGCCCCCTCATGGAGAGACTCCTTCAATCAAGGCCTGGTGGATGCACTTCTTGCTGAAGGCAAGCCCCACAACCAGAGTGCTTCCCAGATTCGTGCCAGGATGCGCAGGGAACGGCTTCAACGAGAACTTGCCGTGTTGCTAGGTCTATTTGGGGTCGTGTCCACAAGTCAGCTGTCTTGAGGGCTATTGCAGTTGGCCATGATGGTGTTGAACAGGTCTTGGAGTCTCAGTCTACTATGGTACCAGCTATGGCTGAATCCAAAGTCAGGCGTCAACAACAGTGTCTTGGCACTCCTTCCATGCATCCCTCCTTCATTCAAGATTTCGGATATCTAGGCACTGCCCATGCTGCTCCTCAAGTTCTTGATGGCACATATACTCCTCCTGCTGCCACTGACAAATACCTTTCTGAATTTCTTTCCTGTCTCAAAGTCCCTGACTCTATTCTGAGTTTGCCCCCCTTTGACTATTCAGTGTGTTCAGCTGACAATGCTGCTGCCTGGAAATGCCAGAGGGAACGCACAGCAAGTGAACCTTCTTGTTTGAGTTTTGCCCACCACAAGGCATTTGCCCTGGATCCCCAGCTGAACAAGTTTGACACTCTCCTGAGATCCGTCCCTTTGATTGTTGGCTTCTCTCCTTCTGCTTGGCAGGTCATCACTGATGTTGAGATCTTCAAGAAACCCGGTGAATATAGAGTGGATAAGATGAGACTCATCCAGTTGATGTCTCCTGAGTTCCAAATCAACAACAAGATGATTGGCAGACGCATTCTTGCCCATGCTGAACGTGCAAATGCCGTGGCTGTTGATCAACATGGGAGCAGGAAACACCACAAGGCCATCAACACCTGCCTGAACAAGAAGCTCATATGTGATGTGTTGCGGCAGAAGCGCAGATCCGGTGCTGTTGCTATGAATGATGCCAAGGGCTGCTATGATAGGATCTCTCATCCGATTGCAGGTCTCACTCTCCAGAGCTTTGGGGTTCCTGCACATGTGTGTGAGGTTCTTCTGTCTACTTTGCAACTTGCCAAGCACCACATCAAAACTGGTTTTGGTCGGTCAGGTCCTGTGTATGGTGATGAACCTGTTCCCCTCAGTGGTTGTGGCCAAGGCAATGGTATTGGTCCAACTCTTTGGGCTTTGGTGTCAACAATTGTCTTCCGAATGATGCAACAGGCTGGACATGGTGTCCATCTTATCACTTCTTTGTCATTGCAACTGGTTTCTCTTGTGGGTTTTGCCTTTGTGGATGACACAGATTTGTTTTGTGCTGGCTCTGATTCCTCCACATCTGGTGAGGAATTAGCTGTTGACTTTCAGGAAGCTCTTGACCGGTGGGCTGGTGGGATTATTGCCACTGGTGGTGCTATTGAACCTGCCAAATCCTTCTGTTATTTGATTGATTTCAAATGGAATGGATCCGGTTGGGATTATCGCTCCATTGCTGACATGCCTGGTGACTTCTCTGTTGCTGACAAAAATGGCAATCGCGCTACCCTGGATCGGTTTGAAGTAGACCATGCTGACAAGACCCTTGGGGTTTTTATCTCCATGGATGGCAATGAGGAAGCACAGATTGCTCACATGAAGTCACAGTCTCAGTCTTTTGGCTCTCAACTCAGGGCTTCCAAGTGTGAGAAGCGCGCATCCCTCTACACCTTCAAGTATTCTTTCATGAAGTCTGTTGAATACCCCATGCCTGTCACGCAACTTGATGAGGCCACTTGGACTAAGATAATTCACCCAGCTCTTGTTCCTGTGCTGAATAAAGCAGGGATGTCACGGACATTTCCCAGACATGTGTTCTATGGTCCTTCCCTCTATCAAGGCTTTGGTTTCATCCATCCATACCTCCTCCAAGAGTTCAGTCATATTGCCACCCTCTTTCAGGAATCTGTCAGGTCCTCACAAACTGGTAGGATTCTCAGGCTCACTGCTGAAGCTCTCAGGCTTGAACTTGGACTTCCTCTCCATCTTGGTGTCACACCCTATCATCCCTTTGCTTCATACGTCACTCCCTGCTGGTACAAACATGTGTGGAAGTTTTTCTCTGTTCACCCTGTGAGCTTGTTTGAAGACTTCCCAGACCTACCACTGTTACGTTCCAATGATTGTTATACAATTTCTGTTGTTGCTTCTGCACTCCACTGGAGGTTTTCTGCTGTTGATTTGCCCACAATTTGCGCATCGCGCATTTTGTCCGACGTTCCGATGTTCCAGTACTAAAAATACGTAGATTTCTACACAACTTTACCATGCGATATCTCGCTCCCTTATACACCCCCAATCACAACCCCAGGACCTACATGTATTAACCAAGACCTGCGCTCTTCGTTTCTGCTATCGGTTCAGTTGCTGGATGCTTCGTTTGGTTGCTTTGGTTGCCAATTCACCACTCGGCGGCCGATCGAGCAGCAGCAGCAGCAGCAAACTGACACATAATTTTCTACAGCACTTCCAGTACAGATTCTACCGTACAGCAAAACCGACAACAACGTTGTATTTCTGCTTCGATCTGTTTCCCAGCTCCATTCCAAGGCCCTTAAGTATATCTTATACTTAATGTTCTACACTGTTTCCAAGCTGCTTAAGTGATTCTCACTTAATGTTCTACATTCTTCGAAGTTCCTTGCTGAGTCCTCTTAAGTCTTTTCAAGTCGAAGTTCACGAACAGCCCCTTCCACTGTAGGAATCTTTTTTTAAAAAAAGAAATTCTGTCATCTGTTTTCAAGTCCATTGCCCTGCTGGACCCTAAGTGTTTTCACTTATGGTCCTACTGTTTCTTGACCCAAGCCCCAAAGCCGCTAAGTACAGTTTGCTTAAGGCTCCACCACCTACATAACCCTCTCAGGTGTACTGTATAAATGTCATCTGTTTCCAAGTCTACTGCCCTGATGGACCCTAAGTGTTTTCGCTTATGGTCCTACTGTTTCTTGACCCAAGCCCCAAAGCCGCTAAGTACAGTTTGCTTAAGGCTCCACCACCTACATAACCCTCTCAGGTGTACTGTACAAATGTCATCTGTTTCCAAGTCTACTGCCCTGATGGACCCTAAGTGTTTTCGCTTATGGTCCTACTGTTTCCTGACCCAAGCCCCAAAGCCGCTAAGTACAGCTTGCTTAAGGCTCTCCTACCTACATATACCTCTCAGATGCACACTTCAACTGTCATCTGTTTTCAAGTCTACTGCCCTGCTGGACCATAAGTGTTCTCACTTAAGGTCCTACTATTTCCTGACCCAAGCCCCAAAGCCGCTAAGTACAGCTTGCTTAAGGCTCTCCTACCTACATAACCCTCTCAGATGCACACTTCAACTGTCATCTGTTTTCAAGTCTACTGCCCTGATAGTCCATAATTGTTTTTGATTATGGACCTACTGTTTTTATGACCCAAGCCCCAAAGCTGCTTAGTACATGTTACTTAACGCACCACCACCTACATATACCCCTCCAGTTCACAGTACAGCAGAGACCTGTTTTCAAGCCTACAGCCCTGATGGTCCATAAGTGTTTTCACTTAAAGGCCCTGTTTCCAAGCTACTACAGGAGAGCAAGTTCAAGTTCGAACAGAAGGCCAGCTGTTACGATAATAATAATATACGTATTTAAATAACTTTAATCACCGAAGGTGAAACTAAATTACTCAGTCTGTAACCAGACTTTAACGTCGCCTCCATCATAGAGTCAGGACCCCAAGTGGCAGAACGACAAATTTTCAAACAAACCTGGAACATCAAGCAGGGAAAAGGACAAACAAGTCCCACAAAATAGGGACTTGAGAGAAAGTGAAATGGGAATGAAGATCTTGGGATAAGATCCAGTATCAAAAGGGATGGGACAGGATAAGAAGCAGGAACAGAAGACAAAACCAAGGTACAAAGTGTAATCAACCCTGAGGTCCAGTAAGCCAGGCTCTGAGAAGAGCAGCCTCTTGTTGGTATGGCTGCACTGGTGGGACAGGCGCTGCATATTGCTTCCTTGCAAGGTGGATGGTTGCAAGCCACTGCCGCTTGGCAGTCAGGGTGTAACCTTGTAGGAAGTGGAAAGGGGTTTGTAACAGGGAGTGTGACTGGGGAAGTGCACCAGCTGCACCAATTGCCAATTCTGAGGTGATGGAAGCATCAAGAGATTGGTGTTGTTCAGCATCAAGGGTACCCCCAGGACCATGGAGTCGTTCATTCCTATAAGTCCAAAGATCCCAGGAGGTAAGAAAGAACTGATGGATGATAGCTGTAGCCCAACGTTTGGGAGAGCGCTTGCTTCCAATGTGGGAGTAGTATTCAGCCTGAATTTGGTACCAGCGAGGAGACCACCTACCAAGAAGCCAGTTGTGCCAGCCAATAGTCCTCTGTGCCCTGACAGCAGACGCAATTGCAAGTGAGTAGGATGATGGATAAATGGTCTGGCCCTTCCGAACTCTGGTGAGAAGATCCACAATGGCAACAACCAATGATGGATCAGTTTGTTCAACTTCAAGCCTCTTCTGCAGGGGTCCCTTGAAAGCTGACACACTGTGCTGTACTGCCCCAGTGTCCTTGCAGGAGAGCACATGAGAAACCTTCTCGTTGTCTGCATCACACAATGGGCACCTGGAGTGATCCTGATACTGGTAGTGAAGTAGTTGGTTGCCAACACCAATGCATCCAGAAGCAAATTTGACAAACCACCGTTGCATGCCAGGAGGTAATCGCTTGAAGGCATACAGATGGGCACACCAATGGATGGAACTCAAAACAGGTTGTGGAATGGGAATATCATGGTGGGTCTGCCAGTATTTAAGAAGAGGAGGACCAGAAATGGCAACATGCAGAGCATTCTGATCAAACCTTGAACACTTGCATCCATTGAGAGAAAATGCCCAAGGCTCAAACACAAGTCTGGGATAGTGATGGGCAGAAGCGTTATGGGCAGAGAGAAATGCCTTTGCCATGCTGTCAACCTGATGATTGCGAAGGGCCCACCAATCAAGAAAGATTCCAGCTTGATGGCCCTGAACCCACTGAAAGTGCACAGAGATTGGCAGGGCAGAAATCATGTTTCTGATGACATAAACATAATCAAAAGACTTCTGGGAAATAACCAATGGCCATGATCCCTGAGCCTGTTTGAGAGCTGTGTCACCATCCAGAGCAATAGTGATAGAGCCAGAAGCAATATCAAAAAGACTCACCAGAGCAGTGCAGCAGGTGAGAACCCCAATGATACCTGCCAGTTCACTCCTATAGGATGATTGATCCTCAGGGGATCCACTGACAAAATTACAGCCAGTGAGGAACAATGAAGCAGTCTTGGTGGAGGTATTGGGTGACAAAATGAAAGCAGAAGTTCCTCTGAGAAGGTCCGGATCAAATGAACCATCACATACAGCACTGGCAGTACCATTCTGAATAGCATCAACAAGGGTCTGACAGCCAGCCTGTGGTAGGGAATATTTGTGGAGAAGTACTCTTGGAGACGCACAGAGTGAATCAAAGGCATCTGCAGGGGAGGCTGGAAGAGAATCAAATGGATTGTACTCCAGAGGATCCATGTCAGGAGGTTCGGAAACAAAGGCTGAGGACCCAACAACGCGTACAACTTGTCCGCAAATAACAGGGCAGACAAGCACATCAGCACAGGCTGGTTTGTAAGAAATGAGTTCAGAAGTGACCCTGTATCTGCCCCTGCCCTGGGAGGTGCTCACAATCCAGCCAGTAGAAGTTTTGAAGAATATTCTGTTGGTGGATGGAGACAAAAACCAAGGCCAGAGAGAAGCTGTCTGGGGAGAGAGCCAATGCCCAAGATGAAAAGAAGGAGCCAGTGCCCTGGCTGCAGGGGGTGGACAGGGGGGAAGAAAACAGGTCTGAAGTGCCTTAGTCCATAAGCGCTTTGCTGCTGGAGGCCAAGATGGAGGACATCTCGGCCAGTCAAGATGATCCCTCAAGTGATTGGAGGAGGTCAGCTGGAAAGCCATGGGAGAGAGTCTTTTTCCATCTGGAGTACAAATGTCAGCAAGGGAAATAGCCTTGAGGGACATGCGCATGTGATTCAAGAGGGACAAGTCAGCACCTCGGAAGCCAGAGTTGACAAAGGCTTGCATGAGATAACAGTCATTGGAACGTAACAGAGGAAGATCTGGGAAGTCTTCAAACAAGCTGCTTGTAAGCTTGTTTCAGATGGAGGAGAGCACTGGAAAGGTCACTGTGTTCTCCTTTGTAGAGAGAAAGCTTGCAGGCCAACCTTTTCAAAACAGTATGACTGGTGGACACACCCTGTCTCAACTTAACAACACGCCGCCAAAAGTCAATGGTATCACGATAGACTTGCAGCTTAGGTGACCATGGAACCAAACCAGCTCTAGTGTGGCAGAGGTTTTGTTCAACAGAGAGCCTGAGAGAGGTAGAGGTTTCATGGAGTACTTCATATGTGGTGATGAGATCAGTGCGCACAGAAATATCCCCAGACTGAAACTGAGCCAGTAGGTGCTCCAGCTTAGCTTGGAGAGAAAACACTCCAGCCTTGAGAAAGCTGTGCCTGACACGCTTGAAATACCGTTGGCGCAGATGAGGGTGGGAGGACTGGAGTTTGGAAAGAGAGAATCTCACAGGAGGTGGCAGATGTTTGCCCATGAGGCTGCAATTACAGACTTCAATCCAAAGCATGCGATGGTCAGATTCCATACCATGGGCACCTCCAAAGGGACAATACCCAGCCCTGAGAACATCAACATTCTCAGAGACCCAAATGGCATCAATTGGTGTTCTGGTAGTGTTTCTGTTGTGAGTGGCAGGAGGAGAAGACGTACTATGAAGTGTAAGAATGGCCTCTCTGAAACCAAGAGCCTCGAGCTCAAAAGACAAGCCATCAGTCCGAACATCAGCATTCTGGTCAATCCCAACAATGACTTGATCACCTGCACCCAGACAGACTTGAAGGGCAGCAGTGAAATCCCTGTGAAAGAGAATGCATGGATTGGGACTGAAAAGATTTTCAGCTGCTTGAAAGTATCGGTACTGTTGATTCCAGACTGAGCCAAGATCCCTATCATTTTCAACTGGGCAGTAGGCTGAAAACATGGTGACATTGTAGCCATCCCTGCCCTGAAACTTGACAAAGGACCATCTGCCAAGACCAGATGGATCAGCTCCATGTGCAACCTTGTGGGAGCTGAACAGCTGGTCAATGGAAAAACCTGTGCCGCCAGGCTGAAGCCAAGAGCAGGCAGAAGCTTCATGCTTGTTGTTAGCAAGATAGGAAAAACTTGAGGGACTGACATTCTTCATGCGCCGATTGAAAAGATCACAGGGCAGGAGCTTGGATTCATTCAAACAATGTTCAGCAAAAAGAGCCACACTGGCCTTGCTCTTGACAAATTGACGGGCGTTGTGCTTGGACATGGACATAAAGGCAGCTCTGCGCTGTGGTCCAATGTTTTGGAAAGTGATGATGGTGGAGTTATAGGATGGAGCTTGAGGGAAGGAATGACCAAAACTGTCAGAATCCTTGGCAGCAAGAGAGTCTCCATGAAGAGTTAATTGGACAAAATGAGAGACAGGGGAAGAGGCGGAGGGGGAAAAGGGAGAAACAGGAGAAGCATTGATGGGATTTGGATTGGAAGGCATCCCATCACACCTCATACCAGAAGAGCTAACCATGATCAGAAGGAAACCGAGTCTGTCGCACGGAAGGAAGAGTTGCCGGAGCTGATTTGGTAGAGACATTGGCATGGCTCAAATCACTGACACTAGCATCATGACTGGAAGAGAATGCAATTGCAGCAACTCCAAGCCTCAATGCAGAGGCTGCATCTTCCCCACCACCGGCAGCAGGAACTGCAGTGGAGGACTCAGGAGAGGCCACAGGGAATTCACCAGCCATGGCATTATGGGGAGGGTAAGGAACTTCATGGGGAACTTCAGGAGAGATACCAGGGGAGGCATCAGCCTTGGCCACATGGGTAGGATCACCGCCAGGAGGAACAGCACCTGCAGGCGCTGAGGCCTGGACAGCAGTAAGATTGGAAGTGCCAGTCGCTAAAGTATCCATGGATTGAGAATCATCAAAGCCTCCACCACCACTGTCAGCACGGGCTTGGAGGTTAAAGTGCAAATCCAGATCAAAAGTGAGATCAGGAGCAAGGTCAACTGACAAGTCATCATCAACAAGTTCCGAATCTCGTGCATCCCCATCACCAAAAAAGGGAAGAGAGTTATCCTGCATTGGATCTGCAGCAGGGGCAGTTTCCACAACACAATTGACTGCATCATCCCAATGGTAAGCTTCCATTTCAGTCAAGCACTCAGAAGAGAACCATTGTCTAACGCAAGAACCATACTGAGCTTCCAGAAAAATAGGCAGGAAAGACAACATGGCCATTGCTTCAGCCTTGGTAGTGATGTTGTACAAAGCAAGGATCTCGCCCCGGTATGGACTGGTATCAACAGAAAGAAAAAGAGGCCATGACCAATTGTCACGGGTTCTGATGCCCATAAGCACACTGCGCAGTGTCTTCAAACCCAGCCCTTGGCCGAAATCAACAGGAAGATCAAGATCAACTACCCCCAACATGGTAGCAGGAAACACCACAAGGCCATCAACACCTGCCTGAACAAGAAGCTCATATGTGATGTGTTGCGGCAGAAGCGCAGATCTGGTGCTGTTGCTATGAATGATGCCAAGGGCTGTTACGATAGAATCTCTCATCCGATTGCAGGTCTCACTCTCCAGAGCTTTGGGGTTCCTGCACATGTGTGTGAAGTTCTTCTGTCTACTTTGCAACATGCCAAGCACCACATCAAAACTGGTTTTGGTCGGTCAGGCCCTGTGTATGGTGATGAACCTGTTCCTCTCAGTGGTTGTGGCCAAGGCAATGGTATTGGTCCAACTCTTAGAGTTCGGAAGGGCCAGAGAATTTATCCATCATCCTACTCCCCTGCAATTGCTTCTGCTGTCAGGGCACAGAGGACAATTGGTTGGCACAACTGGCTTCTTGGTAGGTGGTCTCCTCGCTGGTACCAAATCCAGGCTGACTACTACTCCCACGTTGGAAGCAAGCGCTCTCCCAAACGTTGGGCTACAGCTATCATCCATCAGTTCTTTCTCACCTCCTGGGATCTTTGGACCTATAGGAACGAACGACTCCATGGTCCTGGGCAACCCTTGATGCTGAACAACACCAATCTCTTGATGCTTCCATCTCCTCTGAATTGGCCATTGGCGCAGCCGGTGCACTTCCCCAGTCACACTCCCTTTTACAAACCCCTTTCCAAGTCCTACAAGGTTACACCCTGACTGCCAAGAGGCAGTGGCTTGCAACCATCCACCTTGCCAGGAAGCAGTATGCAGCACCTGTCCAACCTGTGCAGCCATATCAACGAGAGGCTGCTCTCCTAAGAGCCTGGCTTACTGGACCTCAGGGTTGATTACACTTTGTACTTTGGTTTTGTCTTCTGTTCCTGCTTCCCGTCCTGTCCCATACCTTTTGATACTGGTTTTATCCCACTATCTATCTTCCCATCTCATTTTCTCTAAAGTCCCTATTTTGTGGGCCTTGTTTTGTTCCTTTCCCTGTCTGATGTTCAAGGTTTGTTTGAAAAATTTGTCGTTCTACCACTTGGGGTCCTGACTCTCTGATGGAGGCGACGTTAAAGTCTGGTTACAGACTGAGTAATTTAGTTTCACCTTTGGTGATTAAAGTTATTTAAATACGTATATTATTATTATTATTATTATTTAAGTACTGGAACATCGGAACGTCGGACAAAGATGCGCGTCGCAAAATTGTGAGGCACTTCTTGAAGAAAGAAACACACTCATTGAAGTCCTTGGTGTACTTGTCGCTTTGAAGGACTTGGAGTTTGGGGTTCTCAAACCGTTCATCTTGGATGCTGTGGATGAAGTTCATGGTGAAGTCTTGCTCGTCAGGGAACTTGTCGTGGTTGACGAGGGTAGTCTGAAAATTCAGCCAAGTCCTGCAGTGCTTCTCAAAATCGTAGGTGCGGGAGTCCCCTGTGTAGCAGGAAGTGAACATGCTCGTACGGACCTTGTCGAGGATTGCCGCGACGTTGGTTTCGGAGAAGGCGTTCTCATAGAGGGTTAGGAAAGCAGCTCGGGCGTTTCCAGTTGGATTCTTCGCGTCCTTGTACCTTCGGGTGTAGGCCCATCAAGGCCCATCGCCGACTGCATTACAGAGCAGTACCCAAACATCGTGGTTGTCGGTGACAAACTGCGGGCCTTCGAGCGTAGCACACCGAACATTGTAGTGCATCCAATTGGAAAAAGTCCCGTCCTTTCCAACAGTTGCAGATCTCTGGGCTGCAGTCACCGTCTCTTGCTCCTTCGGACGAATAACATATGATAGGGGGAATCCTTGTTCATTGTACTGGAAGCGGAGGAACTGATGGAAGTTTTCTTCCCACTGGCAGAAGTTGTTGAGGTTGGAGAGCTTTGGCGGAGTAGTGGTTGTTGAGATTGTTTCCTTGTCTGCGGTGTCCATTCCATGTAGACGATCGCGCGTCCGGTCAGCTGCGAGGGGATCACTGAGCCAAGTATGGGCTGTAGGCTTGATACCAATGAGCGGTTGGTAGCGGATCCACTCCAAAAGAAGCTTAAAGGACTGCGGGAAGGAAAGTCCGATGAATAATCGTTCATTGGATGGCGGTCTCTGTTACAATTTGCGCGAAGCGCATTTTGTCCACGTTCCGATGTTCCAGTACTAAAAATACGTAGATTTCTACACACATTTACCATGCGATATCTCGCTCCCTTCTACACCCCCAATCACAACCCCAGGACCTACATGTATTAACCAAGACATGCGCTCTTTGTTTCTGCTTTCAGTTCAGTTGCTGGCTGCTTCGTTTGGTTGCTTTGGTTGCCAATTCACCACTCGGCCGACGATCGATCCAGCAGCATCAACACCAAAATCGACACATAATTTTCTACAGCACTTCCAGTACAGATTCTACAGCAATTCACCACTCATTTCGATGTACGGTATTTCTGCTTCAAATGTATTTCTGCTTCAAATGTATTTCTGCTTCGAATGTATTTCTGCTTCAAATGTATTTCTGCTTCGAATGTATTTCTGCTTCGAATGTATTTCTGCTTCGATCTGTTTCCAAGTTTCTACAAGAAATTCCAGCTGTCATTTGTTTTCAAGTCCATTGCCCTGCTGGACCATAAGTGTTTTCGCTTATGGTCCTACTGTTTTCTGACCCCAGCCCCAAAGCCGCTAAGTACAGTTCGCTTAAGGCTCTACCATCTACATACACCTCTCAGGTGTACAGTATAAATGTCATCTGTTTTCAAGTCTACTGCCCTGCTGGACCATAAGTGTTTTCGGTTAAGGTCCTACTGTTTTTCTGACCCAAGCCCCAAAGCCGCTAAGTACAGCTCGCTTAAGGCTCTCCTACCTACATAACCCTCTCAGGTGCACAATTCAACTGTCAACTGTTTTCAAGTCTACTGCCCTACTGGACCATAAGTGTTTTCGATTATGGACCTACTGTTTTTCTGATCCAAGCCCCACAGCTGCTAAGTACATGTTACTTAATGCTCCACCACCTACATATATACCCCTCCAGTTCACAGTACAGCTGAGACCTGTTTTCAAGCCTACAGCCCTGTTATCACTTAGAGCCCCTGTTTCGAAGCTACTATGGAAGAGCAAGTTCAAGTTCAAACAGAAGGCCAGCTGTTACGAATTTGAATTTGGTAGTAGGCTCCACTGCCTCTAAGTGTTGTGCAGTACACAGTACAAGGTACACGAGCATTACCTGGGAAATTTTGCTCGTGTTCTTTTGATGTACCATAGGGTACGGGAATGTGTTCTTGTGTCAGCTGACCACTAGCATTACAGATGCTGCACACCAGCATTGGAGGGACAGTTTTGCTTGTGTCTTTCCCTTTCACGTTCTTGTCACCCATCTCTTGTGCGCTTCGCAACAGCAGTGTCTGTTGTGCTCTGGACTGGTTCTTTTTTTTCCTGTTTCTTACCAAGGTTTGTTTGCAAAATAGTCGTCTTTACAACCTGGGGCATAATCCCCCATGGTTGAGGCGACGCGTCGTTCTACAACTTGGGGTCCTGACTCTTCGATTGAGGCGATGATAAAGTCTGGTTACAGACTGAGTAGCTTTTAACCACCTTCGGTGGATTTTCCTACTTAAATAAGTATATTATTATTGGATGGCGGTCTCTGTTGAAATCGCGGAGGTACTTGGGAAGTTCCTTGGCAGATAGTTATTGGATCGCCTCGATGCTACTTAGGCCATTCCGGAATAGTTCATCCGCCGTATCATGGTTGCTGAAACCCGCAAGGATCTTGTGGAGGTCTATCTCCCTTGAGTTGAGTTTTGCTCCATTCTTGTATCCAGAGATACCACCATTAGCCTGGGCTGTGGCATGGGCTTGCAGGACGTTGGGGTTAGCCCTTGTAGGTGCAGGGGCGGCAGCAGGAACAGGGGCAGGAGCAGCGGCGGCAGCAGCTGCAGCAGCAGCTTCAGCAGCCGCTCAGGCTGCATTCTCATTGCGCATTGCTCTCAATTCCTCAGCAACAGCAAGCAGGATGACCTCAGATCGGGGTTGGATGTTGACGTTGGGTCCTTGCTGGACCCTGGAGACTCCAAACGCGACAGGAGCAACGGGTGGAACTCCTCCAGTAGGCGCTCCGGCAGGGGACGCTCCAGAGGGGGAGGCTCCAGCAGGGGGCATTCCAGCGGGGGGCGCTCCAGCAGGGGGCGCTCCAGCAGGAGGCGCTCCAACAACGACGGCAGCAACTCCAGGGGGAGGAGCGTCGGCTCCAGGGACGGCTCCAGGTGCAGTAGTAGCGGCGGTGGCAGCAGCAGCTGCGGCGGCTTGGCTTCTGGTTTGCTTGGCCATGGTTGACTTGACTTGATTTAATGCTCTGAGTAACTAACTTGCTTCAGTTTCTGGACCAAATTCTTTTGTGGCGGGAACTGTTGTCGGCCAAGAGTAGGGTTTGTCGACCAAAAGAAAGGTCTGTCGACCAAAAGAAAAGGTTTCGTGTCGAACCGAAGAAAAGAATTCTATTTGGTCTATCTGCTCTGATCCAATCAATTTGATTTTTGAGATATGACTGATCTCAGGGTTCTCCTTTTTAGCTTGAATTCTGATTCCAACCGGGAACTTGGACAGGGGCCATAGCAAGGGATTGCTGTTGTCAAGTCACGGTGGTTGGTATCTTTTTGAAGTTCCCTTGGCTAAAAAATTGAAATTGTCGACATGGCAGGTTGAGGCGGTCCGTGGCCTCATTATTCTTGTTGGATGGCGCTGATGTCGTGTCCATTGTTCCGCTGGATACTGTTCTCACTGGAAGGTCCCTACGTGGCGTTCTGTCTCCCCGGGAGTTCTTTTCTTTTCCAGTGTGCAGTTCCATCCGTGGCAAGCGTCCCCTTGAATCCTGTAAATTAACAGGGAATCATGGACGCTGCTTCCTCCACGTCCGTCTCGCTCCTTCCCCCACTGGATCGAGCCTCCATGGTGCCACCATGACGTTCAGCTACTGTATTCTGTATCAATAGACCCCGGAGGTGGATGTGTGGGCTCCGGTCGGCTCGCGTGTCTGCTGGGGAAGGGCTCCCCATTAACATCAGGGATCTCGCGATGTCAGCTGCTGGTCCAGTAGTGACAGCTGATGTTTTACATCCAAGTGAGGCATGGATGCCAGTGGTGGTACAATTTTGCGACGCGCGATTTTGTCCGACGTTCCGATGTTCCAGTACTTAAAACACGTAGATTTCTACACAACTTTCCCCTTTGATATCTCACTCACTTCTAAAGCTCCTACAACAAAACCAAGCACTACACCTATTAACAGCGACCTCCCCTATCTGATTCTGCTGTTTGTTTGGCTGCTCCTTGCTCCCTTTGGTTGCTTTGGTTGCTTGTTTCCGTGTCGGTCGATCGGCAGCAACAGGCTTCGGCAAGCGAAAACAACACATAATTTTCTACAGCAATTGCAGTACTAATTCTACAGCAGCTCTGCTTCAGTTCCGCTTTGTCTCCGAGCTCGGTTTGTTTTTTGATCTGTTTTCAAGCCATATTTTTATTTAACGCTATACAGTCTTCCAAGCCCCATAAGTGATACCCACTTAACGTTCTACATTCTTCAAGGTCGAACCTACTTAACGTTCTACATTCTTCAAGATTGAACACATATACACCCCCCTTCTAGAAGGTTCCTACTTGCTGATCCCTAAGTATCTGCAAGTTCGTGCAAGCATATCTTCCAGTTCCCCTTTATTTTCAAGCCAATTGCCCCCTGCTCTTACTAGTGTCAATCACTTAAGAGCTACCCTGTTTCCTAGCCAAGCCCCCCAGTCCCTAAGTATTTCCGCTTAAGGCTCCCCCTACTACACCTGTTTTCAAGCCAAGACCAACCGATCCCTAAGTACCTTATACTTATTGCACTCTTGTTTCCAAGACTACAGCTACTACAGCCCCTTGTTTTCAAGACTACAATTTCCCTGGTCCCTAAGTGTTCGCGAGTTCCCTGATCCCTAAGTGTTTTCGCTATTAAGCAACCCCAACTTGAACTTCACGTTCGACACTGTTTTCAAGACACAAGCCTCTCCCTGGTCCCTAGGTTTTTCTACTAAAGCCCCTGTTTTCAAGCAAGCAGCTTCCCCGGTCCCTAAGTGTCTCGCTCAAGGTACCTGTTTTCAAGCCAATTGCCCCCGGATACTGTTTCCACTGTTTCCCTGGTCCCTAAGTGTCTCGCTCAAGGTCCCTGTTTTCAAGACAATTGCCCCTGGATACTGTTTCCACTTATAAGTACTCGCGAGTTTGAACTTCAAGTTCCCTCCTGAGCCTTTTAAGTGTGCCCTGGCATTGATATCCCCCGGTCCCTAAGTGTTCCTACTAAAGCCCCTGTTTTCACGCAAGCAGTGTCCCTAATACCAGGTCTTTGATACAAGCCAGTTGTCGGTGGTTGGTTTCTACAGTCTTTTTCTACAGTCTGTTTCTACACGATTTGCAGTGGTCTACCGGAGTTTCTAAATTCTGTAACTCCAGAGCACCTCTGTGGGTTTCGAGCGTGACTCTTCTGGTAGTGCTCCAGTCTTTTCTTTTGGTTCCCCTGGAATTTGTCCTTGTTCAGACCAACATTGGACCTGTTGTTGCTGCTGTATCCTGTTTCCCAGCATACAACCTATCACTCAACTGGTGCTTTTCAGTTTGTTGATTTGCCCTCAACCGGTGCTTCTCCTGCCCCGGCCTTTGTCATCACCTGGCACTTTTACATCCCAGAGCAGTGTCTGCTGTTGCTCCAGCACCCAACGGGTTGCTTTTCAGCTGTTGGTTTGCCCTCCATTGGTGCTTCTCCTGCCCCGGCCTTTGCCCCAACCGGTGCTTCTCCTTCCCCGGCCTTTTTCATCACCTGGCACTTGCACTTCCAAGAGGCGTGTCTGCTGTTGGTCCAACACCCAATTGCCTGCTTTTCAGTTGTTGCTTTGATCTCAACCGGTGCTTCTCCTTTCCCGGCCTTTGCCCTCAACCGGTGCTTCTCCTTTCAAGCGCGGCGCTCCAGTTGTTGCTCCTGCACTCCACTGGAGGTTTTCTGCTGTTGATTTGCCCTCCACCGGTGCTTTTCCTGCCCCGGCCTTTGCCCTCAACCGGTGCTTCACCTGCTCCGGCCTTTGTCATCACCTGGCACTTGCACATCCAAGAGGCGTGTCTGCTGTTGGTCCAACACCCAATTGCCTGCTTTTCAGTTGTTGCTTTGATCTCAACCGGTGCTTCTCCTTTCCCGGCCTTTGCCCTCAACCGGTGCTTCTCCTTTCAAGCGCGGCGTTCCAGTTGTTGCTCCTGCACTCCACTGGAGGTTTTCTGCTGTTGATTTGCCCTCCATTGGTGCTTCTCCTGCCCCGGCCTTTGCCCTCAACCGGTGCTTCTCCTTCCCCGGCCTTTTTCATCACCTGGCACTTGCACTTCCAAGAGGCGTGTCTGCTGTTGGTCCAACACCCAATTGCCTGCTTTTCAGTTGTTGCTTTGATCTCAACCGGTGCTTCTCCTTTCCCGGCCTTTGCCCTCAACCGGTGCTTCTCCTTTCAAGCGCGGCGTTCCAGTTGTTGCTCCTGCACTCCACTGGAGGTTTTCTGCTGTTGATTTGCCCTCCACCGGTGCTTTTCCTGCCCCGGCCTTTGCCCTCAACCGGTGCTTCACCTGCTCCGGCCTTTGTCATCACCTGGCACTTGCACATCCAAGAGGCGTGTCTGCTGTTGGTCCAACACCCAATTGCCTGCTTTTCAGTTGTTGGTTGGCCCTCCACCGGTGCTTCTCCTGCCCCGGCCTTTGCCCTCAACTGGTGCTTCACCTGCTCCAGCCTTTGTCATCACCTGGCACTTGCACATCCAAGAGGCGTGTCTGCTGTTGGTCCAACACCCAATTGCCTGCTTTTCAGTTGTTGCTTTGCTCTCAACCGGTGCTTCTCCTGTACCGGCCTTTGCCCTCACCCGGTGCTTCTCCTTTCAAGCGCGGCGTTTCAGTTGTTGCTCCTGCACTCCACTGGAGGTTTTCTGCTGTTGATTGCCCTCCACCGGTGCTTCTCCTGCCCCGGCCTTTTCCCTCAACCGGTGTTTCCCCTGCTCCGGCCTCTGTCATCACCTGGCACTTGCACATCCAAGAGGCGTGTCTGCTGTTGGTCCAACACCCAATTGCCTGCTTTTCAGTTGTTGCTTTGATCTCAACCGGTGCTTCTCCTTTCCCGGCCTTTGCCATCAACCGGTGCTTCTCCTTTCAAGCGCGGCGTTCCAGTTGTTGCTCCTGCACCCCACTGGAGGTTTTCTGCTGTTGATTTGCCCTCCACCGGTGCTTCTCCTGCCCCGGCCTTTGCCCTCAACCGGTGCTTCACCTCCTCCGGCCTTTGTCATCACCTGGCACTTGCACATCCAAGAGGCGTGTCTGCTGTTGGTCCAACACCCAATTGCCTGCTTTTCAGTTGTTGCTTTGCCCTCACCCGGTGCTTCTCCTGCCCCGGCCTTTGTCTTCAAACGGTGCCTCTCCTGCCCCGGCTTTTGTCAACACCGGGTACTTCTCCATTCAAGCACGGCGTTTCAGTTGGTGCTCCCTCACTCCACTGGAGGTTTTCTGCTGTTGATTGCCCTCCACCGGTGCGTCTCCTGCCCCGGCCTTTGCCCTCAACCGGTGCTTCCCCTGCTCCGGCCTCTGTCATCACCTGGCACTTGCACATCCAAGAGGCGTGTCTGCTGTTGGTCCAACACCCAATTGCCTGCTTTTCAGTTGTTGGTTGGCCCTCCACCGGTGCTTCTCCTGCCCCGGCCTTTGCCCTCACCTGGTGCTTCACCTGCTCCGGCCTTTGTCATCACCTGGCACTTGCACATCCAAGAGGCTTGTCTGCTGTTGGTCCAGCACCCAATTGCTTGCTTTTCAGCTTTTGTTTGCCCTCAACCGGTGCTTCTCCTGCCCCGGCCTTTGTCATCACCTGGCACTTGCACTTCCAAGAGGCGTGTCTGCTGTTGGTCTAGCACCCAATTGTTTGCTTTTCAGCTGTTGTTTGCCCTCACCCGGTGCTTCTCCTGCCCCGGCCTTTGTCATCAACCGGTGCTTCTCCTGCCCCGGCCTTTGTCATCACCTGGCACTTGCACATCCAAGAGGCGTGTCTGCTGTTGGTCCAACACCCAATTGCCTGCTTTTCAGTTGTTGCTTTGATCTCAACCGGTGCTTCTCCTGCCCCGGCCTTTGCCCTCACCCGCAGCTGGTGTCTCTGCCCTCAGTGCTCCACTTCTGGTACAATGCCTCCCCCTCCCACTAAGGGGTGGCCCACCTCCCAAGCAGCTTCCCGGAAGAAAAGATCCTCCACGCCTCCTTCTTCTGCTCCGTCTGCCTCTGGGGCTCGGTCTAACAAGCGCCCATTTGTGCAAAAGACCCCTCCAAGACATTCTAGTGTCACCTCTGCTCTTACTACTCCCTCTCCTACTCTTGATACCAGATCATCCTCTTCCTCTGCCTCATCAGCCTCTTCATCCTCTATGAATGGGTCTTCTGTTGATGATATGTCTTCATCTTCTTCTGTGTCCTCATCTGCAGGTGTGCTTTCTGATGTTGAGATGCTTGGCACTGAATCTGCACCAGGGGAATCTGCACCAGGGGACACTGCACCAAGGGATTCCTTGCAAACTTCTTCTCTGTCAACAGCTTCTCAGCTAGGCTCCCAGGAGTCAGGTCCTCCGCCGTCAGGTACTCTGTCAGGTTCTCAGTCGTCAGGTACTCTGCTGTCAGACCCCAAGATGATAAGCTCCCAGTCCTCAGGCTCCCAGTCCTCAGGCTTCCAGCAGCAGGGCTCCCAGCAGCAGGGATCCCAGCAGCAGGGCTCCCAGCTGTCTGGACCCCGGCCCCCAGTCTCCCAGCAGCCAGGATCCACCCCGGCAGGCTCCCAGCTGCCAAAGGGCTCTGGGACCTCAGGCAAGTTCCCTGCTTCATCTATCCTCAAGCAATCTACTCTTGCCTTTTCCTCTGCCCAGAAGTCTGATCCCTCTCAGCAGCAAGCACGCCAATCCCAACGCCAGGAGGCTCTGGCTGCTGCCAACAGGGCTCATTCCGCTTCCTTCCTCTGGTGTTTTTATGGTAAGGGCCCCTGTTCTGGCAAGGCTCCTATCCCATCTGCAATTCATGCCTTTCGAAAATCTCCAACTGGTAACCGGTTATGGGCTGGGTGTCCAAGCCCTACACACTTCTTCAGCAAGAAGGAGGGTAAAGACAAAAAATCCATCCATGATATTTGCCGGACTGCCATCCCTCCTGTTTATGCTCAGGTTTTTCCGGACACTCCAGACTGGCGCAATGCCTCTGTAGCTTCCTTGGCTTCTATTGCCTCTGCTTGCTTTCAAGGCTCTGCCCCAGCCTGGACCAAGCAACCATCTGGAGCGGTCGGAAATAGAAAAACGTGCGCACCGCGCGACAGGTTAAGTTTTTTCAAAATGATACGTATGAACTTACCGTACATACTACATATATCAACGTGTGATTTACGTATTACTTCTTACGTAGAACGAGATAAGTAATAAGTAACGTTCATGAAAAAAATCTCCACGATTCAAATTTAAAAAGGGGGAACCGGGAAACTAAAACCGGGAAACTAAAAATAGTTGTTTTTGGTTCACGTAATTAATTAATTACGTACGTAATTAATATTACGTACGATTGCAGTTAATTACGTACGATTGCAGTTAATTACGTACGATTGAAGATTAATTACGTAACTATGTGGCTTAAATAGGTAAAGTAGCCAATTTAATGACGCAATAATAATTTCAATATGCCCATTATCAAAGTAAAACATAAGCCTCTTATTACAGCCTCCAAATTGCTTCAATTTGATGACAAAGACGATGTATGAGCCTTTTAAACTGCCGCTAATAGCCACATAATAGATACTATAGACGTATATGCGCCATTTAAAGTGCCGTATATGCGCCATTTAAAGTGCCGCTGATAGCCACTTATTCCGTACGGGCTGTCGGCGCCACTTGAGATGGCGCCCTTACTGGTAAGATAAGCCCCTCTAAGTGGCCCTGCCGGAGCTGAGTACTTGTAAATGGCTGAAGTGATGAGCCAATAAAAAAATTCGATTTTCCAGTACAAATTGTACAGGGATTTATGTAGAAAAAAAATTAATGCAAGGGGAGCAGCAAGCAGCAAGCAGCAACGCGTCGATAATACAGCGGGGGACAGCAAGCAGCAACGCGTCGATAATACAGGGGGGGGGGGGCAGCAAGCAGCAACGCGTCGATAATACAGGGGGGGGGGGACAGCAAGCAGCAAGGCGTCGATAATACAAGGGGGACAGTAAGCAGCAAGCAGCAAGGCGTCGATAATACAGCTGGGGGGGGGGGACAGCAAGCAGCAACGCGTCGATAATACAAGGGGGACAGCAAGCAGCAAGCAGCAAGGCGTCGATAATACAGCGGGGGGGGGGGGGGACAGCAAGCAGCAACGCGTCGATAATACAGAGGGGACAGCAAGCAGCAAGCAGCAACGCGTCGATAATACAAGGGGTGACAGCAAGCAGCAGATACGCGTCGATAAGGGGGGACAGCAAGCAGCAGCAACGCGTTGATGGGGGTAACCAGGCGCCATTTTAAGTGGCGCTGACAGCCACTTATTCGTACGTACCGTCACGTACGCGTCGATAATACAAGGGGGGACAGCAAGCAGCAACGCGTCGATAATACAGGGGAGGGACGGCAAGCAGCAGCAACGCGTCGATAATACAGGGGGGACAGCAAGCAGCAACGCGTCGATAATACAGGTGGGGGGACAGCAAGCAGCAAGTAGCAGCAACGCGTCGATAATATCCCCCCCTGTATTATCGACGCGTTGCTGCTGCTTGCTGCTGCTTGCTGTCCCCCCTGTATTATCAACGCCTTGCTGCTGCTTGCTGCTGCTTGCTGTCCCCCCTGTATTATCGACGCGTTGCAGCAGCTGCTTGCTGTCCCCCCTGTATTATCGACGCGTTGCTGCTTGCCGTGTTGCTGCTGCTTGCTGTCCCCCCTGTATTATTTTTTTTTTCTACATAAATCCTCGTACAATTTGCACTGGAAAATAGAATTTTTTGATTGGCTCATCACGACAGCCATTTATTCGTACGGTACTCAGCTCCGGCAGAGTGACTTCTAGGGCTTACCTTACCAGTAAAGGCGCCATTGAAAGTGGCGCCGACAGCCCCCCGCACGTAAACCAGTTGGGATATTAGTACCTACGTACCGAATAAGTGGCTATCAGCGGCACTTTGAATGGCGCTTATTATAGTAATAGCCTAAGCGCTACATTGATAGACTTAAGTACATTTTTAATGTTATTATTTAGCTTATTTAATTATGATATAAGCCACTTAAGAGCTTAATTTTGAAATCGTGCGTAATTAAATCCAATCGTACGTAATTAAATCCAATCGTACGTAATTAAATCCAATCGTACGTAATATTAATTACGTACGTAATTAATTAATTACGTACGTAATTATTTAATTACGTAAAAATATCCCAATTTTTAGTTTCCCGGTTCCCCCTTTTTAAAATTTGAATCGTGGAGATTTTTTCATGAACGTTAAGGCCTACTTGTCTCGTTCTACGTATTACTGTAATACGTAAATCACATGTTGATATATGTAGTATGTATGGTAAGTTCATATGTATCATTTTGAAAAAACTTAACCTGTCGCGCGGTGCGCACGTTTTTCTATTTCCGACCGCTCCTGGCCAGGCTCTGAAGAAATGTCTTATTGGTTTGGTCAAGATGTCTCCTGAGTGTTTTGATGACCTGTATTGTGAGGGCAACCTTTTGCCTAGCACTGAAGGCAAAGTATGGTGGGCAGCCAATCAGGTGCTTGGCTCTCACTGGCATTTCAAGAAGCGCCCTCCTACACCTGCGCCACCAGTGGCTGATGATGCTTCCACTTCCAAATCTTCCACTTCCAAATCAGTGTCCTTTCTTCCTGGTGGTGGTGATGCTACTGTCTTGTCCTCTTCTGCTGGGCATTTCCTCCAACGCCGAGGGGTTTGCTCCAGTGATTCTAGAGCTCCAGTGGATGTCACTGCTGGCACCAAGTGTTCTCATAGTTCTTATGTCACTCTGTCCCTTCCAAGGTTGATGTCACAACGCCCTGGGGAACTGTATGATGAGCTGCTCAAGTCTCTCAAGGAAGCTTTGGATCTTCTATGGACTGTTGACAAGCGTCTGGTGTTGTATGTTTTTCCCTCCAGAGCCAGGCTCAACCCCAAGGCCAAGCCTGTTACCAAGTTTTGGACGACACTTCCTGACAGGAAGACCTTGGAATTGTATGTTGCTCAGCTCTGGCTTCGCAGTAGAACTGCTCCTCATCTACGCTTCTTTTTGGGACACAGTGCTTCCCTGGAGAAACTCTTTTCAGCACAATTGCTCCAGAGGCTCAGAGACCGTGACATGGAGCTGAAATATGATCACATACAGGCCCCAGTTATTGTCACCTGTGGCTTTCTCCTTGGATCTTACATGCCGAGTTTTGATCTTGACCACTACAACGAATTGCTTCAGACTCATCCCAGGTTTCAGGCATGTCCTATTGCTGTTATCAGGAAGAATATCAGCCTTGACAACTCCAGAACTCCTGATCCCAATCCGGTTCTGGCTGCTCATGTTTTATGTGATGCAACAAAGCGCGCCCAAACTGTTAAGCTCCTCAAAGCCCAGTTCAACCGTTGCAAACCTTCAGACATTGCCTCTTTACCTGATGGTAAATTCTACAAGTTTATTGAGACAGCTACCAATCCTTCTGACAGACCTCTTCCCCCCTCCAAGCTCAAGACTGTTCGCCAGGCTAAGCACCGCCAAGCCAAATTTATTGAGAGCCATGAAACTGCTCCTGTTCTGGGGGTAGTTGATCTTGATCTTCCAGTTGACTTGGGCCAAGGGCTGGGTTTGAAGACACTGCGCAGTGTGCTTCTGGGTATCAGAACCCGTGACAATTGGTCATGGCCTCTTTTTCTTTCTGTTGATACCAGTTCATACCGAGGCGAGATCCTTGCTTTGTACAACATCACTACCAAGGCTGAAGCAATGGCCATGTTGTCTTTCCTGCCTATTTTTCTGGAAGCTCAGTATGGTTCTTGTGTTCGACAATGGTTCTCTTCTGAGTGCTTGACTGAAATGGAAGCTTACCATTGGGATGCTGATGTCAATTGTGTTGTGGAAACTGCACCTGCTGCAGATCCAATGCAGGATAACTCTCTTCCCTTTTTTGGTGATGGGGATGCGCGAGATTGGGAACTTGTTGATGATGACTTGTCAGTTGACCTTGCTCCTGATCTCACTTTTGATCTGGATTTGCACTTTAACCTCCAAGCCCGTGCTGACAGTGGTGGTGGAGGCTTTGATGACTCTCAATCCATGGATACTTTAGCGACTGGCACTTCCAATCTTACTGCTGTCCAGGCCTCAGCGCCTGCAGGTGCTGTTCCTCCTGGCGGTGATCCTACCCATGTGGCCAAGGCTGATGCCTCCCCTGGTATCTCTCCTGAAGTTCCCCCTGTAGTTCCTGACCCTCCCCATGATGCCATGGCTGGTGACCTCCCTGTGGCCTCTCCTGAGTCCTCACCTGCAGTTCCTGCTGCCGGTGGTGGGGAAGATGCAGCCTCTGCATTGAGGCTTGGAGTTGCTGCAATTGCATTCTCTTCCAGTCATGATGCTAGTGTCAGTGATTTGAGCCATGCCAATGTCTCTACCAAATCAGCTCCGGCAACTCTTCCTTCCGTGCGACAGACTCGGTTTCCTTCTGATCATGGTTAGCTCTTCTGGTATGAGGTGTGATGGGATGCCTTCCAATCCAAATCCCATCAATGCTTCTCCTGTTTCTCCCTTTTCCCCCTCCGCCTCTTCCCCTGTCTCTCATTTTGTCCAATTAACTCTTCATGGAGACTCTCTTGCTGCCAAGGATTCTGACAGTTTTGGTCATTCCTTCCCTCAAGCTCCATCCTATAACTCCACCATCATCACTTTCCAAAACATTGGACCACAGCGCAGAGCTGCCTTTATGTCCATGTCCAAGCACAACGCCCGTCAATTTGTCAAGAGCAATGCCAGTGTGGCTCTTTTTGCTGAACATTGTTTGAATGAATCCAAACTCCTGCCCTGTGATCTTTTCAATCGGCGCATGAAGAATGTCAGTCCCTCAAGTTTTTCCTATCTTGCTAACAACAAGCATGAAGCTTCTGCCTGCTCTTGGCTTCAGCCTGGCGGCACAGGTTTTTCCATTGACCAGCTGTTCAGCTCCCACAAGGTTGCACATGGAGCTGATCCATCTGGTCTTGGCAGATGGTCCTTTGTCAAGTTTCAGGGCAGGGATGGCTACAATGTCACCATGTTTTCTGCCTACTGCCCAGTTGAAAATGATAGGGATCTTGGCTCAGTCTGGAATCAACAGTACCGATACTTTCAAGCCGCTGAAAATCTTTTCAGTCCCAATCCATGCATTCTCTTTCACAGGGATTTCACTGCTGCCCTTCAAGTCTGTCTGGGTGCAGGTGATCAAGTCATTGTTGGGATTGACCAGAATGCTGATGTTCGGACTGATGGCTTGTCTTTTGAGCTCGAGGCTCTTGGTTTCAGAGAGGCCATTCTTACACTTCATAGTACGTCTTCCCCTCCTGCCACTCACAACAGAAACACTACCAGAACACCAATTGATGCCATTTGGGTCTCTGAGAATGTTGATGTTCTCAGGGCTGGGTATTGTCCCTTTGGAGGTGCCCATGGTATGGAATCTGACCATAGACTGCTTTGGATTGAGGTTTGTAATTGCAGCCTCATGGGCAAACATTTGCCACCTCCTGTGAGATTCTCTCATTCCAAACTCCAGTCCTCCCACCCTCATCTGCGACAACGGTATTTCAAGCGAGTGAGGCACAGCTTTCTCACGGCTGGAGTGTTTTCTCTCCAAGCTAAGCTGGAGCACCTACTGGCTCAGTTTCAGTCTGGGGATATTTCTGTGCGCACTGATCTCATCACCACATATGAAGTACTCCATGAAACCTCTACCTCTCTCAGGCTCTCTGTTGAACAAAACCTCTGCCACACTAGAGCTGGTTTGGTTCCATGGTCACCGAAGCTGCAAGTCTATCGTGATACCATTGACTTTTGGCGGCGTGTTGTTAAGTTGAGACAGGGTGTGTCCACCAGTCATACTGTTTTGAAAAGGTTGGCCTGCAAGCTTTCTCTCTACAAAGGAGAACACAGTGACCTTTCCAGTGCTCTCCTCCATCTGAAACAAGCTTACAAGCAATACCGGGCAGTGAAGAAATTGGCCCCCTCATGGAGAGACTCCTTCAATCAAGGCCTGGTGGATGCACTTCTTGCTGAAGGCAAGCCTCACAACCAGCATGCTTCCCAGATTCGTGCCAGGATGCGCAGGGAACGTCTTCAACGAGAGCTTGGTCTCGCTGCTCGGTCTATTCGGGGACGTGTCAACAAGTCAGCAGTCTTGCGCGCTATTGCAGTTGGCCATGATGGTGTTGAACAGGTCTTGGAATCTCAGTCTACTATGGTTCCAGCTATGGCTGAATCCAATGTCCGGCGTCAACAGCAGTGTATTGGCACTCCTTCCATGACTCCCTCCTTCATTCAAGATTTTGGCTACCTAGGCACTGCCCATGCTGCTCCCCAAGTCCTTGATGGCACATATACTCCTCCTGTTGCCACTGACAAATACCTTTCTGAATTTCTTTCCTGTCTCAAAGTCCCTGACTCTATTCTGAGTTTGCCCCCCTTTGACTATTCAGTGTGTCCAGCTGACAATGCTGCTGCCTGGAAACGCCAGAGGGAACGCACAGCAAGTGAACCTTCTTGTTTGAGTTTTGCCCACCACAAGGCATTTGCCCTGGATCCCCAGCTGAACAAGTTTGACACTCTCCTGAGATCCGTCCCTTTGATTGTTGGCTTCTCTCCTTCTGCTTGGCAGGTCATCACTGATGTTGAGATCTTCAAGAAACCTGGTGAATATAGAGTGGATAAGATGAGACTCATCCAGTTGATGTCTCCTGAGTTCCAAATCAACAACAAGATGATTGGCAGACGAATTCTTGCCCATGCTGAACGTGCCAATGCCGTGGCTGTTGATCAACATGGAAGCAGGAAACACCACAAGGCAATCAACACCTGCCTGAACAAGAAGCTCATATGTGATGTGTTGCGGCAGAAGCGCAGATCTGGTGCTGTTGCTATGAATGATGCCAAGGGCTGCTATGATAGGATCTCTCATCCCATTGCAGGTCTCACTCTCCAGAGCTTTGGGGTTCCTGCACATGTGTGTGAGGTTCTTTTGTCTACTTTGCAACTTGCCAAGCACCACATCAAAACTGGTTTTGGTCGGTCCGGTCCTGTGTATGGTGATGAACCTGTTCCTCTCAGTGGTTGTGGCCAAGGCAATGGTATTGGTCCAACTCTTTGGGCTTTGGTGTCAACAATTGTCTTCCGAATGATGCAACAGGCTGGGCATGGTGTCCATCTTCTCACTTCATTGTCACTGCAACTGGTTTCTCTTGTGGGTTTTGCCTTTGTGGATGACACAGATTTGTTTTGTGCTGGCTCTGATTCCTCCACATCTGGTGAGGAATTGGCTGTTGACTTTCAGGCAGCTCTTGACCGATGGGCTGGTGGGATTATTGCCACTGGTGGTGCTATTGAACCTGCCAAATCCTTCTGTTATTTGATTGATTTCAAATGGAATGGATCCGGTTGGGATTATCGCTCCATTGCTGACATGCCTGGTGACTTCTCTGTTGCTGACAAGAATGGCAATCGAGCTACCCTGGATCGGTTTGAAGTAGACCATGCTGACAAGACCCTTGGGGTTTTTATCTCCATGGATGGCAATGAGGAAGCACAGATTGCTCACATGAAGTCACAGTCTCAGTCTTTTGGCTCTCAACTCAGGGCTTCCAAGTGTGAGAAGCGCGCATCCCTCTACACCTTCAAGTATTCTTTCATGAAGTCTGTTGAATACCCCATGCCTGTCACGCAACTTGATGAGGCCACTTGGACTAAGATAATTCACCCAGCTCTTGTTCCTGTGCTGAATAAAGCAGGGATGTCACGGACATTTCCCAGACATGTGTTCTACGGTCCTTCCCTCTATCAAGGCTTTGGATTCATCCATCCATACCTCCTCCAAGAGTTCAGTCATATTGCCACCCTCTTTCAGGAATCTGTCAGGTCCTCACAAACTGGTAGGATTCTCAGGCTCACTGCTGAGTCTCTCAGGCTAGAACTTGGACTTCCTCTCCATCTTGGTGTCACACCCTATCATCCCTTTGCTTCATACGTCACTCCCCGCTGGTACAAACATGTGTGGAAGTTTTTCTCTGTTCACCCTGTGAGCTTGTTTGAAGACTTCCCAGACCTACCACTGTTACGTTCCAATGACTGTTATCTCATGCAAGCCTTTGTCAACTCTGGCTTCAGAGGTGCTGACTTGTCCCTCTTGAATCACATGCGCATGTCCCTCAAGGCTATTTCCCTTGCTGACATTTGTACTCCAGATGGGAAAAGACTCTCTCCCATGGCCTTCCAGCTGACATCCTCCAATCACTTGAGGGATCATCTTGACTGGCCTAGATGTCCTCCATCCTGGCCTCCAGCAGCACAGCGCTTATGGACTAAGGCTCTTCAGACCTGTTTTCTTCCCCCCTGTCCACCCCCTGCAGCCAGGGCACTGGCTCCTTCTTTTCATCTTGGGCATTGGCTCTCTCCCCAGACAGCTTCTCTTTGGCCTTGGTTTTTGTCTCCATCCACCAACAGAATATTCTTCAAAACTTCTACTGGCTGGATTGTGAGCACCTCCCAGGGCAGGGGCAGATACAGGGTCACTTCTGAACTCATTCCTGACAAACCAGCCTGTGCTGATGTACTTGTCTGCCCTGTTATTTGTGACAATTTGCGCGAAGCGCATTTTGTCCGACGTTCCGATGTTCCAGTACTAAAAATACGTAGATTTCTACACAACTTTACCATGCGATATCTCGCTCCCTTTTACACCCCCAATCACAACCCCAGGACCTACATGTATTAACCAAGACCTCCGCTCTTTGTTTCTGCTATCAGTTCAGTTGCTTGCTGCTTTGTTTCGGCTGCTTTGGTGCCTATTCACCATTGCCATGGTCGATCGGCAACAGCAGCAGCAGCAGCAAACCGACACATAATTTTCTACAGCACTTCCAGTACAGATTCTACCGTACAGCAAAACCGACAACAACGTTGTATTTCTGCTTCGATCTGTTTCCCAGCTCCATTCCAAGGCCCTTAAGTATATCTTATACTTAATGTTCTACACTGTTTCCAAGCTGCTTAAGTGATTCTCACTTAATGTTCTACATTCTTCGAAGTTCCTTGCTGAGTCCTCTTAAGTCTTTTCAAGTCGAAGTTCACGAACAGCCCCTTCCACTGTAGGAATCTTTTTTAAAAGAAATTCTGTCATCTGTTTTCAAGTCCATTGCCCTGCTGGACCCTAAGTGTTTTCACTTATGGTCCTACTGTTTCTTGACCCAAGCCCCAAAGCCGCTAAGTACAGTTTGCTTAAGGCTCCACCACCTACATAACCCTCTCAGGTGTACTGTATAAATGTCATCTGTTTCCAAGTCTACTGCCCTGATGGACCCTAAGTGTTTTCGCTTATGGTCCTACTGTTACCTGACCCAAGCCCTAAAGCCACTAAGTACAGTTTGCTTAAGGCTCCCCTACCTACATATACCTCTCAGATGCATTCTTCAACTGTCATCTGTTTTCAAGTCTACTGCCCTGATGGACCATAAGTGT
Source organism: Pseudo-nitzschia pungens (assembly GCA_037355855.1). Lineage (NCBI taxonomy): Eukaryota > Bacillariophyta > Bacillariophyceae > Bacillariales > Bacillariaceae > Pseudo-nitzschia > Pseudo-nitzschia pungens. The sequence continues at coordinate 4,148,429 of CM074758.1, forward strand.
TTTCGCTTATGGTCCTACTGTTTCCTTACCCAAGCCCCAAAGCCGCTAAGTACAGCTTGCTTAAGGCTCTCCTACCTACATATACCTCTCAGATGCACACTTCAACTGTCATCTGTTTTCAAGTCTACTGCCCTGCTGGACCATAAGTGTTCTCACTTAAGGTCCTACTATTTCCTGACCCAAGCCCCAAAGCCGCTAAGTACAGCTTGCTTAAGGCTCTCCTACCTACATAACCCTCTCAGATGCACACTTCAACTGTCATCTGTTTTCAAGTCTACTGCCCTGATAGTCCATAATTGTTTTTGATTATGGACCTACTGTTTTTATGACCCAAGCCCCAAAGCTGCTAAGTACATGTTACTTAACGCACCACCACCTACATATACCCCTCCAGTTCACAGTACAGCAGAGACCTGTTTTCAAGCCTACAGCCCTGATGGTCCATAAGTGTTTTCACTTAAAGGCCCTGTTTCCAAGCTACTACAGGAGAGCAAGTTCAAGTTCGAACAGAAGGCCAGCTGTTACGAATTTGAATTTGGTAGTAGGCTCCACCGCCTCTACGTGTCTCCTACTACGAAGTTCGAACAGAAGGACAGCTGTTACGAATTTGGTAGTAGGCTCCGTACTATATGTACCATACAGTGGTAAGGAATGTGTTTGGGGCACTCGCATTACTGATGCTGCAATACAGCATGCAGAGACCAGTTTTGCTTGCGTCAGCTGACCACTTGCATTACAGATACTATGTATCTAGGCAAGGGTTTTGCTTGTGTCAGCTGACCACTCCAAGCATCACTGATGCTGTACAGTGGCATTCAAGGGACAGTTTTGCTTGTGTTTTCCCTTTCACGTTCTTGTTACCCCGTCTCCTGTACGCTTTGCAACAGCTGTGTCTGTTGTGCTCTGGACTGGTTCGTTTTTTTCCTGTTTCTTACCAAGGTTCGTTTGCAAAATAGCCGTCTTTACAACCTGGGGCCTATTCCCCATGGTTGAGGCGGCGCGTCGTTCTACAACTTGGGGCCTAACCTCTCTTCGATTGAGGCGACGATAAAGTCTGGTTACAGACTGAGTAGCTTTTAACCACCTTCGGTGGATTTTCCTACTTAAATAAGTATATTATTATTATTGTCTGCCCTGTTATTTGTGGACAAGTTGTACGCGTTGTTGGGTCCTCAGCCTTTGTTTCCGAACCTCCTGACATGGATCCTCTGGAGTACAATCCATATGACTCTCTTCCAGACTCCCCTGCAGATGCCTTTGATTCACTCTGTGCGTCTCCAAGGGTACTTCTCCACAAATATTCCCTACCACAGGCTGGCTGTCAGCACCTTGTTGATGCTATTGAGAGTGGTACTGCCAGTGCTGTATGTGATGGTTCATTTGATCCGGACCTTCTCAGAGGAACTTCTGCTTTCATTTTGTCACCCAATACCTCCACCAAGACTGCTTCATTGTTCCTCACTGGCTGTAATTTTGTCAGTGGATCCCCTGAGGATCAATCTTCCTACAGGAGTGAACTGGCAGGAATCATTGGGGTTCTCACCTGCTGCACTGCTCTGGTGAGTCTTTTTGATATTGCTTCTGGCTCTATCACTATTGCTCTGGATGGTGACACAGCTCTCAAACAGGCTGAGGGATCATGGCCATTGGTTATTTCCCAGAAGTCTTTTGATTATGTTTATGTCATCAGAAACATGATTTCTGCCCTGCCAATCTCTGTGCACTTTCAGTGGGTTCAGGGCCATCAAGCTGGAATCTTTCTTGATTGGTGGGCCCTTCGCAATCATCAGGTTGACAGCATGGCAAAGGCATTTCTCTCTGTCCATAGAGCTTCTGCCCATCACTATCCCAGACTTGTGTTTGAGCCCTGGGCTTTTTCTCTCAATGGAAGCAAGTGCTCAAGGTTTGATCAAAATGCTTTGCATGTTGCCATTTCTGGTCCTCCTCTTCTTAAATACTGGCAGACCCACCATGACATTCCCATTCCACAACCTGTTTTGAGTTCCATCCATTGGTGTGCCCATCTGAATGCCTTCAAGCGATTACCTCCTGGCATGCAAAGGTGGTTTGTCAAGTTTGCTTCTGGATGCATTGGTGTTGGCAACCAACTACTTCACTACCAGTATCAGGATCACTCCAGGTGCCCATTGTGTGATGCAGACAACGAGAAGGTTTCTCATGTGCTCTCCTGCAAGGACACTGGGGCAGTACAGCACAGTGTGTCAGCTTTCAAGGGACCCCTGCAGAAGAGGCTTGAAGTTGAACAAACTGATCCAACATTGGTGGCTGCCATTGTGGATCTTCTCACCAGAGTTCGGAAGGGCCAGAACATTTATCCATCATCTTACTCACTTGCAATTGCCTCTGCTGTCAGAGCACAGAGGACTATTGGCTGGCACAACTGGCTTCTGGGTAGGTGGTCTCCTCGCTGGTACCAAATCCAGGCTGACTACTACTCCCACATTGGAAGCAAGCGCTCTCCCAAACGGTGGGCTACAGCTATCATCCATCAGTTCTTTCTTACCTCCTGGGATCTTTGGACTTATAGGAATGAACGACTCCATGGTCCTGGGGGTACCCTTGATGCTGAACAACACCAATCTCTTGATGCTTCCATCTCCTCTGAATTGGCCATTGGCGCAGCTGGTGCACTTCCCCAGTCACACTCCCTGTTACAACCCCCTTTCCACGTCCTACAAGGTTACACCCTGACTGCCAAGCGGCAGTGGCTTGCAACCATCCACCTTGCAAGGAAGCAGTATGCAGCGCCTGACCCACCAGTGCAGCCATACCAACAAGAGGCTGCTCTTCTCAGAGCCTGGCTTACTGGACCTCAGGGTTGATTCCACTTTGTACCTTGGTTTTGTTTTCTGTTCCTGCTTCTCATCCTGTCCCATCCCTTTTGATACTGGATCTTATCCCAATATCTTCATTCCCATTTCACTTTCTCTCAAGTCCCTATTTTGTGGGACTTGTTTGTCTTTTTCCCTGCTTGATGTTCAAGGTTTGTTTTGAAAATTTGTCGTTCTACCACTTGGGGTCCTGACTCTATGATGGAGGCGACGTTAAAGTCTGGTTACAGACTGAGTAATTTAGTTTCACCTTTGGTGATTAAAGTTATTTAAATACGTATATTATTATTATTGTCCCTTTGGAGGTGCCCATGGTATGGAATCTGACCATAGACTGCTTTGGATTGAGGTTTGTAATTGCAGCCTCATGGGCAAACATTTGCCACCTCCTGTGAGATTCTCTCATTCCAAACTCCAGTCCTCCCACCCTCATCTGCGACAACGGTATTTCAAGCGAGTGAGGCACAGCTTTCTCAAGGCTGGAGTGTTTTCTCTCCAAGCTAAGCTGGAGCACCTACTGGCTCAGTTTCAGTCTGGGGATATTTCTGTGCGCACTGATCTCATCACCACATATGAAGTACTCCATGAAACCTCTACCTCTCTCAGGCTCTCTGTTGAACAAAACCTCTGCCACACTAGAGCTGGTTTGGTTCCATGGTCACCGAAGCTGCAAGTCTATCGTGATACCATTGACTTTTGGCGGCGTGTTGTTAAGTTGAGACAGGGTGTGTCCACCAGTCATACTGTTTTGAAAAGGTTGGCCTGCAAGCTTTCTCTCTACAAAGGAGAACACAGTGACCTTTCCAGTGCTCTCCTCCATCTGAAACAAGCTTACAAGCAATACCGGGCAGTGAAGAAATTGGCCCCCTCATGGAGAGACTCCTTCAATCAAGGCCTGGTGGATGCACTTCTTGCTGAAGGCAAGCCTCACAACCAGCATGCTTCCCAGATTCGTGCCAGGATGCGCAGGGAACGTCTTCAACGAGAGCTTGGTCTCGCTGCTCGGTCTATTCGGGGACGTGTCAACAAGTCAGCAGTCTTGCGCGCTATTGCAGTTGGCCATGATGGTGTTGAACAGGTCTTGGAATCTCAGTCTACTATGGTTCCAGCTATGGCTGAATCCAATGTCCGGCGTCAACAGCAGTGTATTGGCACTCCTTCCATGACTCCCTCCTTCATTCAAGATTTTGGCTACCTAGGCACTGCCCATGCTGCTCCCCAAGTCCTTGATGGCACATATACTCCTCCTGTTGCCACTGACAAATACCTTTCTGAATTTCTTTCCTGTCTCAAAGTCCCTGACTCTATTCTGAGTTTGCCCCCCTTTGACTATTCAGTGTGTCCAGCTGACAATGCTGCTGCCTGGAAACGCCAGAGGGAACGCACAGCAAGTGAACCTTCTTGTTTGAGTTTTGCCCACCACAAGGCATTTGCCCTGGATCCCCAGCTGAACAAGTTTGACACTCTCCTGAGATCCGTCCCTTTGATTGTTGGCTTCTCTCCTTCTGCTTGGCAGGTCATCACTGATGTTGAGATCTTCAAGAAACCTGGTGAATATAGAGTGGATAAGATGCGACTCATCCAGTTGATGTCTCCTGAGTTCCAAATCAACAACAAGATGATTGGCAGCCGCATTCTTGCCCATGCTGAACGTGCCAATGCCGTGGCTGTTGATCAACATGGAAGCAGGAAACACCACAAGGCAATCAACACATGCCTGAACAAGAAGCTCATATGTGATGTGTTGCGGCAGAAGCGCAGATCCGGTGCTGTTGCTATGAATGATGCCAAGGGCTGCTATGATCGGATCTCTCATCCGATTGCAGGTCTCACTCTCCAGAGCTTTGGGGTTCCTGCACATGTGTGTGAGGTTCTTTTGTCTACTTTGCAACTTGCCAAGCACCACATCAAAACTGGTTTTGGTCGGTCAGGTCCTGTGTATGGTGATGAACCTGTTCCTCTCAGTGGTTGTGGCCAAGGCAATGGTATTGGTCCAACTCTTTGGGCTTTGGTGTCAACAATTGTCTTCCGAATGATGCAACAGGCTGGGCATGGTGTCCATCTTCTCACTTCATTGTCCCTGCAACTGGTTTCTCTTGTGGGTTTTGCCTTTGTGGATGACACAGATTTGTTTTGTGCTGGCTCTGATTCCTCCACATCTGGTGAGGAATTAGCTGTTGACTTTCAGGAAGCTCTTGACCGGTGGGCTGGTGGGATTATTGCCACTGGTGGTGCTATTGAACCTGCCAAATCCTTCTGTTATTTGATTGATTTCAAATGGAATGGATCCGGTTGGGATTATCGCTCCATTGCTGACATGCCTGGTGACTTCTCTGTTGCTGACAAGAATGGCAATCGAGCTACCCTGGATCGGTTTGAAGTAGACCATGCTGACAAGACCCTTGGGGTTTTTATCTCCATGGATGGCAATGAGGAAGCACAGATTGCTCACATGAAGTCACAGTCTCAGTCTTTTGGCTCTCAACTCAGGGCTTCCAAGTGTGAGAAGCGCGCATCCCTCTACACCTTCAAGTATTCTTTCATGAAGTCTGTTGAATACCCCATGCCTGTCACGCAACTTGATGAGGCCACTTGGACTAAGATAATTCACCCAGCTCTTGTTCCTGTGCTGAATAAAGCAGGGATGTCACGGACATTTCCTAGACATGTGTTCTATGGTCCTTCCCTCTATCAAGGCTTTGGATTCATCCATCCATACCTCCTCCAAGAGTTCAGTCATATTGCCACCCTCTTTCAGGAATCTGTCAGGTCCTCACAAACTGGAAGGATTCTCAGGCTCACTGCTGAGTCTCTCAGGCTAGAACTTGGACTTCCTCTCCATCTTGGTGTCACACCCTATCATCCCTTTGCTTCATACGTCACTCCCTGCTGGTACAAACATGTGTGGAAGTTTTTCTCTGTTCACCCTGTGAGCTTGTTTGAAGACTTCCCAGACCTACCACTGTTACGTTCCAATGACTGTTATCTCATGCAAGCCTTTGTCAACTCTGGCTTCAGAGGTGCTGACTTGTCCCTCTTGAATCACATGCGCATGTCCCTCAAGGCTATTTCCCTTGCTGACATTTGTACTCCAGATGGGAAAAGACTCTCTCCCATGGCCTTCCAGCTGACATCCTCCAATCACTTGAGGGATCATCTTGACTGGCCTAGATGTCCTCCATCCTGGCCTCCAGCAGCACACAATTTGCGCATCGCGCATTTTGTCCGACGTTCCGATGTTCCAGTACTAAAAATACGTAGATTTCTACACAACTTTACCATGCGATATCTCGCTCCCTTTTACACCACCAATCACAACCCCAGGACCTACATGTATTAACCGAGACCTGCGCTCTTTGTTTCTGCTATTGGTTCAGTTGCTGGCTGCTTCTTTTGGTTGATTTGGTTGCCAATTCACCACTCGGCCGATCGATCAGCAGCAACAACCAAAACAAAACCGACACCTAATTTTCTACAGCACCTCCAGTACCGATTCTACAGCGATTCGAAAATACTTCTAATACTGTTGCCGTCTTACTGTTGCCGTCTGTACTGCTTCGATCTGTTTCCAAGCTCCACCCTCAAGGCCCTTAAGTATATATTATACTTAATGTTCTACATTGTTTCCAAGCTTCCTAAGTGATTTCCACTTAACGTTCTACATTCTTCAAGGTTCCTTGCTAAGTCCCCTAAGTCTTTTCAAGGTGTAGTTCACGAACAGCCCCTTCCACTGTAGGTATATTTCTACAAGAAATTCCAGCTGTCATCTGTTTTCAAGTCCATTGCCCTGCTGGACCATATGTGTTTTCGCTTATGGTCCTACTGTTTTCTGACCCAAGCCCCAAAGCCGCTTAGTACAGTTTGCTTAAGGCTCCACCACCTACATAACCCTCTCAGGTGTACAGTATAATTGTCATCTGTTTTCAAGTCTACTGCCCTGCTGGATCATAAGTGTTTTCGCTTATGGTCCTACTGTTTCCTGACCCAAGCCCCAAAGCCGCTAATTACAGTTCGCTTAAGGCTCTCCTACCTACATAACCCTCTCAGGTGCACACTTCAACTGTCATCTGTTATCAAGTCTACTGCCCTGCTGGACCATAAGTGTTTTTGCTTAAGGTCCTATTGTTTTTTACCCAAGCCCCAAAGCCGCTAAGTACAGTTTGCTTAAGGCTCTCATACCTACATATACCTCTCAGATGCATTCTTCAACTGTCATCTGTTTTCAAGTCTACTGCCCTGCTGGACCATAAGTGTTTTCGCTTAAGGTCCTACTGTTTTTCTGACCCAAGCCCCAAAGCCGCTAAGTACAGTAAAGTACAGTTCGCTTAAGGCTCCACCATCTACATATACCTCTCAGATGCATTCTTCAACTGTCATCTGTTTTCAAGTCTACTGCCCTGCCGGACCATAAGTGATATTTCCTTATGTCCACCTGTTTTTTTGACCCAAGCCCCAAAGTCGCTAAGTATTCTTTACTTAATGCACCACCACCATTATATACCCCTCCAGTTCACAGTACAGCTGAGACCTGTTTTCAAGCCTACAGCCCTGATGGTCCATAAGTGTTATCACTTAGAGCCACTGTTTCCAAGCTACTACGGGAGAGCAAGTTCAAGTTCTAACAGAAGGCCAGCTGTTACGAATTTGAATTTGGTAGTAGGCTCCACTGCCTCTACGTGGCTACTACTAAGTTCGAACAGGAGGACAGCTGTTCCGAATTTGGTAGTAGGCTCTGCACTTCATGTACCATACAGTGGTAAGGAATGTGTTCGGGGCTGACTACTCGCATTACTGATGCTGCAGTCCAGCATTTAGAGAGGAGTTTTGCTTTTGTACGCTGACCACTTGCATTACTGATACTATGTATCTGAGGAAGGGTTTTGCTTGTGTCGGCTGACAACTAGCATTACTGATGCTTTACAGCAGCATTCCAGGGACAGTTTTGCTTGTGTCTTTCCCTTTCACGTTCTTGTTACCCCGTCTCCTGTACGCTTTGCAACAGCAGTGTCTGTTGTGCTCTGGACTGGTTTGTTTTTTTTCCTGTTTCTTACCAAGGTTCGTTTGCAAAATAGCCGTATTTACAACCTGGGGCCTATTCCCCATGGTTGAGGCGGCGCGTCGTTCTACGACTTGGGGTCCTGACTCTTCGATTGAGGCGACGATAAAGTCTGGTTACAGACTGAGTAGCTTTTAACCACCTTCGGTGGATTTTCCTACTTAAATAAGTATATTATTATTATTATTGGTTTTGTCTTCTGTTCCTGCTTCTCATCCTGTCCCATCCCCTTTGATACTGGCTCTTATCCCAATATCCACATTCCCATCTCACTTTCTCTCAAGTCCCTAGTTTGTGGGACTTGTTTGTCTTTTTCCCTGCTTGATGTTCAAGGTTTGTTTGAAAATTTGTCGTTCTGCCACTTGGGGTCCTGACTCTATGATGGAGGCGACGTTAAAGTCTGGTTACAGACTGAGTAATTTAGTTTCACCTTTGGTGATTAAAGTTATTTAAATACGTATATTATTATTATTATCATGGATGCCAGTGGTGATCAGCCAGCTGGGTTTCTTCACGCGCTCTAGCCGGCGTCCCGGTTCGTTGTGGGTCGAGTGGTGGGTCTGATAAACTGCGTTGATATTACTCGTCAGCAAATAGAGGAAAGCCCTAACAATAATAACACGTATAGTCCTGGCAAATAGTGAGACTACATTGGGCACTGTTCAAGCTCTATTGCATACACTTAACTACTACAAGGTACTTCCCTAGAGGTACATCGGAATCGATCGAAAGGGGAGGGCATGATAGGTTGTTTATTTTAGAGTGGAAAAAGAAAGAGTGAAAAGAAGGAGCTGAGCGCAGCTCAGCTCTGTATCGTGACAGCGCTTCGCTAACTCGTAGAATAATAGAGCTCTGTAGCTCCAGTACTGTATTCTATGGAGTAGCGTAGCGCACGGAGTAGCGTAGCTCCGCTTAATTAGATCCAATTGTGTCCTAGCGCTAGCACGTGCTAGCTCACTCAATGACTGCTTGGGTCAGGTGTCGGGCTATAGTAGATATTGTACACCAATGACCCGCCCCTGGCGGTAGCATAGTATCTTAGCATGGTATCATGGTAGCTTAGCATCTCCAGTATCTCTTGGCATAAGCAACCCTAACACTGTAGCATTTAGCTACACTATTGCGGGTGCTATACCCGGGGTACGTACAACTGGTACAAATCGTACGCGACAACCCTAGTACCTTTGGAGTTAGCACCCATACCAAATAGGATAAGCCTGTTGCTAGGCCTGTTGCTAAGCCTGTTGCTAGGTGCTTATGCTAGATATTAGCACATAGATCTAGCACTCAGCTCAACTCCTAGTGTTGAGCTACCAGGTGCTACCCACTGTAGCTCCAGTACACTCCTCTACACAGGAGCCCTAGCACCACATTCTGTAGCATCGTCTTGGATATCTTCATAGTCCCCGTGATTCATGCTAGTGCCTGTATTGAGCAATCATATTGGTCCCCGGAAATTGATACTCCCAGGGGGACACCAAGAATGCTTGCTGTACCAGGACACTTGGATGGATCATAACAGAATTCAGGGATGCGTCCATATAACTTGTCAGAGATCAAACTGCATCAAATATTGCAGTTCCTATCAGAGGCCCGGCTGATTCATAGTAGAAAAAAGAGGGGTGAACCGTAGGACGTTTTGCCCTTGGTTCGATTCCTTAACACAAACAAGGAGATCAATCAGCCTATTGTCGTTTCAAATTTATAGTCCCCGGAACCGGTGTACCGGGAGACTCCCAACATATAACATGTAACATCATACATAAGATCGGAATCCGAAGTCAGAGTCGAAATCGAAGTCCGCTGCGTCCGAAAAATTCGTAATCGAAGTCGAGATCCGCTGCGTCCGAAAGAATTCGTTGTGTCCAAGCTGCTTGTCAGGGACAAAGGTATCCCAAATAATGCAGCTAGCAGCTCCTACCACATGCATCGCTCGCAGCTCCTACCACATGCATCGCTGGCAGTGGCTCTTCAACATGGGACCATTATGCAACTTAGTGAATAAATCTGCAATGTTGCTCTCACCAGGTTCCTTCGCGGCACGGATTGTTCCGGCAGCAATGGCCTCGCGCGCCTTGATGTACCGGGGTGTTGCCACCCTGAGGCATAATGCTCAAACTTTGGCTAGAAAACGATCTATCGGTAAAAAAGTGGGTGAAATGGCTACTAATACTGCTATGGTGATTGATATACTATCTCCTGCTACTCTAACAGATTACCCCTTGTGTGATGCCATATTTTTTCTACTGCTACTATTACTAGAGGACAAACTCGAACGTGATGGAGTTGTTCCAGATTTATTTCCGAGTGAAGTGGAGATTGTGTTGTGGGAAGGTACTAACTAGTAGTAGACAGCAGCTGGGAGTGAATGCGGAGAACAGAAGGTACGATGGCGATAATAGTTCTGGAGGTGGTGCAAGTGAGGATTTTTATTACTTTGTGACTCAAATTCTATCAAGCATCTGTCCAATACAGAGGAACCACACACGAAAGATAAATGTTTGATAAGTGATATTTTCAAAGTTACCAATAAAGCATTTGCATTGATCATGATTCATAATGAGCATCATGCTTGGGTGAATCATGCTGAGCAAAAGAGGAAGGACGACTGCTGGATTTTGAGCCAGAAGAAAAAGAAATATTGTAATCAGTACAGTGGAGAGCAGCAATCATGGTCAACGGAAGGTCTAGCATCATTCAATAACTTATGCAGGGTTATTGATGTGCTGAAGAAAGATGCTACGACGGGTAAAGAATATAAGGAAAGGTTGAGAAAGAGACTTCGTCGTGAGAATGAGAACTATAAGAACAACAGTCCATCTGGTGGGCACCGGACGATGGAAAATGTTGACCAATACATTAGTCCAGAGCTGAAAGCTATGCTCGCTATAAATGAGGATCAGGGGGGAAAACAATAGAGGTGGTAACAATACAGGTGAAGACATTATGGATGGAATTATCACGATGGCCATTACTTATAAATTGTTGGAGGAAAATTTGTGTGGTGTGCATGATAAAATTAAACTCAGAATTCCAATCGTCATAATTATTGCAAAAAAATAGATAGACTTGAGTTTCGCACAGTAGTGTTTCCATATTTTTCAACAGGGTCGCATTTCCTGTGCTTCAAGTGGCAATGAATTTATTTCGTGTCATGTTCTTCTCCCGTAGTGGGATACTCAATCCAGGTGAGGAGATGGGGTCGCCATTTATGGAGAAGTTCATAATTTTTGTAAAAAATGTCTTGAGAGGTGTGATGGGAGATAATTGGTGTCGTAATGGAAAACAAATTTAGTACTGAATTTCTGCAACAGTGTCATATTTTAAATAATGATGATACGGTCGGTATTGATTACATACGAGACATATCCTGAAAACAAGATCTTTAATATATATAAGAATAACGATGACATCATCACTCAATGTTTCCTCTCTTCAATTTGAAACCCATCTCGTAAAGTATGAAATAACATAATTTTGTTATAATATTCCGAATTTTCTACTTTACCGTCTCACACATGGAAGCTGAATCCTTCTCCAATATTGGCAGCAAGCGTTCTCCCAGATATTTTCTCGCTTTCTGGGATCTTTGAAGTTATCGGAAAGAACGATTCCATGGCACTAGGGGAACCCTTGAAGCTGAACAACACCAATCTCTTGATGCTTCCATTTCCTCTGAATTGGCCATGGCTGCAGCTGGTGCACTCTTCCAGTCTCATTCCCTCATCGATATATCTCTCCAACTCATTCAACGTTACATCCTCACTACCAAGAGTTGATGGCTTGCCACCGTCCAACTTGCCAGGAAACAGTATCCAGTGCAGAAAGGGAACCAGGAGGCTGCTTTGCTGCGATGTTGCCTCAGTGGATCTCAAGGGTGCTTCGACCTCAACACGTGGTTCTTTCTACTTTGTTCCTGCTTCTTTTCATGTCCCATAGCTTTTATTACTTGGTATTCTCCCTCTATATTGCTTCCCATTTCACTTTCTCTTATGTTGGTATTGCGTAGGGCTTGTTTTGTTCATTCACCTGCTTGTTGTTCGAGGTTTGTTTGAAAAATTGTCGTTCTACTTGGAGTCCTGACTCTTTGATGGACGTGACGTAAAAGTCTGCACATAGACTGCGTCATTTAGTTTCCCTACCTTTGGTGGTTAAAGGTACTTCAATGAGTGTATCAATTAATCAATTAGTTCTTTTCTGTACTGCAAAGTACAGGAATGTGCTTGGGGTAGCTCTATTTGCATTACTGATGCTCCCATTCAGCATTTAAAAAGACGAGTGCTTGCGTCAGCTGACGATGAGCATTACTCATACTATGTATCTGAGGAAGGGGATTCTTTCTTTCGCTGACCACTAACATTACTAATGTTTCAAACTAGCATTGGAGACAGAGTTTTACTTGTGTCGTTCTCTTTCATCTTCTTGTTACCCCGTCTCTTGTAATTTCTCCTACAGCTGTGTCTATTGTCCTCTGAAATGGTTTATCTTTCACTGCTTCTTACGAAGGTTCGTTTGAAAAATTGTCGTTTTACAACCATAAACTCAGTTCGATTGATGCCATGCGTGGTTCTAGCACTTGGGGTCCTGATTCTTTGATGGAGGCGACCATGAAAAAACTGGTTAAAGACTGAGTAGCTTTTAACCACCTCCGGTGGACTTTCCTACTTCAATAAGTAAAGTGTAATAATTTCTTGATTGGTGGGCTCTGCGCAATCATCAGGTTGACAGCAAGGCCAAAGCTTTTCTGTCTGTCCATAGAGCTTCTGCCCATCACAACCCCCGACTTTGTGTGAGAATGCTCTGCATGTTGCCACTTTGGTCCTCCAATCCTCCAATACTGGCAGCCCCATCATGGTATCTCCATTCCCGAACCTATTTTGCGCTCCTTCCATTGGTGTGTCCATCAGTCTGTCTTCAAACGCCTCCCTCCTGGTATGCAAAGGTGGTTTGTCAGTTTGGTTCTGGCTACATTGGTGTTGGCAACCCGCTCCTTCACCACCAGCATCAAGATCACTCCAGGTGCTCCTTGTGTGATGCACAAAATGAGGAGGTTTCTCATGTGCTCTCATGCAAGGATCATTGGGCTGTGAACCAGAGTGTGAAGGGTCCTCTGCAGTAGAGGCTTGAAGTTGAGCAGACTCATCCATCTTTGGTTGCTGCCATTTTGGATCTTCTCACAAAGGCTCCGTCAGGACAGGAGAATCCACTTTTCATCATATCCCCTGAAATCGGCCCGACTGTCAGAGCATAGAGCACAATTGGATGGCAAAACTGGCTTCGGGGTAGGTGGTCTCCTCTCTAGCATCACATCGAAGCTGATTACTACTCCCAAATTGGCAGCAAGCGTTCTGATAGACATTTTTGCAACTTCCCACAACACTGAAGAGAAGTCGACGACTTTCACCTTAATCCAAAGGCTCGAGTGATTTCTTATCATTAGTTCGAAGGTTAGTCGTTGAAATCAAGGTTTTTATTGTATTTACCATAGGCTTTATAAAGGTAAAGAAGAATACCAAGCTTTGAAGCAGTATTTTGAATTTTCTGTTCTTTCGCTCGTAGTGTTTCGAGGTTTGAATATGGAGGATCATCTTTCACGATTATATTAGCTTAGCATCTAGGTCGTAAAATTATGGTCAGAGTTATTTCTTTCACTTGAAAGGTCAGGTTGTGCTAGGGGCCGTTCAGAAATACGAGGAATAATATTCTGAAAAGAAATATGTGCCAAAACCATATGGTGGCGTGGAAGAATATGAATCAATCCTTTCCGTTTTGGTCCACATAATCAATCATACATTATTTACTAAGAATATTCCCAAATCATGGATATGTATACATGAGAGAGAACTTAGCTAGCCTCAGTCAAATCTTTACTACAGTCAAACTCACATTCACCTTTTGGACATCCATACCAGTCTCCTGGCACATCTGTAAACACAATTTCAGCCCCGAGCTGCGGAGTCAATCATTCTTTTTGTGGTATACTGTCAGAACAATGGTGCTTGCGAACATCAGGACAGTTCAACTAAAATGAATGCATCAAGAGATTGGTTTTATCCAGCCTGAACCGTTACCCCAAGACCGTGGAGACTCTCATCGTAATTTTTTCATAGGTCCGAATAAGGGAGAAAGAACCAATGAATGATAACAGTGACCCAATGTCAACGAAAACACTTGCTGGGAATTAAGCGAGCTGTGATCAGCTTGGATGGGTTGCCAGAGAGGTGACCACAAGCCAAGAAACTAGTTGTGCAAACGACTTGTCCTCTGTGCCCTAGAAGGAAGCAACTGCAGTGGAAAGGATCATGGATAAATTCTACTACCTTGACAAAAACAATTGAAACACCGAAGGTGGAACTGATCAACTCTTTTGAGAAGATCCATACAACATTCATAACATTGGTATTTAAGTTCAGCCACTAAAGGTGAAACTAAATGACTCAGTCTGTACCCAAATTTTAACGTCACCTGCATCAACGGAACAGAACCCCAAGTGGTAGAACAATAATTTTTTAAACAAACGTTGCACATCAAGCAGGAAAATAAATAGAGTAACGTTTATACTGTCACCCAGTACCTCCACGAAGTCGACCTCATTGTTCTTCACTTGATGTAATTTTGTCGGTGGCTCACCTGAGAATCAGGCTTCCTACCAGAGTGAGAGTAAGTATAATATACAAATTTGAGTAAATTTAACCATCAAAAGTGGAACTAAATTACTCATTCTGTATCCAAACTTTCACGTCGCCTCCATCAAAGAGTCAGAACCCAAGTGGTAGAACAACAAAGTGTTCAAATAAACCTATTACAACAAGCAGGGAAAGAAACAAAAACAAGTCGCACAAGAGAGGGACTTGAGAGAAAGTAAAAGAGGAAAGAAGATAGTGGGTGAATACCCAATTTCAAAAGGCAAGAAACAGGACAAGAAATAGGAAGAGAGTAGAAACCACCAGGTCACAAGGTGGAAGCACCCTTAAGATCCACCAAGCCAAAGTCACAGCAGCGCAGCCTCCTGTTGGTATGGCTGCACTGGTTACAATTTTGCGACGCGCGATTTTGTCCGACGTTCCGATGTTCCAGTACTTAAAACACGTAGATTTCTACACAACTTTCCCCTATGATATCTCACTCACTTCTAAAGCTCCTACAACAAAACCAAGCACTACACCTATCAACAGAGACCTCCCCTGTCTGATTCTGCTGTTTGTTTGCCTGCTCCTTGCTCCCTTTGGTTGCTTTGGTTGCTTGTTTCCTGTCGGTCGGTCGATCGGCAACAACAGCAACAAGCAGCACGAAAACACGACACATAATTTTCTACAGCAATTGCAGTACTAATTCTACAGCAGCTCTGCTTCAGTTCCGCTTTGTCTCCGAGCTCGGTTTGTTTTTTGATCTGTTTTCAAGCCATATTTTTATTTAACGCTATACAGTCTTCCAAGCCCCTTAAGTGATACCCACTTAACGTTCTACATACTTCAAGGTCGAACCTACTTAACGTTCTACATTCATCAAGATTGAACACATATACACCCCCCTTCTAGAAGGTTCCTACTTGCTGATCCCTAAGTATCTGCAAGTTCGCGCGAGCATATCTTCCAGTTCCCCTTTATTCTTAATTAATTAATATACGTATTTAAATAACTTTAATCACCAAAGGTGAAACTAAATTACTCAGTCTGTAACCAGACTTTAACGTCGCCTCCATCATAGAGTCAGGACCCCAAGTGGTAGAACGACAAATTTTCAAAACAAACCTTGAACATCAAGCAGGGAAAAAGACAAACAAGTCCCACAAAATAGGGACTTGAGAGAAAGTGAAATCCAGTATCAAAAGGGATGGGACAGGATAAGACGCAGGATCAGAAGACAAAACCAAGGTACAAAGTGTAATCAACCCTGAGGTCCAGTAAGCCAGGCTCTGAGAAGAGCAGCCTCTTGTTGGTATGGCTGCACTGGTGGGACAGGCGCTGCATACTGCTTCCTTGCAAGGTGGATGGTTGCAAGCCACTGCCGCTTGGCAGTCAGGGTGTAACCTTGTAGGACGTGGAAAGGGGTTTGTAACAGGGAGTGTGACTGGGGAAGTGCACCAGCTGCACCAATTGCCAATTCAGAGGAGATGGAAGCATCAAGAGATTGGTGTTGTTCAGCATCAAGGGTACCCCCAGGACCATGGAGTCGTTCATTCCTATAGGTCCAAAGATCCCAGGAGGTAAGAAAGAACTGATGGATGATAGCTGTAGCCCATCGTTTGGGAGAGCGCTTGCTTCCAATGTGGGAGTAGTAGTCAGCCTGGATTTGATACCAGCGAGTAGACCACCTACCCAGAAGCCAGTTGTGCCAGCCAATAGTCCTCTGTGCTCTGACAGCAGAAGCAATTGCAAGTGAGTAGGATGATGGATAAATTCTCTGGCCCTTCCGAACTCTGGTGAGAAGATCCACAATGGCAGCCACCAATGATGGATCAGTTTGTTCAACTTCAAGCCTCTTCTGCAGGGGTCCCTTGAAAGCTGACACACTGTGCTGTACTGCCCCAGTGTCCTTGCAGGAGAGCACATGAGAAACCTTCTCGTTGTCTGCATCACACAATGGGCACCTGGAGTGATCCTGATACTGGTAGTGAAGTAGTTGGTTGCCAACACCAATGCATCCAGAAGCAAACTTGACAAACCACCTTTGCATGCCAGGAGGTAGACGCTTGAAGGCACTCAGATGGGCACACCAATGGATGGAACCCAAAACAGGTTGTGGAATGGGAATGTCATGGTGGGTCTGCCAATATTGAAGAAGAGGAGGACCAGAAATGGCAACATGCAAAGCATTTTGATCAAACCTTGAGCACTTGCTTCCATTGAGAGAAAAAGCCCAGGGCTCAAACACAAGTCTGGGATAGTGATGGGCAGAAGCTCTATGGACAGAGAGAAATGCCTTTGCCATGCTGTCTACCTGGTGATTGCGAAGGGCCTACCAATCAAGAAAGATTCCAGCTTGATGGCCCTGAACCCACTGAAAGTGCACAGAGATTGGCAGGGCAGAAATCATGTTTCTGATGACATAAACATAATCAAAAGACTTCTGGGAAATAACCAATGGCCATGATCCCTCAGCCTGTTTGAGAGCTGTGTCACCATCCAGAGCAATAGTGATAGAGCCAGAAGCAATATCAAAAAGACTCACCAGAGCAGTGCAGCAGGTGAGAACCCCAATGATTCCTGCCAGTTCACTCCTGTAGGAAGATTGATCCTCAGGGGATCCACTGACAAAATTACAGCCAGTGAGGAACAATGAAGCTGACTTGGTGGAGGTATTGGGGGACAAAATGAAAGCAGAAGTTCCTCTGAGAAGGTCCGGATCAAATGAACCATCACATACAGCACTGGCGGTACCACTCTCAATAGCATCAACAAGGTGCTGACAGCCAGCCTGTGGTAGGGAATATTTGTGGAGAAGTACCCTTGGAGACGCACAGAGTGAATCAAAGGCATCTACTGGGGAGTCTGGAAGAGAATCATATGGATTGTACTCCAGAGGATCCATGTCAGGAGGTTCGGAAACAAAGGCTGAGGACCCAACAACGCGTACAACGTGGCCACAAATAACAGGGCAGACAAGTACATCAGCACAGGCTGGTTTGTCAGGAATGAGTTCAGAAGTGACCCTGTATCTGCCCCTGCCCTGGGAGGTGCTCACAATCCAGCCAGTAGAAGTTTTGAAGAATATTCTGTTGGTGGATGGAGACAAAAACCAAGGCCAGAGAGAAGCTGTCTGGGGAGAGAGCCAATGCCCAAGATGAAAAGAAGGAGCCAGTGCCCTGGCTGCAGGGGGTGGACAGGGGGGAAGAAAACAGGTCTGAAGAGCCTTAGTCCATAAGCGCTGTGCTGCTGGAGGCCAGGATGGAGGACATCTGGGCCAGTCAAGATGATCCCTCAAGTGATTGGAGGATGTCAGCTGGAAGGCCATGGGAGAGAGTCTTTTCCCATCTGGAGTACAAATGTCAGCAAGGGAAATAGCCTTGAGGGACATGCGCATGTGATTCAAGAGGGACAAGTCAGCACCTCTGAAGCCAGCGTTGACAAAGGCTTGCATGAGATAGCAGTCATTGGAACGTAGCAGGGGAAGATCTGGGAAGTCTTCAAACAAGCTCACAGGGTGAACAGAGAAAAACTTCCACACATGTTTGTACCAGCAGGGAGTGACGTATGAAGCAAAAGGATGATATGGTGTGACACCAAGATGGAGAGGAATGCCAAGTTCGAGCCGTAGAGACTCAGCAGTTAGCCTGAGAATCCTACCAGTTTGTGAGGACCTGACAGATTCCTGAAAGAGAGTGGCAATATGACTGAACTCTTGGAGGAGGTAGGGATGAACGAAACCAAAGCCTTGATAGAGGGAAGGACCATAGAACACATGTCTGGGAAATGTCCGCGACATCCCTGCTTTATTCAGCACAGGAACAAGAGCTGGGTGAATTATCTTAGTCCAAGTGGCCTCATCAAGTTGCGTGACAGGCATGGGGTATTCAACAGACTTCATGAAAGAATACTTGAAGGTGTAGAGGGATGCGCGCTTCTCACACTTGGAAGCCCTGAGTTGAGAGCCAAAAGACTGAGACTGTGACTTCATGTGAGCAATCTGTGCTTCCTCATTGCCATCCATGGAGATAAAAACCCCAAGGGTCTTGTCAGCATGGTCAACTTCAAACCGATCCAGGGTAGCTCGATTGCCATTCTTGTCAGCAACAGAGAAGTCACCAGGCATGTCAGCAATGGAGCGATAATCCCAACCGGATCCATTCCATTTGAAATCAATCAAATAACAGAAGGATTTGGCAGGTTCAATAGCACCACCAGTGGCAATAATCCCACCAGCCCACCGGTCAAGAGCTTCCTGAAAGTCAACAGCTAATTCCTCACCAGATGTGGAGGAATCAGGGCCAGCACAAAACAAATCTGTGTCATCCACAAAGGCAAAACCCACAAGAGAAACCAGTTGCAGTGACAATGAAGTGAGAAGATGGACACCATGCCCAGCCTGTTGCATCATTCGGAAGACAATTGTTGACACCAAAGCCCAAAGAGTTGGACCAATACCATTGCCTTGGCCACAACCACTGAGAGGAACAGGTTCATCACCATACACAGGACCTGACCGACCAAAACCAGTTTTGATGTGGTGCTTGGCAAGTTGCAAAGTAGACAAAAGAACCTCACACACATGTGCAGGAACCCCAAAGCTCTGGAGAGTGAGACCTGCAATCGGATGAGAGATCCGATCATAGCAGCCCTTGGCATCATTCATAGCAACAGCACCGGATCTGCGCTTCTGCCGCAACACATCACATATGAGCTTCTTGTTCAGGCAGGTGTTGATTGCCTTGTGGTGTTTCCTGCTTCCATGTTGATCAACAGCCACGGCATTGGCACGTTCAGCATGGGCAAGAATTCGTCTACCAATCATCTTGTTGTTGATTTGGAACTCAGGAGACATCAACTGGATGAGTCTCATCTTATCCACTCTATATTCACCAGGTTTCTTGAAGATCTCAACATCAGTGATGACCTGCCAAGCAGAAGGAGAGAAGCCAACAATCAAAGGGACGGATCTCAGGAGAGTGTCAAACTTGTTCAGCTGGGGATCCAGGGCAAATGCCTTGTGGTGGGCAAAACTCAAACAAGAAGGTTCACTTGCTGTGCGTTCCCTCTGGCGTTTCCAGGCAGCAGCATTGTCAGCTGGACACACTGAATAGTCAAAGGGGGGCAAACTCAGAATAGAGTCAGGGACTTTGAGACAGGAAAGAAATTCAGAAAGGTATTTGTCAGTGGCAGGAGGAGGGATGTATGTGCCATCAAGGACTTGGGGAGCAGCATGGGCAGTGCCTAGGTAGCCAAAATCTTGAATGAAGGAGGGAGTCATGGAAGGAGTGCCAATACACTGCTGTTGACGCCGGACATTGGATTCAGCCATAGCTGGAACCATAGTAGACTGAGATTCCAAGACCTGTTCAACACCATCATGGCCAACTGCAATAGCGCGCAAGACTGCTGACTTGTTGACACGTCCCCGAATAGACCGAGCAGCGAGACCAAGCTCTCGTTGAAGACGTTCCCTGCGCATCCTGGCACGAATCTGGGAAGCATGCTGGTTGTGAGGCTTGCCTTCAGCAAGAAGTGCATCCACCAGGCCTTGATTGAAGGAGTCTCTCCATGAGGGGGCCAATTTCTTCACTGCCCGGTATTGCTTGTAAGCTTGTTTCAGATGGAGGAGAGCACTGGAAAGGTCACTGTGTTCTCCTTTGTAGAGAGAAAGCTTGCAGGCCAACCTTTTCAAAACAGTATGACTGGTGGACACACCCTGTCTCAACTTAACAACACGCCGCCAAAAGTCAATGGTATCACGATAGACTTGCAGCTTAGGTGACCATGGAACCAAACCAGCTCTAGTGTGGCAGAGGTTTTGTTCAACAGAGAGCCTGAGAGAGGTAGAGGTTTCATGGAGTACTTCATATGTGGTGATGAGATCAGTGCGCACAGAAATATCCCCAGACTGAAACTGAGCCAGTAGGTGCTCCAGCTTAGCTTGGAGAGAAAACACTCCAGCCGTGAGAAAGCTGTGCCTCACTCGCTTGAAATACCGTTGTCGCAGATGAGGGTGGGAGGACTGGAGTTTGGAATGAGAGAATCTCACAGGAGGTGGCAAATGTTTGCCCATGAGGCTGCAATTACAAACCTCAATCCAAAGCAGTCTATGGTCAGATTCCATACCATGGGCACCTCCAAAGGGACAATACCCAGCCCTGAGAACATCAACATTCTCAGAGACCCAAATGGCATCAATTGGTGTTCTGGTAGTGTTTCTGTTGTGAGTGGCAGGAGGGGAAGACGTACTATGAAGTGTAAGAATGGCCTCTCTGAAACCAAGAGCCTCGAGCTCAAAAGACAAGCCATCAGTCCGAACATCAGCATTCTGGTCAATCCCAACAATGACTTGATCACCTGCACCCAGACAGACTTGAAGGGCAGCAGTGAAATCCCTGTGAAAGAGAATGCATGGATTGGGACTGAAAAGATTTTCAGCGGCTTGAAAGTATCGGTACTGTTGATTCCAGACTGAGCCAAGATCCCTATCATTTTCAACTGGGCAGTAGGCAGAAAACATTGTGACATTGTAGCCATCCCTGCCCTGAAACTTGACAAAGGACCATCTGCCAAGACCAGATGGATCAGCTCCATGTGCAACCTTGTGGGAGCTGAACAGCTGGTCAATGGAAAAACCTGTGCCGCCAGGCTGAAGCCAAGAGCAGGCAGAAGCTTCATGCTTGTTGTTAGCAAGATAGGAAAAACTTGAGGGACTGACATTCTTCATGCGCCGATTGAAAAGATCACAGGGCAGGAGTTTGGATTCATTCAAACAATGTTCAGCAAAAAGAGCCACACTGGCATTGCTCTTGACAAATTGACGGGCGTTGTGCTTGGACATGGACATAAAGGCAGCTCTGCGCTGTGGTCCAATGTTTTGGAATGTGATGATGGTGGAGTTAGAGGATGGAGCTTGAGGGAAGGAATGACCAAAACTGTCAGAATCCTTAGCAGCAAGAGAGTCTCCATGAAGAGTTAATTGGACAAAATGAGAGACAGGGGAAGAGGCGGAGGGGGAAAAGGGAGAAACAGGAGAAGCATTGATGGGATTTGGATTGGAAGGCATCCCATCACACCTCATACCAGAAGAGCTAACCATGATCAGAAGGAAACCGAGTCTGTCGCACGGAAGGAAGAGTTGCCGGAGCTGATTTGGTAGAGACATTGGCATGGCTCAAATCACTGACACTAGCATCATGACTGGAAGAGAATGCAATTGCAGCAACTCCAAGCCTCAATGCAGAGGCTGCATCTTCCCCACCACCGGCAGCAGGAACTGCAGGTGAGGACTCAGGAGAGGCCACAGGGAGGTCACCAGCCATGGCATCATGGGGAGGGTCAGGAACTACAGGGGGAACTTCAGGAGAGATACCAGGGGAGGCATCAGCCTTGGCCACATGGGTAGGATCACCGCCAGGAGGAACAGCACCTGCAGGCGCTGAGGCCTGGACAGCAGTAAGATTGGAAGTGCCAGTCGCTAAAGTATCCATGGATTGAGAGTCATCAAAGCCTCCACCACCACTGTCAGCACGGGCTTGGAGGTTAAAGTGCAAATCCAGATCAAAAGTGAGATCAGGAGCAAGGTCAACTGACAAGTCATCATCAACAAGTTCCCAATCTCGCGCATCCCCATCACCAAAAAAGGGAAGAGAGTTATCCTGCATTGGATCTGCAGCAGGTGCAGTTTCCACAACACAATTGACTGCATCATCCCAATGGTAAGCTTCCATTTCAGTCAAGCACTCAGAAGAGAACCATTGTCGAACACAAGAACCATACTGAGCTTCCAGTATAATAGGCAGGAAAGACAACATGGCCATTGCTTCAGCCTTGGTAGTGATGTTGTACAAAGCAAGGATCTCGCCTCGGTATGAACTGGTATCAACAGAAAGAAAAAGAGGCCATGACCAATTGTCACGGGTTCTGATGCCCAGAAGCACACTGCGCAGTGTCTTCAAACCCAGCCCTTGGCCCAAGTCAACAGGAAGATCAAGATCATAATAATAATATACGTATTTAAATAACTTTAATCACCACGCGCTTTGTAGCATCACATAAAACATGAGCAGCCAGAACCGGATTGGGATCAGGAGTTCTGGAGTTGTCAAGGCTGATATTCTTCCTGATAACAGCAATAGGACATGCCTGAAACCTGGGATGAGTCTGAAGCAATTCGTTGTAGTGGTCAAGATCAAAACTCTGCATGTAGGATCCAAGGAGAAAACCACAGGTGACAATAACTGGGGCCTGTATGTGGTCAAACTTCAGGTCCATGTCACGGTCTCTGAGCCTCTGGAGCAACTGGACAGAAAAGAGAGTCTCCAGGGAAACACTGTGTCCCACAAAGAAGCGTAGGTGAGGAGCAGTTCTGCTGCGAAGCCAGAGCTGAGCAACATACAATTCCAAGGTTTTCCTGTCAGGAAGGGTAGTCCAAAGCTTGGTAACAGGCTTGGCCTTGGGGTTGAGCCGGGCTCTTGAGGGAAAAACATACAACACCAGGCGCTTGTCAACAGTCCAGAGCAGATCCAAAGCTTCCTTGAGAGACTTGAGCAGTTCATCATACAGTTCCCCAGGGCGTTGTGACATCAACCTTGGAGGGGACACAGTGACAAAAGAACTATGGGAACACTTGGTACCTGCAGTGACATCCACTGGAGCCCGGGAATCACTTGAGCAAACCCCTCAGCGTTGGAGGAAATGCCTAGCAGAAGAGGACAAGACAGTAGCATCACCACCACCAGGAAGAAAGGACACTGATTTGGAGGCGGAAGCATCATCAACCGCAGTTGGCGCAGGTGTAGGAGGTCTCTTCTTGAAATGCCAGTGGGAGCCAAGCACCCGGTTAGCTGCCAACCATACTTTTCCTTCAGTGCTGGGCAGAAGGTTGCCCTCACAATACAAGTCATCAAAACACTCAGGAGACATCTTGACCAAACCAATAAGACATTTCTTCAGAGCCTGGCCAGAGGGTTGCTTGGTCCAGGCTGGGGCAGAGCCTTGAAAGCATGCAGAGGCAAGAGAAGCCAAGGAATCTACAGAGGCAATGCGCCAATCAGGATTGTCCGGAAAAGCCTGAGCGTAAACAGGAGGGATGGCAGTCTGGCAAATATCATGGATGGATTTCTTGTCTTTACCCTCCTTCTTGCTGAAAAAGTGTGTAGGGCTTGGGCACCCAGCCCATAAGCGGGAACCTGTTGGAGATTTGCGAAAGGCTTGAATCGCAGGAGGTGTGGGAGACCTGCCAGAGCAGGGACCCTGACCATAAAAACACCAGAAGAAGGAATCAGAATGAGCCCTGTTTGCAGCAGCCAGAGCCTCCTTGTGGTGGGATTGGCGTGCTTGCTGCTGAGAGGAAACAGACTTCTGGGCAGAGGAAAAGGCAAGAGTAGATTGCTTGAGGATAGATGAAGCAGGGACCTTGCCTGAGGTCACAGAACCCATTGGTGTGTGTCAAGACGGCTGGTGGCCTGTCAGCTGGGAGCCTGACTGCGGGGATCCTGGCTGCTGGGAGCCTGACTGCTGGGAGCCTGACTGCTGGGAACCTGACTACTGGGATCCTGACTGCTGGGATCCTGACTGCTGGGAGCCTGACTGCTGGGATCCTGACTGCTGGGATCCTGACTGCTGGGATCCTGACTGCTGGGAGCCTGACTGCTGAGATCCTGACTGCTGGGAGCCTGACTGCTGGGAGCTTGACTGTTGAGAAGCGAACTGCTGGGAGCCTGACTGTTGAGAGCCTGGCTGCTGGGATCCTGGCTGCTGGGAGCCTGGCTGCTGGGAGCCTGGCTGCTGGGATCCTGACTGCTGGGAGCCTGTCAGCTGGGGGTCTGACGGCAGAGTACCTGACTGCTGAGAGCCTGGCTGCTAGGAGCCTAACTGAGAAGCTGCTGGCAGAGAAGAAGGCTGCAAGGAATCCCCTGGAGCAGATTCAGTGCCAAGCATAACAGTATCAGAAAGCACACTTGCAGATGAGGATACAGAAGAAGAGGAAGACATATCGTCAACAGAAGACCCATGCATAGAGGATGAAGAGGCTGAGGAGGCTGATGAAGAGGATGATCTGGTAGCAAGAGCAGGAGAAGGAGTGGCGCGAGCAGAGTTGGCACTAGAATGTCTTGGAGGGGTCTGTTGCACAAAGGGACGCTTGCTAGACCGAGACCCAGAGGCAGACCTAGCAGAAGAAGATGGCGTGGAAGATCTTTTCTTCCGGGAAGCAGCTTGGGTGGTGGGCCACCCCTTATTAGGAGGGGGAGGCATTGGACCAGAAGGGGAGCAGCTGATTGCAGAGACACCAGCTGAGGGCAGAAGGGGCAACAGGAACGCTACTTGGATGCAGAAAAACCAGGGGATGACACAAGCCTGGGCCGGAGAAGCACCGGTTGAGGGCAAATCAACAGCAGTATAATATAATATACTTATTTAAGTAGGAAAATCCACCGAAGGTGGTTAAAAGCTACTCAGTCTGTAACCAGACTTTATCATCGCCTCAATCAAAGAGTCAGGACCCCAAGTTGTAGAACGACGCGCCGCCTCAACCATGGGGGATTATGCCCCAGGTTGTAAAGACGACTATTTGGCAAACGAACCTTGGTAAGAAACAGGAAAAAACAAACCAGTCCAGAGCACAACAGACACTGCTGTTGCAAAGCGTACAGGAGATGGGGTAACAAGAACGTGAAAGGGAAAGACACAAGCAAAACTGTCCCTGGAATGCTGCTGTAAAGCATCAGTAATTATGAAGATATTCAAGGTGGGTGCTATGATCTGTGCTAAGGTTCCTGTGTAGGAGAGTGTACTGGGGCTACAGGCAGCAGCCTCCAGTAGCTGACTAACAGGTGCTAAGCTGAGTGCTGAGCTGTGTGCTAAATGGTTAGCAACAGGCTTAGCAACAGGTTTAGCAACAGGCTTAGCAACAGGCTTAGCAACAGGCTTAGCAACAGACCTATCCTGATTAGTATGGATGCTAGCAGAAGTTACTAGGGTCGTCGCGTACGATTTGTACCAATTGTACGTACCCTGAGTAAAGCACCTGTTATGGTATAGCTAAATGCTACAGGGTTAGGGTTGCTAATGCTACGAGATACTGAAAGATACTATGCTACCGCCGGGGTCGGGTCATTGGTGTATAATATGTACCATGACCGGATACCCGGCCCAAACAGTTACCAAACGTGCTAGCATAAGTGAGCTAGCATACGATTGGATCGCTAATAATTAAGCGAAGCTACGCTACTCCGTGCGATACGCTACTCCGTAGAATACAGTACTGGAGCTACGGAGCTCTGTTATTATACGAGTTATCGGAACGCTCTGTTATTATACGAGTTAGCGAAACGCTGATACGATACGATACAGAGCTGAGCTGCGCTCAGCTCCTGCCACGATATATTCACTCTTTTCTTTATGCTCTAAAATAAACACGCCTATCATGCCCTCCCCTTACGACCGATTCCGATGTACCTCTAGGGAAGTGCCTTGTATTGCCTAAGTGTATGCAATAGACCTTGAACAGTCCACTGTAGACTCACCCTTTGCCAGGGATATACGTGTTGTTATTGTTAAGGCTTTCCCCTTTTTTTTCCAGTACGCAGTACAAGACGTTTATCTACGAGACGATTCAAGTTCCACGAAGATTGCTGACGAGCAATATCAACGCAGTTTATCAGACCGGGACGCCGGCTAGAGCGTGTGAAGAAACCCAGCTGGCTGATCACCACTGGCATCCATGCCTACACTTGGATGTAAAACATCAGCTTATTGGACCTACAGCTGACATCGCGAGATCCCTGATGTTAATGGGGAGCCCTTCCCCAGACACGCGACCGACCGGAGCCCACACATCCACCTCTGGGGCCTGTTGATACGCAGTTGTTGATACAGTAGATGAGCATCATGGTGGCACCATGGAGGCTCGATCCGGTAGGGGAAGGAGCAGGACGTGGAGAAAGCAGCGTCCATGATTTCCTGTTATTTTTACAGGATTCAAGGGGGACGCTTGCTTGCCACGGATGGAACCACACTAGAAAAGAATTTTCGTGGAGACAGACCACCACGTACTTTCCAGTGAAGACAGTGTCCAGCAGACCAAGGACATGACGTCAGGCCCATCCGAAATAACGAGGCGCAGACAACCTCGAACCTGCTATACCATCGAATTTTTTGATTTTTAGCCAAGGGAACTTGGAATCAGACAAGCCAAGAACCCTGAGATCTGTCATATCTCAGAATCAAATCGATTGGTCCAGAGCAGAGCAGAAAGACCGGATAGAATTCTTCTTTTGGTCGTAACCAACCATTCAACCATCGAATCGGAACCATCGATGTGGATACCTTTCTAGCCAACCATCGAATCGGAACCATCGATGTGGATACCTTTTTTAGACGTCGGCACGAAACAGTTGACATGGAAACGCTGACGTGATACCTTTCCTTTCGGAATTGTCGATACAGAACAATCGACACAAACCACCGATTCAGATGTTCTTCTTTTGGATGACGACACGGAAACGTCGACACGATACCTTTTTCTTTTGGCCGTCATCGATACAGACCTTCGATCGACAACTTGGATGGAAACAGTCCCCACCACAAAAGAATTTGGTTTAGAAACTGAAGCAAGTTAGTTACTCAGAGCAAGTCAAGTTAACCATGGCCAAGCAAACTAGAAGCCAAGCCGCCGCCGCTGCAGCCGCCGGAGACGGCGCTCCTGGAGCTGTCCCTGGAGGTGGCGCTGCCCCTGGAGGCGGCGCTGTCCCTGGAGGCGACGCTCCTCCGCCTGGAGTTGCCCCTGGAGCTGGAGCCGGCGCCACTGGAGCTGTCCCTGGAGTCGCTGGCGCCGCCGTTGTTGGAGCGCTCCCCCCTGCCGGAGCACCTGGAGTCCCTCCTGTTGCATCTGCTGCATTTGGAGTCTCCAGGATCCAACAAGAGCCCAACCTCGACATCCAACCACGATCTGAGATGATCCTGCCTGCTGTTGCTGAAGACCTGAGAGCAATGCGCAACAAGAATGCAGCTCGGATTGCTGCTGAGACTGATGCAGCCGCCGATGCCACCGCCGACACTGTAGGCGGTGCTCCTAGACGAGGATGCAGTACCAAGTCTTACAATCAACGCCCTGCATACTCCGTTGTACGAGCGCGCCTACACCTATGGACGCGAGCGATTTGAACTGGATCCCCGCTGTAGGGATTCTGTCATCCGCTTACAAGCATGTTCGATGGGACGATGCAGTCGAACCAGTCGATCCCGAGCTCTATACGATCTCCAGACGACGGCAGGAGCAATGACGCTCTTTGATGGACCTGTATTCAGGACGCCCATCTGCCGTGAGTACATTGTACTAAGAACCACTGCTGAAGAGCCAGTAAGCAGCGGATAGCGCAGGAGCGCAAGTACTAGTAGAAGACCAAGCAAGACACCGCATCAGATAGCGGGGACAGAATGGCGTGGTACTCCCGTCCTCATGGTGAATGCTGACGTTAGTGTTGCAGTACTACCAAGACCTGTGGGGACTTGGCCTCTTATGGCGTTCCCTTATTTTTTCCAGTACGCAGTACAAGACGTTTATCTACGAGACGATTCAAGTTCCACGAAGATTGCTGACAAGCAATATCAACGCATAATGCTAGTGGTCAGCCAACACAAGCAAAACCCTTCCTCAGATACATAGTATCAGTAATGCAAGTGGTCAGCGTACAAAAGCAAAACTCCTCTCTAAATGCTGGATTGCAGCATCAGTAATGCAAGTAGTCATCCCCAAACACATTCCCGTACCGTACCGTATGGTACATCAAAAGAACACGAGCGAAATTTCCCAGGTAATGCTCGTGTACCATACCGTGTACTGCACAACACTTAGAGGCATTGGAGCCTACTACCAAATTCGTAACAGCTGCTGCTGTCCTCCTGTTAGAACTTCGTAGTAGCTTGGAAACAAGGGCTCTAAGTGATGACACTTATGGACCATCAGGGCTGTAGGCTTGAAAACAGATCACAGCTGTACTGTGAACTGGAGGGGTATATGTTGGTGGTGGAGCGTTAAGTAACATGTACTTAGCAGCTTTGGGGCTTGGGTCAGAAAAACAGTAGGTCCATAATCGAAAACAATTATGGTCCAGCAGGGCAGTAGACTTGAAAACAGATGACAGTTGAAGAATGCATCTGAGAGGGTTATGTAGGTAGGAGAGCCTTAAGCAAACTGTACTTAGCGGCTTTGGGGCTTGGGTCAGAAAACAGTAGGACCATAAGCGAAAACACTTATGATCCAGCAGGGCAGTAGACTTGAAAACAGATGACAATTATACTGTACACCTGAGAGGGTTATGTAGGTGGTGGAGCCTTAAGCAAACTGTACTTAGCGGCTTTGGGGCTTGGGTCAGAAAACAGTAGGACCATAAGTGAAACACTTATGGTCCAGCAGGGCAGTAGACTTGAAAACAGATGACATTTATACTGTACACCTGAGAGGGTTATGTAGGTGGTGGAGGCTTGGGTCAAAAAACAGTAGGACCATAAGCGAAAACACATATGGTCCAGCAGGGCAATGGACTTGAAAACAGATGACAGCTGGAATTTCTTGTAGAAATATTCCTACAGTGGAAGGGGCTGTTTGTGAACTACACCTTGAAAAGACTTAGCGGACTTAGCAAGGAACCTTGAAGAATGTAGAACGTTAAGTGGAAATCACTTAGGAAGCTTGGAAACAATGTAGAACATTAAGTATAATATATACTTAAGGGCCTTGAGGGTGGAGCTTGGAAACAGATCGAAGCAGTACGTAAGACGGCAACAGTAAGACGGCAACAGTATTAGAAGTATTTTCGAATCGCTGTAGAATCAGTACTGGAGGTGCTGTAGAAAATTATGTGTCGGTTTTGTTGTTTTGGTTGTTGCTGCTGCTCGATCGGCCAAGTGGTGAATTGGCAACCAAATCAACCAAAAGAAGCAGCCAGCAACTGAACCAATAGCAGAAACAAAGAGCGCAGGTCTTGGTTAATACGTGTAGGTCCTGGGGTTGTGATTGGTGGTGTAAAAGGGAGCGAGATATCGCATGGTAAAGTTGTGTAGAAATCTACGTATTTTTAGTACTGGAACATTGGAACGTCGGACAAAATGCGCGATGCGCAAATTGTGGGCAAATCAACAGCAGAAAACCTCCAGTGGAGTGCAGAAGCAACAACAGAAACGCCGCTTTGGATGTAGAGGTGCCAGGTGATAGCAAAAGCTGGGGCAGAAGAAGCAGCAGGTGAATGCAGAAGCAACAACAGAACCGCCACTTGGGTGCAGAAATGCCTGATGATGACAAAAGCTGGGGCAGTAGAATCACCAGTTGAGTGCAGAAGCAACAACAGAACCGCCACTTGGATGCTGAAAAGCCACAGCAGAAAAGCAACCAGCTGGGTGCAGGAGCAACAACAGACACGCCGCTTGGATGTAGAAGTGCCAGGTGATGACAGATGCCAGGGCAGGAGAAGCACCGGTTGAGGGCAAATCAACAGCAGAAAACCTCCAGTGGAGTGCAGAAGCAACAACAGAAACGCCGCGTTGGATGTAGAGGTGCCAGGTGATAGCAAAAGCCGGGGCAGTAGAAGCACCAGTTGAATGCAGAAGCAACAACAGAACCGCTGCTTGGGTGAAGAAATGCCAGTTGATGACAAAGGCCAGGCCACAGCAGAAAAGCAACCAGCAGTTGAGTGCAGAAGCAACAACAGAAACGCCGCTTGGGTGCAGAAATACCAGGTGATAACAAAAGCCGGGGCAGTAGAAGCACCGGTTGAGGGCAGATCAACAGCAGAAAAACCACCAGTTGAATGCAGAAACAACAACAGAAACGCCGCTTAGGTGCAAAATTGTAGGCTGGGTAACAGGGTAGAGCAGCAACAACAGGTCCAACTTTGGGCTGGACAAGGAAAAGCTCCAGGGGAACCAAAAGAAAAGACTGGAGCACTACCAGAAGAGTCACGTTCGAAACCCACAGAGGTGCTCTGGAGTTTCAGAATTTAGAATCCCAGTAGACCACTGCAAATCGTGTAGAAACTGCAGCAAATTGGCTTGTAGACTTGTAGGGACCAAAAGGGAACAGGGCAGCTGCTTGTGTAGAAACTAGGGGCTTTAGTAGGAACACTTAGGGACCGGGGGATATCAATGGCAGGGCACACTTAAAAGGCTCAGGAGGGAACTTGAAGTTCAAACTCGCGAGTACTTATAAGTGGAAACAGTATCCAGGGGCAATTGGCTTGAAAACAGGGACCTTGAGCGCGACACTTATGGACAAGGGAAGCTGCCTGCTTGGAAACAAGGGGAGTAATTAAGGGTAGAAACAGTATCCAGGGGCAATTGGCTTGAAAACAGGTACCTTGAGGGAGATACTTAGGGACCGGGGAAGCTGCTTGCTTGAAAACAGGGGCTTTAGTAGAAACACCTAGGGACCAGAGGGAGGCTTGTGTCTTGAAAACAGTGTCGAACTTGAAGTTCAAGTTGGGGTTGCTTAATAGCGAAATCACTTAGGGATCAGGTAACCCGCGAACACTTAGGGACCAGAGAAACTGTAGTCTTGAAAACAAGGGGGGATAGTAGCTGTAGTCTTGGAAACAAGAGTGCACTAAGTAGGAGGTACTTAGGGATCGGTTG
The DNA here is from genome assembly GCA_037355855.1 of Pseudo-nitzschia pungens. Classification (NCBI taxonomy): domain Eukaryota; phylum Bacillariophyta; class Bacillariophyceae; order Bacillariales; family Bacillariaceae; genus Pseudo-nitzschia; species Pseudo-nitzschia pungens. The sequence goes on from CM074758.1 coordinate 4,179,595, forward strand.
GTCTTGGCTTGAAAACGGCTTGAAAACAGATGTAGTAGGGGGAGCCTTAAGCGATAACACTTAGGGACTGGGGGGCTTGGCTAGGAAACAGGGTAGCTCTTAAGTGAAAGGTACTTAAGAAGCAGGAGGCTATTGGCTTGAAAATAGGGAGGGAACTGGAAGATATGCTCGCGAGAACTTGCAAATACTTAGGGATCAGCAAGCAGGAACCTTCTAGAAGGGGGGGGTATGTGTGTGTTCGACAACTTCAACTTGAAAAGACTTAGGAAACTCAGCAAGGAACCTTGAAGAATGTAGAACGTTAAGTGGATATCACTTAAGGGGCTTGAAAGACTGTATAGCGTTAAATAATAAGGTAGCTTGAAAACAGATCGAAAAAAACAAACCGAGCTCGGAGACAAAGCGGAAGCCAAACAGCAGCTGTAGAATTAGTACTGGATGCGCTGTAGAATTTATGTGTCCTTTTGCTTGTTGCCGAAGCTCGTTGCTGCCGAATCGATCGACCGACCGGCAGAGGAAACAAGCAACCACAGCAACCAAAGGAAGCAAGGAGCAGCCAAACAAACAGCAGAATCAGATAGGGGAGGTCTCTGTTAATAGGTGTAGTGCTTGGTTTTGTTGTAGGAGCTTTAGAAGTGAGTGAGATATCAAAGGGGAAAGTTGTGTAGAAATCTACGTGTTTTAAGTACTGGAACATCGGAACGTCGGACAAAATTGCGCGTCGCAAAATTGTGGATCCACCAGATTACAACAGACTATATCAGCCCGATTCTATGCTGACAATCTAACCAGTTTATGCAAGTCCTATGTTTGCCCAGACCACTGCATCAAATACAAGAACCAGAACTCTCAATATGGCAAACTGCCACTGTAACACTCTAAGGTAGGAATTCGGAGTAGTATGTAAAATTGTGAATGCTTAGATACTTTACGAGATATTGTTATGCAACAATTTGCGCATCGCGCATTTTGTCCGACGTTCCGATGTTCCAGTACTAAAAATAGGTAGATTTCTACACAACTTTACCATGCGATATCTCGCTCCCTTTTACACCACCAATCACAACCCCAGGACCTACATGTATTAACCAAGACCTGCGCTCTTTGTTTCTGCTATTGTTTCAGTTGCTGGCTGCTTCTTTTGGTTGATTTGGTTGCCAATTCACCACTCGGCCGATCGATCGAGCAGCAGCAACAACCAAAACAAAACCGACACATAATTTTCTACAGCACTTCCAGTACAGATTCTACCGTACAGCAAAACCGACAACAACGTTGTATTTCTGCTTCGATCTGTTTCCCAGCTCCATTCCAAGGCCCTTAAGTATATCTTATACTTAATGCTCTACACTGTTTCCAAGCTGCTTAAGTGATTCTCACTTAATGTTCTTCCACTGTAGGAATATTTCTACACGAAATTCCAGATGTCATCTGTTTTCAAGTCTACTGCCCTGCTGGACCATATGTGTTTTCGCTTATGGTCCTACTGTTTTATGACCCAAGCCCCAAAGCCGCTAAGTACAGTTTGCTTAAGGCTCCACCACCTACATATACCTCTCAGGTGTACAGTATAAATGTCATCTGTTTTCAAGTCTACTGCCCTGCTGGACCATATGTGTTTTCGCTTATGGTCCTACTGTTTTATGACCCAAGCCCCAAAGCCGCTAAGTACAGTTTGCTTAAGGCTCCACCACCTACATAACCCTCTCAGGTGTACAGAATAATTGTCATCTGTTTTCAAAACTACTGCCCTGCTGGATCATAAGTGTTTTCGCTTATGGTCCTACTGTTTCCTGACCCAAGCCCCAAAGCCGCTAAGTACAGTTCGCTTAAGGCTCTCCTACCTACATAACCCTCTCAGGTGCACACTTCAACTGTCATCTGTTATCAAGTCTACTGCCCTGCTGGACCATAAGTGTTTTCGCTTAAGGTCCTATTGTTTTTTGACCCAAGCCCCAAAGCCGCTAAGTACAGTTTGCTTAAGGCTCTCATACCTACATATACCTCTCAGATGCATTCTTCAACTGTCATCTGTTTTCAAGTCTACTGCCCTGCTGGACCATAAGTGTTTTCGCTTAAGGTCCTACTGTTTTTCTGACCCAAGCCCCAAAGCCGCTAAGTACAGTAAAGTACAGTTCGCTTAAGGCTCCACCATCTACATATACCTCTCAGATGCACACTTCAACTGTCATCTGTTTTCCAGTCTACTGCCCTGCCGGACCATAAGTGATATTTCCTTATGTCCACCTGTTTTTTGACCCAAGCCCCAAAGTCGCTAAGTATTCTTTACTTAATGCACCACCACCATTATATACCCCTCCAGTTCACAGTACAGCTGAGACCTGTTTTCAAGCCTACAGCCCTGATGGTCCATAAGTGTTATCACTTAGAGCCCTTGTTTCCAAGCTACTACGGGAGAGCAAGTTCAAGTTCTAACAGAAGGCCAGCTGTTACGAATTTGAATTTGGTAGTAGGCTCCACTGCCTCTACGTGGCTACTACTAAGTTCGAACAGGAGGACAGCTGTTCCGAATTTGGTAGTAGGCTCTGCACTTTATGTACCATACAGTGGTAAGGAATGTGTTCGGGGCTGACTACTCGCATTACTGATGCTGCAGTCCAGCATTTAGAGAGGAGTTTTGCTTTTGTACGCTGACCACTTGCATTACTGATATAATATAATATACGTATTTAAATAACTTTAATCACCGAAGGTGAAACTAAATTACTCAGTCTGTAACCAGACTTTAACGTCGCCTCCATCATAGAGTCAGGACCCCAAGTGGCAGAACGACAAATTTTCAAACAAACCTTGAACATCAAGCAGGGAAAAGGACAAACAAGTCCCACAAAATAGGGACTTGAGAGAAAGTGAAATGGGAATGAAGATCTTGGGATAAGATCCAGTATCAAAAGGGATGGGACAGGATAAGAAGCAGGAACAGAAGTCAAAACCAAGGTACAAAGTGTAATCAACCCTGAGGTCCAGTAAGCCAGGCTCTGAGAAGAGCAGCCTCTTGTTGGTATGGCTGCACCGGTGGGACAGGCGCTGCATATTGCTTCCTTGCAAGGTGGATGGTTGCAAGCCACTGCCGCTTGGCAGTCAGGGTGTAACCTTGTAGGACGTGGAAAGGGGTTTGTAACAGGGAGTGTGACTGGGGAAGTGCACCAGCTGCACCAATTGCCAATTCTGAAGTGATGGAAGCATCAAGAGATTGGTGTTGTTCAGCATCAAGGGTACCCCCAGGACCATGGAGTCATTCATTCCTATAAGTCCAAAGATCCCAGGAGGTAAGAAAGAACTGATGGATGATAGCTGTAGCCCAACGTTTGGGAGAGCGCTTGCTTCCAATGTGGGAGTAGTATTCAGCCTGAATTTGGTACCAGCGAGGAGACCACCTACCAAGAAGCCAGTTGTGCCAGCCAATAGTCCTCTGTGCCCTGACAGCAGACGCAATTGCAAGTGAGTAGGATGATGGATAAATGGTCTGGCCCTTCCAAACTCTGGTGAGAAGATCCACAATGGCAACAACCAATGATGGATCAGTTTGTTCAACTTCAAGCCTCTTCTGCAGGGGTCCCTTGAAAGCTGACACACTGTGCTGTACTGCCCCAGTGTCCTTGCAGGAGAGCACATGAGAAACCTTCTCGTTGTCTGCATCACACAATGGGCACCTGGAGTGATCCTGATACTGGTAGTGAAGTAGTTGGTTGCCAACACCAATGCATCCAGAAGCAAATTTGACAAACCACCGTTGCATGCCAGGAGGTAATCGCTTGAAGGCATACAGATGGGCACACCAATGGATGGAACTCAAAACAGGTTGTGGAATGGGAATATCATGGTGGGTCTGCCAGTATTTAAGAAGAGGAGGACCAGAAATGGCAACATGCAGAGCATTCTGATCAAACCTTGAACACTTGCATCCATTGAGAGAAAATGCCCAAGGCTCAAACACAAGTCTGGGATAGTGATGGGCAGAAGCGTTATGGGCAGAGAGAAATGCCTTTGCCATGCTGTCAACCTGATGATTGCGAAGGGCCCACCAATCAAGAAAGATTCCAGCTTGATGGCCCTGAACCCACTGAAAGTGCACAGAGATTGGCAGGGCAGAAATCATGTTTCTGATGACATAAACATAATCAAAAGACTTCTGGGAAATAACCAAAGGCCAAGATCCCTGAGCCTGTTTGAGAGCTGTGTCACCATCCAGAGCAATAGTGATAGAGCCAGAAGCAATATCAAAAAGATTCACCAGAGCAGTGCAACAGGTAAGAACTCCAATGATACCCGCCAGTTCACTCCTGTAGGATGACTGATCCTCAGGGGATCCACTGACAAAATTACAGCCAGTGAGGAACAATGAAACAGTCTTGGTGGAGGTATTGGGTGACAAAATGAAAGCAGAAGTTCCTCTGAGAAGGTCCGGATCAAATGAACCATCACATACAGCACTGGCAGTACCATTCTGAATAGCATCAACAAGGGTCTGACAGCCAGCCTGTGGTAGGGAATATTTGTGGAGAAGTACTCCTGGAGACGCACAGAGTGAATCAAAGGCATCTGCAGGGGAGGCTGGAAGAGAATCAAATGGATTGTACTCCAGAGGATCCATGTCAGGAGGTTCGGAAACAAAGGCTGAGGACCCAACAACGCGTACAACTTGTCCGCAAATAACAGGGCAGACAAGCACATCAGCACAGGCTGGTTTGTAAGAAATGAGTTCAGAAGTGACCCTGTATCTGCCCCTGCCCTGGGAGGTGCTCACAATCCAGCCAGTAGAAGTTTTGAAGAATATTCTGTTGGTGGAGGGAGACAAAAACCAAGGCCAGAGAGAAGCTGTCTGGGGAGAGAGCCAATGCCCAAGATGAAAAGAAGGAGCCAGTGCCCTGGCTGCAGGGGGTGGACAGGGGGGAAGAAAACAGGTCTGAAGTGCCTTAGTCCATAAGCGCTTTGCTGCTGGAGGCCAAGATGGAGGACATCTCGGCCAGTCAAGATGATCCCTCAAGTGATTGGAGGAGGTCAGCTGGAAAGCCATGGGAGAGAGTCTTTTTCCATCTGGAGTACAAATGTCAGCAAGGGAAATAGCCTTGAGGGACATGCGCATGTGATTCAAGAGGGACAAGTCAGCACCTCTGAAGCCAGAGTTGACAAAGGCTTGCATGAGATAACAGTCATTGGAACGTAACAGAGGAAGATCTGGGAAGTCTTCAAACAAGCTCACAGGGTGAACAGAGAAAAACTTCCACACATGTTTGTACCAGCAAGGAGTGACGTAGGAAGCAAAAGGATGATATGGTGTGACACCAAGATGGAGAGGAATGCCAAGTTCGAGCCGTAGAGACTCAGCAGTTAGCCTGAGAATCCTACCAGTTTGTGAGGACCTGACAGATTCCTGAAAGAGGGTGGCAATATGACTGAACTCTTGGAGGAGGTATGGATGGATGAATCCAAAGCCTTGATAGAGGGAAGGACCATAGAACACATGTCTGGGAAATGTCCGCGACATCCCTGCTTTATTCAGCACAGGAACAAGAGCTGGGTGAATTATCTTAGTCCAAGTGGCCTCATCAAGTTGCGTGACAGGCATGGGGTATTCAACAGACTTCATGAAAGAATACTTGAAGGTGTAGAGGGATGCGCGCTTCTCACACTTGGAAGCCCTGAGTTGAGAGCCAAAAGACTGAGACTGTGACTTCATGTGAGCAATCTGTGCTTCCTCATTGCCATCCATGGAGATAAAAACCCCAAGAGTCTTGTCAGCATGGTCAACTTCAAAACGATCCAGGGTAGCGCGATTGCCATTCTTGTCAGCAACTGAGAAGTCACCAGGCATGTCAGCAATGGAGCGATAATCCCAACCGGATCCATTCCATTTGAAATCAATCAAATAACAGAAGGATTTGGCAGGTTCAATAGCACCACCAGTGGCAATAATCCCACCAGCCCACCGGTCAAGAGCTTCCTGAAAGTCAACAGCTAATTCCTCACCAGATGTGGAGGAATCAGAGCCAGCACAAAACAAATCTGTGTCATCCACAAAGGCAAAACCCACAAGAGAAACCAGTTGCAGTGACAATGAAGTGATAAGATGGACACCATGCCCAGCCTGTTGCATCATTCGGAAGACAATTGTTGACACCAAAGCCCAAAGAGTTGGACCAATACCATTGCCTTGGCCACAACCACTGAGAGGAACAGGTTCATCACCATACACAGGACCTGACCGACCAAAACCAGTTTTGATGTGGTGCTTGGCAAGTTGCAAAGTAGACAAAAGAACCTCACACACATGTGCAGGAACCCCAAAACTTTGGAGAGTGAGACCTGCAATGGGATGAGAGATCCTATCATAGCAGCCCTTGGCATCATTCATAGCAACAGCACCAGATCTGCGCTTCTGCCTCAACACATCACAGATGAGCTTCTTGTTCAGGCAGGTGTTGATGGCCTTGTGGTGTTTCCTGCTTCCATGTTGATCAACAGCCACGGCATTGGCACGTTCAGCATGGGCAAGAATTCGTCTGCCAATCATCTTGTTGTTGATTTGGAACTCAGGAGACATCAGCTGAATAAGCCTCATCTTATCCACTCTATATTCACCAGGTTTCTTGAAGATCTCAACATCAGTGATGACCTGCCAAGCAGAAGGAGAGAAGCCAACAATCAATGGGACGGATCTCAGGAGAGTGTCAAACTTGTTCAACTGTGGATCAAGGGCAAAAGCCTTGTGGTGTGCAAAACTCAAACAAGAAGGTTCACTTGCTGTGCGTTCCCTCTGACGTTTCCAGGCAGCAGCATTGTCAGCTGGACACACTGAATAGTCAAAGGGGGGCAAACTCAGAATAGAGTCAGGGACTTTGAGACAGGCAAGAAATTCAGAAAGGTATTTGTCAGTGGCAGGAGGAGGGATGTATGTGCCATCAAGGACTTGGGGAGCAGCATGGGCAGTGCCTAGGTAGCCAAAGTCTTGAATGAAGGAGGGAGTCATGGAAGGAGTGCCAAGACACTGCTGTTGACGTCGGACATTGGATGCAGCCATAGCTGGTACCATAGTAGACTGGGACTCCAAGACCTGTTCAACACCATCATGGCCAACTGCAATAGCGCGCAAGACTGCTGACTTGTTGACACGTCCCCGAATAGACCGAGCAGCGAGACCAAGCTCTCGTTGAAGACGTTCCCTACGCATCCTGGCACGAATCTGAGAAGCATGCTGGTTGTGAGGCTTGCCTTCAGCAAGAAGTGCATCCACCAGGCCTTGATTGAAGGAGTCTCTCCATGAGGGGGCCAATTTCTTCACCGCCCGGTATTGTTTGTAAGCTTGTTTCAGATGGAGGAGAGCACTGGAAAGGTCACTGTGTTCTCCTTTGTAGAGAGAAAGCTTGCAGGCCAACCTTTTCAAAACAGTATGACTGGTGGACACACCCTGTCTCAACTTAACAACACGCCGCCAAAAGTCAATGGTATCACGATAGACTTGCAGCTTAGGTGACCATGGAACCAAACCAGCTCTAGTGTGGCAGAGGTTTTGTTCAACAGAGAGCCTGAGAGAGGTAGAGGTTTCATGGAGTACTTCATATGTGGTGATGAGATCAGTGCGCACAGAAATATCCCCAGACTGAAACTGAGCCAGTAGGTGCTCCAGCTTAGCTTGGAGAGAAAACACTCCAGCCTTGAGAAAGCAGTGCCTCACTCGCTTGAAATACCGTTGTCGCAGATGAGGATGGGAGGACTGGAGTTTGGAAAGAGAGAATCTCACAGGAGGTGGCAAATATTTGCCCATGATGCTGCCATTACAAACCTCAATCCAGAGCATGCGATGGTCAGATTCCATACCATGGGCACCTCCAAAGGGACAATACCCAGCCCTGAGAACATCAACATTCTCAGAGACCCAAATGGCATCAATTGGTGTTCTGGTAGTGTTTCGGTTGTGAGTGGCAGGAGGAGAAGACGTACTATGAAGGGTAAGAATGGCATCTCTGAAACCAAGAGCCTTGAGCTCAAAAGACAAGCCATCAGTCCTGACATCAGAATTCTGGTCAATCCCAACAATGACTTGATCACCTGCACCCAGACAGACTTGAAGGGCAGCAGTCAGATCCCTGTGAAAAAGAATGCATGGATTGGGACTGAAAAGATTTTCAGCGGCTTGAAAGTATCGGTACTGTTGATTCCAGACTGAGCCAAGATCCCTATCATTTTCAACTGGGCAGTAGGCAGAAAACATGGTGACGTTGTAGCCATCCCTGCCCTGAAACTTGACAAAGGACCATCTGCCAAGACCAGATGGATCAGCTCCATGTGCAACCTTGTGTGAGCTGAACAGCTGGTCAATGGAAAAACCTGTACCGCCAGGCTGAAGCCAAGAGCAGGCAGAAGCTTCATGCTTGTTGTTAGCAAGATAAGAAAAACTTGAGGGACTGACATTCTTCATGCGCCGATTGAAAAGATCACAGGGCAGGAGTTTGGATTCATTCAAACAATGTTCAGCAAAAAGAGCCACACTGGCATTGCTCTTGACAAATTGACGGGCGTTGTGCTTGGACATGGACATAAAGGCAGCTCTGCGCTGTGGTCCAATGTTTTGGAATGTGATGATGGTGGAGTTAGAGGATGGAGCTTGAGGGAAGGAATGACCAAAAGTGTCAGAATCCTTAGCAGCAAGAGATTCTCCATGAAGAGTTAATTGGACAAAATGAGGGACAGGGGAAGAGTCGGAGGGGGAAAAGGGAGAAACAGGAGAAGCATTGATGGGATTTGGATTGGAAGGCATCCCATCACACCTCATACCAGAAGAGCTAACCATGATCAGAAGGAAACCGAGTCTGTCGCACGGAAGAAAGAGTTGCCGGAGCTGATTTGGTGGAGACATTGGCATGGCTCAAATCACTGACACTAGCATCATGACTGGAAGAGAATGCAATTGCAGCAACTCCAAGCCTCAATGCAGAAGCTGCATCTTCCCCACCACCGGCAGCAGGAACTGCAGTTGAGGACTCAGGAGAGGCCACAGGGAGGTCACCTGCCATGGCATCATGGGGAGGGTCAGGAACTTCAGGGGGAACAACAGGAGAGAGACCAGGGGAGGCATCAGTCTTGGCCACATGGGTAGGATCACCGCCAGGAGGAACAGCACCTGCAGGCGCTGAGGCCTGGACATCAGTGAGATTGGAAGTGCCGGTCGCTAAAGTATCCATGGATTGAGAATCATCAAAGCCTCCACCACCACTGTCAGCACGGGCTTGGAGGTTAAAGTGCAGATCTAGATCAAAAGTGAGGTCGGGGGCAAGGTCAACTGACAAGTCATCATCAACAAGTTCCCAATCTCTTGCATCCCCATCACACAATTTGCGCGAAGCGCATTTTGTCCGACGTTCCGATGTTCCAGTACTAAAAATACGTAGATTTCTACACAACTTTACCATGCGATATCTCGCTCCCTTATACACCCCCAATCACAACCCCAGGACCTACATGTATTAACCAAGACCTGCGCTCTTCGTTTCTGCTATCGGTTCAGTTGCTGGATGCTTCGTTTGGTTGCTTTGGTTGCCAATTCACCACTCGGCGGCCGATCGAGCAGCAGCAGCAGCAGCAAACCGACACATAATTTTCTACAGCACTTCCAGTACAGATTCTACCGTACAGCAAAACCGACAACGTTGTATTTCTGCTTCGATCTGTTTCCCAGCTCCATTCCAAGGCCCTTAAGTATATCTTATACTTAATGTTCTACACTGTTTCCAAGCTGCTTAAGTGATTCTCACTTAATGTTCTACATTCTTCGAAGTTCCTTGCTGAGTCCTCTTAAGTCTTTTCAAGTCGAAGTTCACGAACAGCCCCTTCCACTGTAGGAATCTTTTTTAAAAAAAAAAAAGAAATTCTGTCATCTGTTTTCAAGTCCATTGCCCTGCTGGACCCTAAGTGTTTTCACTTATGGTCCTACTGTTTCTTGACCCAAGCCCCAAAGCCGCTAAGTACAGTTTGCTTAAGGCTCCACCACCTACATAACCCTCTCAGGTGTACTGTATAAATGTCATCTGTTTCCAAGTCTACTGCCCTGATGGACCCTAAGTGTTTTCGCTTATGGTCCTACTGTTTCCTGACCCAAGCCCTAAAGCCACTAAGTACAGTTTGCTTAAGGCTCCCCTACCTACATATACCTCTCAGATGCATTCTTCAACTGTCATCTGTTTTCAAGTCTACTGCCCTGATGGACCATAAGTGTTTTCGCTTATGGTCCTACTGTTTCCTTACCCAAGCCCCAAAGCCGCTAAGTACAGCTTGCTTAAGGCTCTCCTACCTACATATACCTCTCAGATGCACACTTCAACTGTCATCTGTTTTCAAGTCTACTGCCCTGCTGGACCATAAGTGTTCTCACTTAAGGTCCTACTATTTCCTGACCCAAGCCCCAAAGCCGCTAAGTACAGCTTGCTTAAGGCTCTCCTACCTACATAACCCTCTCAGATGCACACTTCAACTGTCATCTGTTTTCAAGTCTACTGCCCTGATAGTCCATAATTGTTTTTGATTATGGACCTACTGTTTTTATGACCCAAGCCCCAAAGCTGCTAAGTACATGTTACTTAACGCACCACCACCTACATATACCCCTCCAGTTCACAGTACAGCAGAGACCTGTTTTCAAGCCTACAGCCCTGATGGTCCATAAGTGTTTTCACTTAAAGGCCCTGTTTCCAAGCTACTACAGGAGAGCAAGTTCAAGTTCGAACAGAAGGCCAGCTGTTACGAATTTGAATTTGGTAGTAGGCTCCACCGCCTCGTGTCTCCTACTATGAAGTTCGAACAGAAGGACAGCTGTTACGAATTTGGTAGTAGGCTCCGTACTATATGTACCATACAGTGGTAAGGAATGTGTTTGGGGCACTCGCATTACTGATGCTGCAACACAGCATGCTGAGACCAGTTTCGCTTGCGTCAGCTGACCACTTGCATTACTGATACTATGTATCTGAGGAAGGGTTTTGCTTGTGTCAGCTGACCACTCCAAGCATTACTGATGCTGTACAGCGGCATGCAAGGGACAGTTTTGCTTGTGTTTTTCCCTTTCACGTTCTTGTTACCCCCTCACCTGTACGACTTGCAACAGCAGAGTCTGTTGTGCTCTGGACTGGTTCGTTTTTTCCTGTTTCTTACCAAGGTTCGTTTGCAAAATAGTCGTCCTTACAACCTGGGGCCTATTCCCCATGGTTGAGGCGGCGCGTCGTTCTACAACTTGGGGCCTAACCTCTCTTCGATTGAGGCGACGATAAAGTCTGGTTACAGACTGAGTAGCTTTTAACCACCTTCGGTGGATTTTCCTACTTAAATAAGTATATTATATTATATTATATCTTGCATCCCCATCACCAAAAAAGGGAAGAGAGTCATCCTGCATTGGATCTGCAGCAGGTGCAGTTTCCACAACACAATTGACAGCAGCATCCCAATGGTAAGCTTCCATTTCAGTCAAGCACTCAGAAGAGAACCATTGGCGAACACAAGAACCATAATGAGCTTCCAGTATAATAGGCAGGAAAGACAACATGGCCATTGCTTCAGCCTTGGTAGTGATATTGTACAAAGCAAGGATCTCGCCTCGGTATGAACTGGTATCAACAGAAAGAAAAAGAGGCCATGACCAATTGTCACGGGTTCGGATGCCCAGAAGCACACTGCGCAGTGTCTTCAAACCCAGCCCTTGGCCCAAGTCAACTGGAAGATCAAGATCAACTACCCCCAGAACAGGAGCAGTTTCATGGCTCTCAATAAATTTGGCTTGGCGGTGCTTAGCCTGGCGAACAGTCTTGAGCTTGGAGGGGGGAAGAGGTCTGTCAGAAGGATTGGTAGCTGTCTCAATAAACTTGTAGAATTTACCATCAGGTAAAGAGGCAATGTCTGAAGGTTTGCAACGGTTGAACTGGGCTTTGAGGAGCTTAACAGTTTGGGCGCGCTTTGTTGCATCACATAAAACATGAGCAGCCAGAACCGGATTGGGATCAGGAGTTCTGGAGTTGTCAAGGCTGATAGTCTTCCTGATAACAGCAATAGGACACGCCTGAAACCTGGGATGAGTTTGAAGCAATTCGTTGTAGTGGTCAAGATCAAAACTCTGCATGTAAGATCCAAGGAGAAAGCCACATGTGACAATAACTGGGGCCTGTATGTGGTCATATTTCAGGTCCATATCACGGTCTCTGAGCCTCTGGAGCAATTGTGCTGAAAAGAGTTTCTCCAGGGAAGCACTGTGTCCCACAAAGAAGCGTAGATGAGGAGCAGTTCTACTGCGAAGCCAGAGCTGAGCAACATACAATTCCAAGGTCTTCCTGTCAGGAAGTGTCGTCCAAAACTTGGTAACAGGCTTGGCCTTGGGGTTGAGCCTGGCTCTGGAGGGAAAAACATACAACACCAGGCGCTTGTCAACAGTCCATAGAAGATCCAAAGCTTCCTTGAGAGACTTGAGCAGCTCATCATATAGTTCCCCAGGGCGTGGTGACATCAACCTTGGAAGGGACAGAGTGACATAAGAACTATGAGAACACTTGGTGCCAGCAGTGACATCCACTGGAGCTCTAGAATCACTGGAGCAAACCCCTCGGCGTTGGAGGAAATGCCCAGCAGAGGAGGACAAGACAGTAGCATCACCACCACCAGGAAGAAAGGACACTGATTTGGAAGTGGAAGATTTGGAAGTGGAAGCATCATCAGCCACTGGTGGCGCAGGTGTAGGAGGGCGCTTCTTGAAATGCCAATGAGAACCAAGCACCTGATTGGCTGCCCACCATACTTTGCCTTCAGTACTAGGCAAAAGGTTGCCTTCACAATACAGGTCATCAAAACACTCAGGAGACATCTTGACCAAACCAATAAGACATTGCTTCAGAGCCTGGCCAGGTGGTTGCTTGGTCCAGGCTGGGGCAGAGTCTTGAAAGCAAGCAGAGGCAATAGAAGCCAAGGAAGCTACAGAGGCATTGCGCCAGTCTGGAGTGTCCGGAAAAACCTGAGCATAAACAGGAGGGATGGCAGTCCGGCAAATATCATGGATGGATTTTTTGTCTTTACCCTCCTTCTTGCTGAAAAAGTGTGTGGGGCTTGGACACCCAGCCCATAATCGGGTACCAGTTGGAGATTTTCGAAAGGCATGAATTGCAGATGGTATAGGAGACTTGCCAGAACAGGGACCCTTACCATAAAAACACCAGAAGAAGGAAGCGGAATGAGCCCTGTTGGCAGCAGCCAGAGCCTCCTGGCGTTGGAATTGGCGTGCTTGCTGCTGAGAGGGATCAGACTTCTGGGCAGAGGAAAAGGCAAGAGTAGATTGCTTGAGGATGGATGAAGCAGGGACCTTGCCTGAGGTCCCAGAGCCCTTTGGTGTGTGTCTGGACTTCTGTTGGCCTGGCAGCTGGGAGCCTGCCTGGTTGGATCCTGGCTGCTGGGAGCCTGACTGCGGAGGACCTGACTCCTGGGAGCCTAGCTGAGAAGCTGTTGACAGAGAAGAAGTTTGCAAGGAATCCCCTGGTGCAGAGTCCCCTGGTGCAGATTCCCCTGGTGCAGATTCAGTGCCAAGCATCTCAACATCAGAGAGCACACCTGCAGAAGAAGAAGTCGTCAAGGAATCCCCTGGAGCAGGTTCAGTGCCAAGCATATCAACATCAGAAAGCACACCTGCAGATGAGGACACAGAAGACGATGAAGACATATCATCAACAGAAGACCCAGGCATAGAGGATGAAGAGGCTGATGAGTCAGAGAAAGAGGATGATCTGGTATCAAGAGTAGGAGAGGGAGTAGTAAGAGCAGAGGTGGCACTAGAATGTCTTGGAGGGGTCTTTTGCACAAATGGGCGCTTGTTAGACCGAGTCCCAGAGGCAGACCTAGCAGAAGAAGGAGGTGTGGAAGATCTTTTCTTCCGGGAAGCTGTTTGGGAGGCGGGCCGCCCCTTAGTGGGAGGGGGAGACATTGTACCAGAAGTGGGCAAGGGCCGGGGCAGGAGAAGCACCGGTTGAGGGCAAACAACAGCTGAAAAGCAAGCAAGTGGGTGCTGGACCAACAGCAGACACGCCTCTTGGATGTGCAGGTGCCAGGTGATGACAAAGGCCGGGGCAGGAGAAGCACCGGTTGATGACAAAGGCCGGGGCAGGAGAAGCACCGGGTGATGACAATGGCCGGGGCAGGAGGAGCACCGGTTGAGATCAAAGCAACAACTGAAAAGCAGGCAATTGGGTGTTGGACCAACAGCAGACACGCCTCTTGGATTTAAAAGCCACAGCAGAAAAGCAACCAGCTGGGAGCAGAAGCAACAACAGAAACGCCGCTTTGGATGTAGAGGTGCCAGGTGATAGCAAAAGCTGGGGCAGAAGAAGCAGCAGGTGAAGGCAGAAGCAACAACAGAAACTCCACTTGGGTACAGAACTGCCTGATGATGACAAAAGCCGGGGCAGTAGAATCACCAGTTGAGTGCAGAAGCAACCACAGAAACGCCACTTGGATGCTGAAAAGCCACAGCAGAAAAGCAACCAGCTGGGTGCAGGAGCAACAACAGACACTCCGCTTGGATGTAGAAGTGCCAGGTGATGACAAAAGCCGGGGCAGTAGAAGCACCAATTGAATGCAGAAGCAACAACAGAACCGCCACTTGGGTGCAGAAATGCCTGATGATGACAAAAGCTGGGGCAGTAGAATCACCAGTTGAGTGCAGAAGCAACCACAGAAACGCCACTTGGATGCTGAAAAGCCACAGCAGAAAAGCAACCAGCTGGGTGCAGGAGCAACAACAGACACGCCGCTTGGATGTAGAAATGCCAGGTAAGGACAAAAGCCGGGGCAGTAGAAGCACCAATTGAATGCAGAAGCAACAACAGAACCGCCACTTGGGTGCAGAACTGCCTGATGATGACAAAAAGCGGGGTGGTAGAATCACCAGTTGAGTGCAGAAGCAACCACAGAACCGCCACTTGGATGCTGAAAAGCCACAGCAGAAAAGCAACCAGCTGGGTGCAGGAGCAACAACAGACACGCCGCTTGGATGTAGAAGTGCCAGGTGATGACAAAAGCCGGGGCAGTAGAAGCACCAATTGAATGCAGAAGCAACAACAGAACCGCCACTTGGGTGCAGAAATGCCTGATGATGACAAAAGCTGGGGCAGTAGAATCACCAGTTGAGTGCAGAAGCAACAACAGAACCGCCACTTGGATGCTGAAAAGCCACAGCAGAAAAGCAACCAGCTGGGTGCAGGAGCAACAACAGACACGCCGCTTGGATGTAGAAGTGCCAGGTGAGGACAGATGCCAGGGCAGTAGAAGCACCAGTTGAAAGCAGAAGCAACAGCAGAAAACCTCCAGTGGAGTGCAGAAGCAACAACAGAAACAACAGAAACGCCGCTTTGGATGTAGAGGTGCCAGGTGAGAGCAAAAGCCGGGGCAGTAGAAGCACCAGTTGAATGCAGAAGCAACAACAGAACCGCTGCTTGGATGAAGAAATGCCAGTTGATGACAAAGGCCAGGCCACAGCAGAAAAGCAACCAGCAGTTGAGTGCAGAAGCAACAACAGAAACGCCGCTTGGGTGCAGAAATACCAGGTGATAACAAAAGCCGGGGCAGTAGAAGCACCGGTTGAGGGCAGATCAACAGCAGAAAAACCACCAGTTGAATGCAGAAACAACAACAGAAACGCCGCTTAGGTGCAAAATTGTAGGCTGGGTAACAGGGTAGAGCAGCAACAACAGGTCCAACTTTGGGCTGGACAAGGAAAAGCTCCAGGGGAACCAAAAGAAAAGACTGGAGCACTACCAGAAGAGTCACGTTCGAAACCCACAGAGGTGCTCTGGAGTTACAGAATTTAGGAGCTCCAGTAGACCACTGCAAATCGTGTAGAAACTACAGGGAAAATTCTGGTAGTTCTGTCAGGAGTTGCGGGCAAATGGATAGAAGTACCACTTTTGGCCCTGTAGAATTTACGTAGGGGGGATAGTTGCTGCTTGCTTGGAAAGGGGCTTTAGTAGGAACACTTAGGGACCGGGGGATATCAATGGCAGGGCACACTTAAAAGGCTCAGGAGGGAACTTGAAGTTCAAACTCGCGAGTACTTATAAGTGGAAACAGTATCCAGGGGCAATTGGCTTGAAAACAGGGACCTTGAGCGAGACACTTAGGGACCAGGGAAGCTGCTTGCTTGAAAACAGGGGCTTTAGTAGAAACACCTAGGGACCAGAGGGAGGCTTGTGTCTTGAAAACAGTGTCGAACTTGAAGTTCAAGTTGGGGTTGCTTAATAGCGAAAACACTTAGGGATCAGGGAACTCGCAAACACTTAGGGACCAGGGAAATTGTAGTCTTGAAAACAAGGGGCTGTAGTAGCTGTAGTCTTGGAAACAAGAGTGCAATAAGTAGGAGGTACTTAGGGATCGGTTGGTCTTGGCTTGAAAACAGGTGTAGTAGGGGGAGCCTTAAGCAAAAACACTTAGGGACTAGGGGGCTTGGCTAGGAAACAGGGGTACTCTTAAGTGATAAACACTTAAGGAGCGGTGGGCAATTGGCTTGAAAATAAAGGGGGAACTGGAAGATATGCTCGCGCGAACTTGCAAGTACTTAAGGATCAGCGCGTAGGAACCTTCTAGAAGGGGAGTGTATATGTGTTCGGTCTTGAAGAATGTAGAACGTTAAGTGGGTTTGACCTTGAAGAATGTAGAACGTTAAGTGGGTATCACTTAAGGGGCTTGGAAGACTGTATAGCGTTAAATGAAAAGGTAGCTTGAAAACAGATCGAAAAACAAACCGAGCTCGGAGACAAACTGAGCGTGGAGACTAACCGGAGCAGAGCTGCTGTAGAAATTAGTACTGCAATTGCTGTAGAAAATTATGTGTCCTTGTTTTCGGTCGTGTTGCTTGTTGCTTGCCGACCGGCCGACCGACAGGAAACAAGGAACCAAAGCAACCAAAGGAAGCAAGGAGCAGCCAAACAAACAGCAGAATCAGATAGGGGAGGTCTCTGTTAATAGGTGTAGTGCTTGGTTTTGTTGTAGGAGCTTTAGAAGTGAGTGAGATATCAAAGGGGAAAGTTGTGTAGAAATCTACGTGTTTTAAGTACTGGAACATCGGAACGTCGGACAAAATGCGCGATGCGAAAATTGTATTACTGATACTATGTATCTGAGGAAGGGTTTTGCTTGTGTCGGCTGACAACTAGCATTACTGATGCTTTACAGCAGCATTCCAGGGACAGTTTTGCTTGTGTCTTTCCCTTTCACGTTCTTGTTACCCCGTCTCCTGTACGCTTTGCAACAGCAGTGTCTGTTGTGCTCTGGACTGGTTTGTTTTTTTCCTGTTTCTTACCAAGGTTCGTTTGCAAAATAGCCGTATTTACAACCTGGGGCCTATTCCCCATGGTTGAGGCGGCGCGTCGTTCTACGACTTGGGGTCCTGACTCTTCGATTGAGGCGACGATAAAGTCTGGTTACAGACTGAGTAGCTTTTAACCACCTTCGGTGGATTTTCCTACTTAAATAAGTATATTATTATTATTATTACGAGATATTGTTATGCAAAATTGAGAATGGAGACATATAAAATTTGGAGTCGTGAGCATAGCCACATTTCGGAATGCTCTGCCATAAATGTTGATTCATTGTCGGTTCCCACGATTAGGCATATATTCTATTCTGGGACTCGACTGTATTAATTAGAACACATATAAAAATGTATTCATGACTGAAGATATTCAATTCCCATGTGGGATTCGGTTAATTATTCAGTCGTAACCTACTAGTGTACGCTAGCATGTTACATAGTGCCTCATGATTGAACGAATTCCACGATTAAGCCCATCCGTTAAGCCGACCAGTGGTTCGCAGACGAATCTGAGTCTTCTGATTGGCTCATTCGAATATCCGGGATTTCATTTGGTTGAACCGGTTCTTGATATGGAGTAATCTTTCGAATGTTCACTGTTTCCACTATCGAGGGCGCTTTCTGCAATCGTACAGTTCCATTATTGTTGACTTGACTGATCACAAAGGGACCGGTCTTCCGAGGTTGCAGCTTATCGGGATCCGGCTCCTGCATCCATACTTTGTCATCGACTTGAAAGGTATGGTTGATTCTTTTGGCATTGTCTCTTAGTAAATTCTTGTTAATTCCCTGTTGCCGGAGGTTTTGAAACGCTAGTAGATTGGAGGTCAGTGGCAGATCAATCAGCATGTCACGATTGAATACCAGGGAACCTGGAGATGCCTGTAGAGCAGCATTGACAGCACACCTGGAGGCGTGCATGCAAGTCGAGAGGGCATTATCCATGAGCTGACTAGCTCTGGTGTTGGCTTGAGGGGGATTAACATGGATTAGAACTCTGAGGATGTCTGCAACAGTATGATGAACTCTTTCACAGATGGCGTTTGACTGGGGGTTCTTTACTGTAGTGGGAATGGACTGAATCCCATACTGCTTGAGTGTGGTCTGGAATTCAGCTCCTAGGAATTCTCCACCGTTGTCATGGACACACCTGATGGGTCTTGGGTATCTTGAGAGCCAGCAGTTCTTGAATTGGTCTGAGACATGTTGGGAGGACTTGTCTCTGATTTGGATGATCTGTAGTAAGTTGGTGACTGGATCAATACAAGTTAGGGCCTTGAAGTTATAGTTCTTGCCCTGAGCTGTAATCTTCCATGGGCCTATGAGGTCCACATGAATCTCGTTGAATGGCGCTAGTGGGGCTTCTTTCGGTGGAAGCTTCCCATACTTGGAGTGTTGATTCTTGTATTTAATGCAGTTGTCGGGGCAGATGTAGGCCTTGCAAAGGTTGGATAGATTATCCGCGTAGAATCTTGAAGAGATAGTCTGGTAAAGCCTGGTGGATCCACAATGACCCAACAGAAGATGATACCACTTGATTGTATCATCAATAAGTGTTGAAGGAATGTAAATTCTCCAACTATCTGGGTTAGACTGGTTCGCATAACATAGCATTTGATTGCCTTCTAATTCTTGGTAGAAGAAGGCTTTAGATTGAGTCTTGAACTTGATGGTAGGGTCCTTTTGTTGATGGAGATAGATAGTTGAATAGTTCACCGGGCATTCCATTGTAACACTCTAAGGTGGAAATTTCAAAGTAGTATGAATAATTGTGTGTTATTTCACTTTACGAGATGGGATTAAAATTAGAGAGAGGAAATAATGAGCGATGAGGTCATCGCGACCTCTTCATATAATCTACATCCCTGTATATAACATATATTCTGTATGTAACCTTAATCGTACGATCGCTCTCTTCTGCATGCCTGTTCATACATAATAATAATAATATACGTATTTAAATAACTTTAATCACCAAAGGTGAAACTAAATTACTCAGTCTGTAACCAGACTTTAACGTCGCCTCCATCATAGAGTCAGGACCCCAAGTGGCAGAACGACAAATTTTCAAACAAACCTTGAACATCAAGCAGGGAAAAGGACAAACAAGTCCCACAAAAAAGGGACTTGAGAGAAAGTGAAATGGGAATGAAGATATTGGGATAAGATCCAGTATCAAAAGGGATGGGACAGGATAAGAAGCAGGAACAGAAGACAAAACCAAGGTACAAAGTGTAATCAACCCTGAGGTCCAGTAAGCCAGGCTCTGAGAAGAGCAGCCTCTTGTTGGTATGGCTGCACTGGTGGGACAGGCGCTGCATATTGCTTCCTTGCAAGGTGGATGGTTGCAAGCCACTGCCGCTTGGCAGTCAGGGTGTAACCTTGTAGGACGTGGAAAGGGGTTTGTAACAGGGAGTGTGACTGGGGAAGTGCACCAGCTGCACCAATTGCCAATTCTGAAGTGATGGAAGCATCAAGAGATTGGTGTTGTTCAGCATCAAGGGTACCCCCAGGACCATGGAGTCGTTCATTCCTATAAGTCCAAAGATCCCAGGAGGTAAGAAAGAACTGATGGATGATAGCTGTAGCCCACCGTTTGGGAGAGCGCTTGCTTCCAATGTGGGAGTAGTAGTCAGCCTGAATTTGGTACCAGCGAGGAGACCACCTACCAAGAAGCCAGTTGTGCCAGCCAATAGTCCTCTGTGCCCTGACAGCAGACGCAATTGCAAGTGAGTAGGATGATGGATAAATGGTCTGGCCCTTCCGAACTCTGGTGAGAAGATCCACAATGGCAACAACCAATGATGGATCAGTTTGTTCAACTTCAAGCCTCTTCTGCAGGGGTCCCTTGAAAGCTGACACACTGTGCTGTACTGCCCCAGTGTCCTTGCAGGAGAGCACATGAGAAACCTTCTCGTTGTCTGCATCACACAATGGGCACCTGGAGTGATCCTGATACTGGTAGTGAAGTAGTTGGTTGCCAACACCAATGCATCCAGAAGCAAATTTGACAAACCACCGTTGCATGCCAGGAGGTAATCGCTTGAAGGCAGACAGATGGGCACACCAATGGATGGAACTCAAAACAGGTTGTGGAATGGGAATATCATGGTGGGTCTGCCAGTATTTAAGAAGAGGAGGACCAGAAATGGCAACATGCAGAGCATTCTGATCAAACCTTGAACACTTGCATCCATTGAGAGAAAATGCCCAAGGCTCAAACACAAGTCTGGGATAGTGATGGGCCGAAGCTCTATGAACAGAGAGAAAGGCCTTTGCCATGCTGTCAACCTGATGATTGCGAAGGGCCCACCAATCAAGAAAGATTCCAGCTTGATGGCCCTGAACCCACTGAAAGTGCACAGAGATTGGCAGGGCAGAAATCATGTTTCTGATGACATAAACATAATCAAAAGACTTCTGGGAAATAACCAAAGGCCATGATCCCTGAGCCTGTTTGAGAGCTGTGTCACCATCCAGAGCAATAGTGATAGAGCCAGAAGCAATATCAAAAAGATTCACCAGAGCAGTGCAACAGGTGAGAACTCCAATGATACCCGCCAGTTCACTCCTGTAGGATGACTGATCCTCAGGGGATCCACTGACAAAATTACAGCCAGTGAGGAACAATGAAGCAGTCTTGGTGGAGGTATTGGGTGACAAAATGAAAGCAGAAGTTCCTCTGAGAAGGTCCGGATCAAATGAACCATCACATACAGCACTAGCAGTACCATTCTGAATAGCATCAACAAGGGTCTGACAGCCAGCCTGTGGTAGGGAATATTTGTGGAGAAGTACTCTTGGAGACGCACAGAGTGAATCAAAGGCATCTGCAGGGGAGGCTGGAAGAGAATCAAATGGATTGTACTCCAGAGGATCCATGTCAGGAGGTTCGGAAACAAAGGCTGAGGACCCAACAACGCGTACAACTTGTCCGCAAATAACAGGGCAGACAAGCACATCAGCACAGGCTGGTTTGTAAGAAATGAGTTCAGAAGTGACCCTGTATCTGCCCCTGCCCTGGGAGGTGCTCACAATCCAGCCAGTAGAAGTTTTGAAGAATATTCTGTTGGTGGATGGAGACAAAAACCAAGGCCAGAGAGAAGCTGTCTGGGGAGAGAGCCAATGCCCAAGATGAAAAGAAGGAGCCAGTGCCCTGGCTGCAGGGGGTGGACAGGGGGGAAGAAAACAGGTCTGAAGTGCCTTAGTCCATAAGCGCTTTGCTGCTGGAGGCCAAGATGGAGGACATCTCGGCCAGTCAAGATGATCCCTCAAGTGATTGGAGGAGGTCAGCTGGAAAGCCATGGGAGAGAGTCTTTTTCCATCTGGAGTACAAATGTCAGCAAGGGAAATAGCCTTGAGGGACATGCGCATGTGATTCAAGAGGGACAAGTCAGCACCTCTGAAGCCAGAGTTGACAAAGGCTTGCATGAGATAACAGTCATTGGAACGTAACAGAGGAAGATCTGGGAAGTCTTCAAACAAGCTCACAGGGTGAACAGAGAAAAACTTCCACACATGTTTGTACCAGCAAGGAGTGACGTAGGAAGCAAAAGGATGATATGGTGTGACACCAAGATGGAGAGGAATGCCAAGTTCGAGCCGTAGAGACTCAGCAGTTAGCCTGAGAATCCTACCAGTTTGTGAGGACCTGACAGATTCCTGAAAGAGGGTGGCAATATGACTGAACTCTTGGAGGAGGTATGGATGGATGAATCCAAAGCCTTGATAGAGGGAAGGACCATAGAACACATGTCTGGGAAATGTCCGCGACATCCCTGCTTTATTCAGCACAGGAACAAGAGCTGGGTGAATTATCTTAGTCCAAGTGGCCTCATCAAGTTGCGTGACAGGCATGGGGTATTCAACAGACTTCATGAAAGAATACTTGAAGGTGTAGAGGGATGCGCGCTTCTCACACTTGGAAGCCTTGAGCTGAGAGCCAAAAGACTGAGACTGTGACTTCATGTGAGCAATCTGTGCTTCCTCATTGCCATCCATGGAGATAAAAACCCCAAGGGTCTTGTCAGCATGGTCTACTTCAAAACGATCCAGGGTAGCGCGATTGCCATTCTTGTCAGCAACTGAGAAGTCACCAGGCATGTCAGCAATGGAGCGATAATCCCAACCGGATCCATTCCATTTGAAATCAATCAAATAACAGAAGGATTTGGCAGGTTCAATAGCACCACCAGTGGCAATAATCCCACCAGCCCACCGGTCAAGAGCTTCCTGAAAGTCAACAGCCAATTCCTCACCAGATGTTGAGGAATCAGAGCCAGCACAAAACAAATCTGTGTCATCCACAAAGGCAAAACCCACAAGAGAAACCAGTTGCAGTGACAATGAAGTGATAAGATGGACACCATGCCCAGCCTGTTGCATCATTCGGAAGACAATTGTTGACACCAAAGCCCAAAGAGTTGGACCAATACCATTGCCTTGGCCACAACCACTGAGAGGAACAGGTTCATCACCATACACAGGACCTGACCGACCAAAACCAGTTTTGATGTGGTGCTTGGCAAGTTGCAAAGTAGACAAAAGAACCTCACACACATGTGCAGGAACCCCAAAGCTTTGGAGAGTGAGACCTGCAATGGGATGAGAGATCCTATCATAGCAGCCCTTGGCATCATTCATAGCAACAGCACCAGATCTGCGCTTCTGCCTCAACACATCACAGATGAGCTTCTTGTTCAGGCAGGTGTTGATGGCCTTGTGGTGTTTCCTGCTTCCATGTTGATCAACAGCCACGGCATTGGCACGTTCAGCATGGGCAAGAATTCGTCTGCCAATCATCTTGTTGTTGATTTGGAACTCAGGAGACATCAGCTGAATAAGCCTCATCTTATCCACTCTATATTCACCAGGTTTCTTGAAGATCTCAACATCAGTGATGACCTGCCAAGCAGAAGGAGAAAAGCCAACAATCAATGGGACGGATCTCAGGAGAGTGTCAAACTTGTTCAGCTGGGGATCCAGGGCAAATGCCTTGTGGTGGGCAAAACTCAAACAAGAAGGTTCACTTGCTGTGCGTTCCCTCTGACGTTTCCAGGCAGCAGCATTGTCAGCTGGACACACTGAATAGTCAAAGGGGGGCAAACTCAGAATAGAGTCAGGGACTTTGAGACAGGCAAGAAATTCAGAAAGGTATTTGTCAGTGGCAGGAGGAGGGATGTATGTGCCATCAAGGACTTGGGGAGCAGCATGGGCAGTGCCTAGGTAGCCAAAGTCTTGAATGAAGGAGGGAGTCATGGAAGGAGTGCCAAGACACTGCTGTTGACGTCGGACATTGGATGCAGCCATAGCTGGTACCATAGTAGACTGGGACTCCAAGACCTGTTCAACACCATCATGGCCAACTGCAATAGCGCGCAAGACTGCTGACTTGTTGACACGTCCCCGAATAGACCGAGCAGCGAGACCAAGCTCTCGTTGAAGACGTTCCCTACGCATCCTGGCACGAATCTGAGAAGCATGCTGGTTGTGAGGCTTGCCTTCAGCAAGAAGTGCATCCACCAGGCCTTGATTGAAGGAGTCTCTCCATGAGGGGGCCAATTTCTTCACCGCCCGGTATTGTTTGTAAGCTTGTTTCAGATGGAGGAGAGCACTGGAAAGGTCACTGTGTTCTCCTTTGTAGAGAGAAAGCTTGCAGGCCAACCTTTTCAAAACAGTATGACTGGTGGACACACCCTGTCTCAACTTAACAACACGCCGCCAAAAGTCAATGGTATCACGATAGAC
This sequence comes from Pseudo-nitzschia pungens, assembly GCA_037355855.1. NCBI lineage: Eukaryota > Bacillariophyta > Bacillariophyceae > Bacillariales > Bacillariaceae > Pseudo-nitzschia > Pseudo-nitzschia pungens. The sequence goes on from CM074758.1 coordinate 4,203,695, forward strand.
TTGCAGCTTAGGTGACCATGGAACCAAACCAGCTCTAGTGTGGCAGAGGTTTTGTTCAACAGAGAGCCTGAGAGAGGTAGAGGTTTCATGGAGTACTTCATATGTGGTGATGAGATCAGTGCGCACAGAAATATCCCCAGACTGAAACTGAGCCAGTAGGTGCTCCAGCTTAGCTTGGAGAGAAAACACTCCAGCCTTGAGAAAGCAGTGCCTCACTCGCTTGAAATACCGTTGTCGCAGATGAGGATGGGAGGACTGGAGTTTGGAAAGAGAGAATCTCACAGGAGGTGGCAAATATTTGCCCATGATGCTGCCATTACAAACCTCAATCCAGAGCATGCGATGGTCAGATTCCATACCATGGGCACCTCCAAAGGGACAATACCCAGCCCTGAGAACATCAACATTCTCAGAGACCCAAATGGCATCAATTGGTGTTCTGGTAGTGTTTCTGTTGTGAGTGGCAGGAGGAGAAGACGTACTATGAAGGGTAAGAATGGCATCTCTGAAACCAAGAGCCTCGAGCTCAAAAGACAAGCCATCAGTCCTGACATCAGCATTCTGGTCAATCCCAACAATGACTTGATCACCTGCACCCAGGCAGGCCTGAAGGGCAGCAGTCAAATCCCTGTGAAAGAGAATGCATGGATTGGGACTGAAAAGATTTTCAGCGGCCTGAAAGTATCGGTACTGTTGATTCCAGACTGAGCCAAGATCCCTATCATTTTCAACCGGGCAGTAGGCAGAAAACATGGTGACATTGTAGCCATCCCTGCCCTGAAACTTGACAAAGGACCATCTACCAAGACCAGACGGATCAGCTCCATGTGCAACCTTGTGTGAGCTGAACAGCTGGTCAATGGAAAAACCTGTACCGCCAGGCTGAAGCCAAGAGCAGTCAGAAGCCTCATGCTTGTTGTTAGCAAGATAAGAAAAACTTGAGGGACTGACATTCTTCATGCGCCGATTGAAAAGATCACAGGGCAGGAGTTTGGATTCATTCAAACAATGTTCAGCAAAAAGAGCCACACTGGCATTGCTCTTGACAAATTGACGGGCGTTGTGCTTGGACATGGACATAAAGGCAGCTCTGCGCTGTGGTCCAATGTTTTGGAATGTGATGATGGTGGAGTTAGAGGATGGAGCTTGAGGGAAGGAATGACCAAAAGTGTCAGAATCCTTAGCAGCAAGAGATTCTCCATGAAGAGTTAATTGGACAAAATGAGGGACAGGGGAAGAGTCGGAGGGGGAAAAGGGAGAAACAGGAGAAGCATTGATGGGATTTGGATTGGAAGGCATCCCATCACACCTCATATCAGAAGAGCTAACCATGATCAGAAGGAAACCGAGTCTGTCGCACGGAAGAAAGAGTTGCCGGAGCTGATTTGGTAGAGACATTGGCATGGCTCAAATCACTGACACTAGCATCATGACTGGAAGAGAATGCAATGGCAGCAACTCCAAGCCTCAATGCAGAGGCTGCATCTTCCCCACCACCGGCAGCAGGAACTGCAGTTGAGGACTCATGAGAGGCCACAGGGAGGTCACCTGCCATGGCATCATGGGGAGGTTCAGGAACTTCAGGGGGAACAACAGGAGAGAGACCAGGGGAGGCATCAGTCTTGGCCACATGGGTAGGATCACCGCCAGGAGGAACAGCACCTGCAGGCGCTGAGGCCTGGACATCAGTGAGATTGGAAGTGCCGGTCGCTAAAGTATCCATGGATTGAGAATCATCAAAGCCTCCACCACCACTGTCAGCACGGGCTTGGAGGTTAAAGTGCAAATCCAGATCAAAAGTGAGGTCGGGGGCAAGGTCAACTGACAAGTCATCATCAACAAGTTCCCAATCTCGTGCATCCCCATCACCAAAAAAGGGAAGAGAGTCATCCTGCAGTGGATCTGCAGCAGGTGCAGTTTCCACAACACAATTGACAGCAGCATCCCAATGGTAAGCTTCCATTTCAGTCAAGCACTCAGAAGAGAACCATTGTCTAACACAAGAACCATACTGAGCTTCCAGAAAAATAGGCAGGAAAGACAACATGGCCATTGCTTCAGCCTTGGTAGTGATATTGTACAAAGCAAGGATCTCGCCTCGGTATGAACTGGTATCAACAGAAAGAAAAAGAGGCCATGACCAATTGTCACGGGTTCTGATGCCCAGAAGCACACTGCGCAGTGTCTTCAAACCCAGCCCTTGGCCCAAGTCAACTGGAAGATCAAGATCAACTACCCCCAGAACAGGAGCAGTTTCATGGCTCTCAATAAATTTGGCTTGGCGGTGCTTAGCCTGGCGAACAGTCTTGAGCTTGGAGGGGGGAAGAGGTCTGTCAGAAGGATTGGTAGCTGTCTCAATAAACTTGTAGAATTTACCATCAGGTAAAGAGGCAATGTCTGAAGGTTTGCAACGGTTGAACTGGGCTTTGAGGAGCTTAACAGTTTGGGCGCGCTTTGTTGCATCACATAAAACATGAGCAGCCAGAACCGGATTGGGATCAGGAGTTCTGGAGTTGTCAAGGCTGATATTCTTCCTGATAACAGCAATAGGACACGCCTGAAACCTGGGATGAGTTTGAAGCAATTCGTTGTAGTGGTCAAGATCAAAACTCTGCATGTAAGATCCAAGGAGAAAGCCACATGTGACAATAACTGGGGCCTGTATGTGGTCATATTTCAGGTCCATATCACGGTCTCTGAGCCTCTGGAGCAATTGTGCTGAAAAGAGTTTCTCCAGGGAAGCACTGTGTCCCACAAAGAAGCGTAGATGAGGAGCAGTTCTACTGCGAAGCCAGAGCTGAGCAACATACAATTCCAAGGTCTTCCTGTCAGGAAGTGTCGTCCAAAACTTGGTAACAGGCTTGGCCTTGGGGTTGAGCCTGGCTCTGGAGGGAAAAACATACAACACCAGGCGCTTGTCAACAGTCCATAGAAGATCCAAAGCTTCCTTGAGAGACTTGAGCAGCTCATCATATAGTTCCCCAGGGCGTTGTGACATCAACCTTGGAAGGGACAGAGTGACATAAGAACTATGAGAACACTTGGTGCCAGCAGTGACATCCACTGGAGCTCTAGAATCACTGGAGCAAACCCCTCGGCGTTGGAGGAAATGCCCAGCAGAGGAGGACAAGACAGTAGCATCACCACCACCAGGAAGAAAGGACACTGATTTGGAAGTGGAAGATTTGGAAGTGGAAGCATCATCAGCCACTGGTGGCGCAGGTGTAGGAGGGCGCTTCTTGAAATGCCAATGAGAACCAAGCACCTGATTGGCTGCCCACCATACTTTGCCTTCAGTGCTAGGCAAAAGGTTGCCCTCACAATACAGGTCATCAAAACACTCAGGAGACATCTTGACCAAACCAATAAGACATTTCTTCAGAGCCTGGCCAGATGGTTGCTTGGTCCAGGCTGGGGCAGAGCCTTGAAAGCAAGCAGAGGCAATAGAAGCCAAGGAAGCTACAGAGGCATTGCGCCAGTCTGGAGTGTCCGGAAAAACCTGAGCATAAACAGGAGGGATGGCAGTCCGGCAAATATCATGGATGGATTTTTTGTCTTTACCCTCCTTCTTGCTGAAGAAGTGTGTAGGGCTTGGACACCCAGCCCATAACCGGTTACCAGTTGGAGATTTTCGAAAGGCATGAATTGCAGATGGGATAGGAGACTTGCCAGAACAGGGACCCTCACCATAAAAACACCAGAAGAAGGAAGCGGAATGAGCCCTGTTGGCAGCAGCCAGAGCCTTCTGGCGTTGGGATTGGCGTGCTTGCTGCTGAGAGGGATCAGCTTTCTGGGCAGAGGAAAAGACAAGAGTAGATTGCTTGAGGATGGAGGAAGCAGGGACCTTGCCTGAGGTCCCAGAGCCCTTTGGTGTGTGTCTGGACTTCTGTTGGCCTGGCAGCTGGGAGCCTGCCTGGTTGGATCCTGGCTGCTGGGAGCCTGACTGCGGAGGACCTGACTCCTGGGAGCCTAGCTGAGTAGCTGTTGACAGAGAAGAAGTTTGCAAGGAATCCCCTGGTGCAGAGTCCCCTGGTGCAGATTCCCCTGGTGCAGATTCAGTGCCAAGCATCTCAACATCAGAGAGCACACCTGCAGAAGAAGAAGTCTTCAAGGAATCCCCTGGAGCAGGTTCAGTGCCAAGCATATCAACATCAGAAAGCACACCTGCAGATGAGGACACAGAAGAAGATGAAGACATATCATCAATAGAAGACCCAGGCATAGAGGATGAAGAGGCTGATGAGGCAGAGGAAGGGGATGATCTGGTATCAAGAGTAGGAGAGGGAGTAGTAAGAGCAGAGGTGACACTAGAATGTCTTGGAGGGGTCTTTTGCACAAATGGGCGCTTGTTAGACCGAGTCCCAGAGGCAGACCTAGCAGAAGAAGGAGGTGTGGAAGATCTTTTCTTCCGGGAAGCTGTTTGGGAGGCGGGCCGCCCCTTAGTGGGAGGGGGAGACATTGTACCAGAAGTGGGCAAAGGCCGGGGCAGGAGAAGCACCGGTTGAGGGCAAACAACAGCTGAAAAGCAAGCAATTGGGTGCTGGACCAACAGCAGACACGCCTCTTGGATGTGCAAGTGCCAGGTGATGACAAAGGCCGGGGCAGGAGAAGCACCGGTTGATGACAAAGGCCGGGGCAGGAGAAGCACCGGTTGATGACAATGGCCGGGGCAGGAGAAGCACCGGTTGAGGGCAAACAACAGCTGAAAAGCAAGCAATTGGGTGCTGGACCAACAGCAGACACGCCTCTTGGATGTGCAAGTGCCAGGTGATGACAAAGGCCGGGGCAGGAGAAGCACCGGTTGAAGGCAAAGGCCGGGGCAGAAGAAGCACCGGTTGAAGACAAAGGCCGGGGCAGGAGAAGCACCGGGTGAGGGCAAAGACCGGGATAGGAGAAGCACCAGTTGAGAGCAAAGCAAAAACGGAAAAGCAAGCAGTTGGGTGTTGGACCAACAGCAGACACGCCTCTTGGATGTGCAAGTGCCAGGTGATGACAAAGGCCGAAGCAGGGGAAGCACCGGTTGATGACAAAGGCCGGGGCAGGAGAGGCACCGGTTGATGACAAAGGCCGGGGCAGGAGAAGCACCAGTTGAGAGCAAAGCAACAACTGAAAAGCAAGCAGTTGGGTGTTGGACCAACAGCAGACACGCCTCTTGGATGTGCAAGTGCCAGGTGATGACAAAGGCCGGGGCAGGAGAAGCACCGGTTGATGACAAAGGCTGGGGCAGGAGAAGCACCGGTTGATGACAAAGGCCGGGGCAGGAGAAGCACCAGTTGAGAGCAGAGCAACAACTGAAAAGCAAGCAGTTGGGTGTTGGACCAACAGCAGACACGCCTCTTGGATATGCAAGTGCCAGGTGATGACAAAGGCCGGGGCAGGAGAAGCGCCGGTTGAAGGCAAAGGCCGGGGCAGAAGAAGCACCGGTTGATGACAAAGGCCGGGGCAGAAGAAGCACCGGTTGAAGACAACGGCCGGGGCAGGAGAAGCACCGGTTGATGACAAAGGCCGGGGCAGGAGAAGCACCAGTTGAGAGCAAAGCAACAACTGAAAAGCAAGCAGTTGGGTGTTGGACCAACAGCAGACACGCCTCTTGGATGTGCAAGTGCCAGGTGATGACAAAGGCCGGGGCAGGAGAAGCGCCGGTTGAAGGCAAAGGCCGGGGCAGAAGAAGCACCGGTTGATGACAAAGGCCGGGGCAGAAGAAGCACCGGTTGAAGACAAAGGCCGGGGCAGGAGAAGCACCGGTTGAAGACAAAGGCCGGGGCAGGAGAAGCACCGGTTGATGACAAAGGCCGGGGCAGGAGAAGCACCAGTTGAGAGCAAAGCAACAACTGAAAAGCAAGCAGTTGGGTGTTGGACCAACAGCAGACACGCCTCTTGGATGTGCAAGTGCCAGGTGATGACAAAGGCCGGGGCAGGAGAAGCGCCGGTTGAAGGCAAAGGCCGGGGCAGGAGAAGCACCGGTTGATGACAAAGGCCGGGGCAGGAGAAGCACCGGTTGATGACAAAGGCCGGGGCAGGAGAAGCACCGGTTGAGGGCAAACAACAGCTGAAAAGCAAGCAATTGGGTGCTGGACCAACAGCAGACACGCCTCTTGGATGTGCAAGTGCAAGGTGATGACAAAGGCCGGGGCAGGAGAAGCACCGGTTGAAGGCAAAGGCCGGGGCAGAAGAAGCACCGGTTGAAGACAAAAGCCGGGGCAGGAGAAGCACCGGTTGAGGGCAAAGCAACAGCTGAAAAGTAACCTGTTAGATGCTGGGGCTACAGAAGACACGCCGCTGATGATGACAAATGCCGGGGCGGTAGAAGCACCAGTGGAGTGCAGAAATGCCAGGTGATAGGTTGTATGCTGGGAAACAGGGTACAGCAGCAACAACAGGTCCAACGTTGGTCTGGACAAGGAAAAACTCCAGGGGAACCAAAAGAAAGGACTGGAGCACTACCAGAAGAGTCACGTTCGAAACCCACAGAGGTGCTCTGGAGTTACAGAATTTGGAAACTCCAGTAGACCACTGCAAATCGTGTAGAAACAAACTGGCTTGATTCAAAGACCTTGAGCGAGGCAATTAAACCAGGGAAGCTGCGTGCTTGAAAACAGGGGCTTTAGTAGGAAAACTTAGGGACCAGGGGAGATCAATGGCAGGGCACACTTAAAAGGCTCAGGAGGGAACTTGAAGTTCAAACTCGCAAGTACTTATAAGTGGAAACAGTATCCAGGGGCAATTGGCTTGAAAACAGGGACCTTGAGCGAGACACTTAGGGACCAGGGAAGCTGCTTGCTTGAAAACAGGGGCTTTAGTAGAAACACCTAGGGACCAGGGGGAGGCTTGTGTCTTGAAAACAGTGTCGAACTTGAAGTTCAAGTTGGGGTTGCTTAATAGCGAAAACACTTAGGGATCAGGGAACTCGCGAACACTTAGGGACCAGGGAAATTGTAGTCTTGAAAACAAGGGGCTGTAGTAGCTGTAGTCTTGGAAACAAGAGTGCAATAAGTAGGAGGTACTTAGGGATCGGTTGGTCTTGGCTTGAAAACAGGTGTAGTAGGGGGAGCCTTAAGCGAAAACACTTAGGGACTGGGGGGCTTGGCTAGGAAACAGGGTAGCTCTTAAGTGATTGACACTAGTAAGAGCAGGGGGCAATTGGCTTGAAAATAAAGGGGAACTGGAAGATATGCTTGCGCGAACTTGCAGATACTTAGGGATCAGCGAGTAGGAACCTTCTAGAAGGGGGGTGTATATGTGTTCGATCTTGAAGAATGTAGAACGTTAAGTAGGTTCGACCTTGAAGAATGTAGAACGTTAAGTGGGTATCACTTATGGGGCTTGGAAGACTGTATAGCGTTAAATAAAAATATGGCTTGAAAACAGATCAAAAAACAAACCGAGCTCGGAGACAAAGCGGAACTGAAGCAGAGCTGCTGTAGAATTAGTACTGCAATTGCTGTAGAAAATTATGTGTTGTTTTCGCTTGCCGAAGCCTGTTGCTGCCGATCGACCGACACGGAAACAAGCAACCAAAGCAACCAAAGGGAGCAAGGAGCAGCCAAACAAACAGCAGAATCAGATAGGGGAGATCTCTGTTAATAGGTGTAGTGCTTGGTTTTGTTGTAGGAGCTTTAGAAGTGAGTGAGATATCAAAGGGGAAAGTTGTGTAGAAATCTACGTGTTTTAAGTACTGGAACATCGGAACGTCGGACAAAATCGCGCGTCGCAAAATTGTGCATGCATGCCTGTTCATACATACCGGATATCCATACATGCATATCATATATATATATATCGGTTGAATCCCATGTGGGATTCGGTTAATTATTAATTCGTAACTACTAGCCTACGCTAGCATGTTACATAGTGCCTCATGATTGAACGAATCCCACAGTTAAGCCGACCAGTGACTCATGGAACAATCCGAGTCATCTGATTGGCTCAATTCGATATTCGGGGATTCATTCGTCGTCGACTCCGACTGATTCGATTGACTTACTGTGGATTCATTCGATGGTTCCCGATACGGCGTAAGCTTTCGGATGTTCACTGTTTCCACTACTGAGGGAGCTCTTTGCAACTTCACAGTACCATTTGGATTCACTTGTGTGATTGGAAAGGGACCAATCTTCCTGGGTTGTAACTTGTCCGGATCTGGCTCTTGGATCCATACCTTATCATTGACTTGGAAGGTATGGTTGATTCTTTTGGCATTATCTCTGAGTAGATTCTTGTTAATCCCCTGTTGTCGAAGCTGTTGCAGCGCTAACAGATTGGAGGTTAGTGGTAGGTCAATCAGCATGTCCCGATTGAATACTAGGGAACCCGGTGATGCCTGTAAAGCAGCATTGACAGCACACCGGGAGGCATGCATGCATGTTGCCAAGGCGTTGTCCATGAGCTGACTAGCTCTGGTGTTGACTTGAGGAGGATTAACATGCACTAAAACTCTGAGGATATCAGCGACTGTATGATAGACTCTTTCACAGATGGCACTTGATTGGGGATTCTTCACTGTGGTAGGGATGGACTGAATCCCATATTGCTTAAGTGTAGTCTGGAACTCAGCCCCTAGGAATTCACCACCATTGTCATGGATGCATCTGATAGGTCTTGGATACCTTGAGAGCCAACAGTTCTTGAATTGGTCTGATATGTGCTGGGAGGACTTGTCTCAGATTCTGATAATCTCCAGAAGGTTAGTCACCGGATCAATACAGGTTAGGGCCTTGAAGTTGTAGTTCTTGCCTTGAGCTGTAATCTTCCAGGAACCTATAAGGTCCACATGTATCTCGTTGAATGGAGCTAGCGGGGCTTCTTTCGGTGGTAACTTGCCATATTTGGAGTGTTGGTTTTTGTATTTAATGCAGCTGTCGGGGCAGATGTAAGTCTTGCAAAGATTGGATAGATTGTCAATGTAGAATCTTGCGGAGATAGTTTGATATAGCCTGGTGGATCCACAATGACCCAACAGAAGATGGTACCATTTGATGGTATCATTGGAAAGCGAGCTTGGTATGTATATGCGCCAGTTGTCTGGGTTTGATTGGTTGGCATAGCAGAGGATATTATTGCCTTCTAATTCTTGGTAGAAGAAGGCTTTGGATTGCATCTTGAACTTGATCGTGGGATCTTTCTGCTGATGAAGATAAATATTGGAATAGTTCACCGGGCATTCCATATTTGGTAGGTTGACTAGGCACTCATTGTTCAGCAAATAGGATTGGAGTTCGTGATCTGCGTCATTGCATAAGTGCTGGAATAGGGTCGGGAACTCTGTTAGAAACAGTTCTTCATCTTGTTTGGGGACTTCAAGGTTCAAGAAATCGATTAAGGTGCCCTTTGAGAGGGCTTTCTTCCCTTCAGTAGGTGGATCCATCCGGGGGAGTCTGGAGAAGGCGTCAGCAAGAACATTCTTCTTGCCTTCAACATAGGTGAGGTTGATACCAAATTCTTCAAGGAATAGTCTCCATCGGAGGACTCGTTGGACCGATAGGGTTCTGAAGGTAAGGTTCTTATGGTCGGTGTATACATTGATAACACCACCAAGTAACATTTTGCGGTACTCTTTGCAGCAGAGTACTATTGCTAGGAGTTCTTTCTCCATGGTGGTAGTATAATTCTTCTGGGCATCAGATAGTTTCTTGGACCAATATGCAATTGGCTTGCCATCTTGTATTATGGCAGCACCGAGCTGGAGGTCTGAGGCATCAGTGTACAGTTCAAAGGGCTTGTTTAGATCTGGATAGGTGTTCAGCGCATCTGCTGCCACCATGGCTTTCATCTCTTGGAAGGCTTTATCTTGAGCAGGTCCCCAAGTGAAAGCTGAAGGAGCTTTCCTTTGTTTGGCTTTGATGGTAGCTGCTTGAGGAGCTTGCTTCTTTGGGGTTCCGGTGATGTCAAAGAGAGGAGCTAGGACATGAGATCGCCGGGGCCACATGTCCCTGTAGTATCCTACTGCTCCTAGGAATGACTTGACTTGGGTCACAGTTCTTGGCCGATCCATGTGTAGGATGGCTTCAATCTTTTTGCGCCATGGCTTAACTGCAGTAGGAGTCATCCAATAGCCTAGGAAGTCAGTCTCTTGTACAGCCCAATCACATTTGAGTGGGTTGCACTTGAGACCATTCTGGTTAAGTCGGTCTAGGATCTTGTCAATGGTCTTCATGTGTAGATCAAAAGAGCCATTGGTCCAGATGCCAATATCATCAATATAAACAGTGCAGTCGGTGTCTTGTAGAATATCTTCCATTAGTTGCTGTGCAACATCTGGCGAGACTTTGACACCCATTGGTAGTCTTTGGTACTCATAGCAACCATAAGGGGTGACTATGGTACAGAGCTTCTTGCTTGCGTCATCCAGTTCAAAGCAGTAGTATTGCATGGACAAGTCAATTTTGGTGAAGTGAGTGTACTTGCCCCTCTTGTTCATGATATCCTGTATCCGGGGGATTGGATAAGGACGTCTCTCAAGGAGTTCATTGAGTTCCCTGAAGTCTGATACCCATCTAACTCTGTTGTCTTTCTTTGGGACAATAAATGTAGGGAATGCCCATTCAGCTGGTCCAGTGCATCTCTTGAGGACTCCATGTGACACTGTAGCGTAGCTACATTCACGAATAAAGGCCAGAGAATTTATCCATCATCCTACTCACTTGCAATTGCTTCTGCTGTCAGGGCACAGAGGACTATTGGCTGGCACAACTGGCTTCTTGGAAGGTGGTCTCCTCGCTGGTATCACATCCAGGCTGACTACTACTCCCACATTGGAAGCAAGCGCTCTCCCAAACGTTGGGCTACAGCTATCATCCATCAGTTCTTTCTTACCTCCTGGGATCTTTGGACCTATAGGAATGAACGACTCCATGGTCCTGGGGGTACCCTTGATGCTGAACAACACCAATCTCTTGATGCTTCCATCACTTCAGAATTGGCAATTGGTGCAGCTGGTGCACTTCCCCAGTCACACTCCCTGTTACAAACCCCTTTCCACGTCCTACAAGGTTACACCCTGACTGCCAAGCGGCAGTGGCTTGCGACCATCCACCTTGCAAGGAAGCAATATGCAGCGCCTGTCCCACCAGTGCAGCCATACCAACAAGAGGCTGCTCTTCTCAGAGCCTGGCTTACTGGACCTCAGGGTTGATTACACTTTGTACCTTGGTTTTTTGTCTTCTGTTCCTGCTTCTCATCCTGTCCCATCCCTTTGGATACTGGGTCTTCTCCCACTATCTTCATTCCCATTTCCCTTTCTCTCAAGTCCCTATTTTGTGGGACTTGTTTGTCCTTTTCCCTGCTTGATGTTCAAGGTTTGTTTGAAAATTTGTCGTTCTGCCACTTGGGGTCCTGACTCTATGATGGAGGCGACGTTAAAGTCTGGTTACAGACTGAGTAATTTAGTTTCACCTTTGGTGATTAAAGTTATTTAAATACGTATATTATTATTATTATGAGTTCCCTGAAGTCTGATACCCATCGTACCCTGTTGTCTTTCTTTGGTACTATGAAGGTTGGAAACGCCCATTCGGCCGGTCCAGTGCAACGCTTGAGTACTCCATCATTACAAAGATTCTGGAGCTCCCTTTTGAATAGGTGTTCTCTTTTGTATGCAACTGGATAAGGCTTCTTGTGTATGGGCTTGGATCCGGGCTTCAGTCGTAGAGAGATCTTCTTGTGAGGGTACTTGCCAAGTTCTCCATTGAAGACATTTGGATACTTGTTTAGTATTGCTTGGAACTGCTGCTGCTCTGCTTTGGACATGTGGCTCTGTTGTTGTGCGACTGTAGATGGATCTGTTTCTTGGTAGGCTTGGTCGAGAATCACCTTGGACTTGTATGGATTGGCAAAGGAGAGATCATCAGCAAAGAGTTCATCATCTTCTAGTTCTTCCATGAGCATGGTGTAGTCGGACTCATGGTATAAGGACGTATCCTTCATAGGAATGGTTCGGTCCATCCACTGAACTGCTCCGGTATTGAATAGGAGATTGATCTTTGCTAGGTGGAGGAAGTCTCTGCCTAGTATCAAATCATATTTGCAGTCAGGGGAATGGAAGAGCCTTGCCTCTTGTCGATCAATGTTGTAGTTGCCAAACTCCTGTAGTTTGATGTTCTTCATGATGATATACTCTGTTGTATCAAAACTTCCATTCGCTGTGGTGGTTAGGACTTGGTGCTTGCTTCTGATTGGTATTGTGCCAAATGGTAGTGCTTGTTTGTTAATTAAAGTTCCGGAGGATCCACTATCTAGTAGTGCTAGTAGTGGGCTTGATTTCATGGGGATGCCTTGTATGTACTGTACGTTGGTTAGAAGAATAGGAGCCACGTTGCTCGTATTCTGAATAGGAGCCACGTTGCTCTTATTCGATGCCTGTTCTGCTGTATTTTTAGTTGTATTTCCAGCAGTCGACAGCAGCGTTAAATAATTTTGCTCCAGCGCACCTCCTTTGGTGTAGTCTTTGGAGTTTTGGGTGTTGCAATAGAGGTTTTTTGCTGTACCCGTGGACCAATTCCTTGCTAGGGACAAGATTGGTCTATTTATTGCTGCTGTACTATCTTTCGCGTCTGTACCCTTGGATCGATTCGATTGTTTTCGATTCGGATCCATGTTCGTATCGTTCGTTCCGGAGAATCGAACTGTTTTTGTTGCTGCTTTTGCAGTCTTCGAGCGCTCAACAGGACTCCATCCTGTAGGTTCCTTCCCCTTTTTCTCCGGGAGATCTCCTCCTTGCGTCATCCCAGTCAGCTGTGCTGGAATGGCATCAAGGGCCTGTGGCGCCGGAGGCAAGGTGATTGCTGGTTTTGGTGGACCATTGGGTCTCTGTTTGGTGGAGAATTGCCTTTGCAATCATGGGAGCCAAATAAGCTCACCATCGATGCTCCTTTCTGTTCGGCCTCCATGTTTGGAGTGATACGATTCCCTTGCTGCCTTCATGTGAGCTTGGAACGACTCATTGCTGCCGGAAAGGTCATGAGTGTGTGTATGGAAGGTCTCAGTGGTGGCGTTGGCTTTGTTGCCGGGCCCCTTGTAGTTCTTTGAGTACCTGTTCTTAGGGCACTTGGACCACTCGTGGTTGTGGCCCTGAATGCGACAGGGGTTGGACTTCTTCTTGCCCTTGGGATTGTTCTTCTGGGTCCCAGAGCGCTTCCTGTTGTTGTTGTTAGAACTATTAGAATTGTTGGAACGTCTTCCAGTATTCTTGTTGTTGTTCTTCTGTTTGCTGAGCCGATCGAGACTGCTCATATGGTCGACCAGGAACTGCGATGTGGTGTTCCGAGTGACCCCTTGGTGGATGTGTACATAGTCTTCTATCCAGGCATTTGGGTAGCTATGTAGGAGTATGGTGACTTGCTGGAGGTGGTCCAGATTGGTGACATACCCATGGAGTTTGGTTGTATATTTCATGAGGGTTAGGAGTCGGTCTGTGTGGTCTTTGCAGGTGGACTCCACCTTCTTTTTGCACGCCAGGCTCCGGAGATATATATGCATGATGTCCCTGGCGTCTTCGGCATTGCAGTAGAGCTTGATAAAGGCTGCAAATGCTGAATCAAATCCTTGTCTTGTAAGCGGATATAATCTTTGTCCATTCGGTCGGGTGCTTTGCGTTAGAGATCTCCATTCGGTTTGTGCTTTAACACATAAGCAGCGTCCGAAATAGCGGATGAGCGCTGAGTCCTGTACACCTAGATCTTCCACTGCGTTTAGAAATGCTTCCTCGGTGTGGAGGAGCTCTTCTAGGCCTCCCTTATCTGTGAAGAGGGGGATCTTGACGCTGTCGGAATGGTCAGCATTGTCGTAGATCGAAAGCGTAATTAGCTTCGGCTTGGAGCTGTCGAAGGAGCTCTTGTAGGCGACCGGTGGTTCTCTGTAGATGCCTGCCATGGTTGATAGCTGAAGACTTGCTCTTGTCGGGGATACACGTTGCCTCTGTTGTTGAGGCTATCGATGGTTTGGTTGTTTCAAGATTTCAGTACTGAATTCTACTACTGTTCCTACGTGAAAGCGGACAGTAATTACTGTGTAACACTCTAAGGTAGAAATTTTGAAGTAGTATGAATAATTGTGTGTTATTTCACTTTACGAGATGGGATTAAAATTAGAGAGAGGAAATAATGAGCGATGAGGTCATCGCGACCTCTTCATATAATCTACATCCCTGTATATAACATATATTCTGTATGTAACCTTAATCGTACGATCGCTCTCTTCTGCATGCCTGTTCATACATACCGGATATCCATACATGCATATCATATATATATATCGGTTGAATCCCATGTGGGATTCGGTTAATTATTAATTCGTAACTACTAGCCTACGCTAGCATGTTACATCCATGTCTGTTGTATTGGGTAGGTTGACTAGGCACTCGTTGTTCAGCAGACAAGCTTGTAATTCATGGTCTGCGTCATTGCACAAGTGCTGGAATAGGTTCGGGAACTCTGCTAAAAACAGTTCTTCGTCTTGCTTGGGGACTTCAAGTTTCAAAAAATCAATAAGAGTGCCCTTACCAAGGGCTTCTTTCTTCCCCACAGTAGGTGGATCCATCCTGGGAAGCCTGGAGAAGGCATCAGCAAGAACGTTCTTCTTGCCTTCCACATAAGTGAGGTTGACACCAAATTCTTCTAGGAAGAGTCGCCATCGGAGGACGCGTTTGACTGAGATGGTGCGAAAGGTAAGATTCTTGTGGTCAGTGTATACATTGATTACACCACCAAGGAGCATCTTCCTGTACTCTTTGCAACAGAGTACAATGGCTAGGAGTTCTTTTTCCATAGTCGTGTAGTTCTTCTGAGCATCAGATAGTTTCTTGGACCAATATGCAATGGGCTTGTCATCCTGTATTATGGCAGCACCCAATTGCCGGTCTGAGGCATCAGTGTACAGTTCAAAGGGCTTGTTGAGATCCGGATAGGTGTTCAGCGCATCTGCTGCCACCATTGCTTTCATTTCTTGAAAGGCTTTATCTTGAGCAGGTCCCCAAGTAAAAGCTGAAGGAGCTTTTCTTCGTTTGCCTTTGATGGCAGCTGCTTGGGGAGTCTTCTTGGGCGTACCAGTTATATCAAATAGGGGAGCTAGGACATGAGATCGCCGGGACCACATGTCCCTGTAGTATCCTACTGCTCCTAGAAACGACTTGACTTGAGTCACAGTTCTTGGTCGATCCATGTGGAGGATGACTTCAATTTTCTTTCTCCAAGGCTTAACTGCAGTAGGAGTCATCCAATATCCAAGGAAGTGCAGCCCAATCACACTTGAGTGGGTTGCACTTGAGGCCATTCTGGTTGAGTCTGTCGAGGATCTTGTCAATGGTCTTCATGTGGAGATCAAATGATCCATTAGTCCAGACGCCAATATCATCAATATAAACAGTGCAACCAGTGTCTTGTAGAATATCTTCCATTAGTTGCTGGGCAACATCTGGAGAGACTTTGACACCCATTGGTAGTCTTTGGTATTCATAGCAACCATATGGTGTTACTATGGTACAGAGCTTCTTGCTTGCATCATCCAGTTCAAAGCAGTAGTATTGCATGGGCAAGTCAATCTTGGTGAAGTGGGTATACTTGCCGCGCTTGTTCATGATATCTTGTATCCTTGGTATGGGGTATGGTCTTCTCTCGAGGAGTTCATTGAGTTCTCTAAAGTCTGATACCCATCGGACCCTGTTGTCTTTCTTTGGGACTATGAAGGTTGGGAATGCCCATTCAGCTGGTCCAGTACAACGTTTGAGGACTCCATCATTACAAAGATTCTGGAGCTCCCTTTTGAATAGGTCTTCTCTTTTGTATGCAACTGGATAAGGCTTCTTGTGTATGGGCTTGGATCCGGGCTTCAGTCTTAGAGAGATTTTCTTGTGTGGATATTTCCCTAGTTCTCCATTAAAGACATTCGGATACTTGTTTAGTATTGCTTGGAACTGCTGCTGCTCTGCTCTGGACATGTGGCTCTGTTGTTGTGCGACTGTAGATGGATCTGTTTCTTGGTAGGCTCGGTCTAATATTAGCTTGGACTTGTATGGATTCGCGAAGGATAGTTCATCAGCAAAGAGTTCATCATCTTCTAGTTCTTCCATGAGCATGGTATGGTTGTCATGGTATAAGGAGGTGTCCTTCATAGGAATGGTTCGATCCATCCACTGAACTGCTCCTTCTTTGAATAGGAGATTGATCTGTGCCAGGTGGAGGAAGTCTCTGCCTAGTATCAAATCATATTTGCAGTCAGGGGAATACAATTTGCGCATCGCGCATTTTGTCCGACGTTCCGATGTTCCAGTACTAAAAATACGTAGATTTCTACACAACTTTACCATGCGATATCTCGCTCCCTTTTACACCACCAATCACAACCCCAGGACCTACATGTATTAACCAAGACCTGCGCTCTTTGTTTCTGCTATTGGTTCAGTTGCTGGCTGCTTCTTTTGGTTGATTTGGTTGCCAATTCACCACTCGGCCGATCGATCGAGCAGCAGCAACAACCAAAACAAAACCGACACATAATTTTCTACAGCACTTCCAGTACAGATTCTACCGTACAGCAAAACCGACAACAACGTTGTATTTCTGCTTCGATCTGTTTCCCAGCTCCATTCCAAGGCCCTTAAGTATATCTTATACTTAATGCTCTACACTGTTTCCAAGCTGCTTAAGTGATTCTCACTTAATGTTCTTCCACTGTAGGAATATTTCTACACGAAATTCCAGATGTCATCTGTTTTCAAGTCTACTGCCCTGCTGGACCATATGTGTTTTCGCTTATGGTCCTACTGTTTTATGACCCAAGCCCCAAAGCCGCTAAGTACAGTTTGCTTAAGGCTCCACCACCTACATATACCTCTCAGGTGTACAGTATAAATGTCATCTGTTTTCAAGTCTACTGCCCTGCTGGACCATATGTGTTTTCGCTTATGGTCCTACTATTTTATGACCCAAGCCCCAAAGCCGCTAAGTACAGTTTGCTTAAGGCTCCACCACCTACATAACCCTCTCAGGTGTACAGAATAATTGTCATCTGTTTTCAAAACTACTGCCCTGCTGGATCATAAGTGTTTTCGCTTATGGTCCTACTGTTTCCTGACCCAAGCCCCAAAGCCGCTAAGTACAGTTCGCTTAAGGCTCTCCTACCTACATAACCCTCTCAGGTGCACACTTCAACTGTCATCTGTTATCAAGTCTATTGCCCTGCTGGACCATAAGTGTTTTCGCTTAAGGTCCTATTGTTTTTTGACCCAAGCCCCAAAGCCGCTAAGTACAGTTTGCTTAAGGCTCTCATACCTACATATACCCTCAGATGCATTCTTCAACTGTCATCTGTTTTCAAGTCTACTGCCCTGCTGGACCATAAGTGTTTTCGCTTAAGGTCCTACTGTTTTTCTGACCCAAGCCCCAAAGCCGCTAAGTACAGTAAAGTACAGTTCGCTTAAGGCTCCACCATCTACATATACCTCTCAGATGCACACTTCAACTGTCATCTGTTTTCCAGTCTACTGCCCTGCCGGACCATAAGTGATATTTCCTTATGTCCACCTGTTTTTTGACCCAAGCCCCAAAGTCGCTAAGTATTCTTTACTTAATGCACCACCACCATTATATACCCCTCCAGTTCACAGTACAGCTGAGACCTGTTTTCAAGCCTACAGCCCTGATGGTCCATAAGTGTTATCACTTAGAGCCCTTGTTTCCAAGCTACTACGGGAGAGCAAGTTCAAGTTCTAACAGAAGGCCAGCTGTTACGAATTTGAATTTGGTAGTAGGCTCCACTGCCTCTACGTGGCTACTACTAAGTTCGAACAGGAGGACAGCTGTTCCGAATTTGGTAGTAGGCTCTGCACTTTATGTACCATACAGTGGTAAGGAATGTGTTCGGGGCTGACTACTCGCATTACTGATGCTGCAGTCCAGCATTTAGAGAGGAGTTTTGCTTTTGTACGCTGACCACTTGCATTACTGATACTATGTATCTGAGGAAGGGTTTTGCTTGTGTCGGCTGACAACTAGCATTACTGATGCTTTACAGCAGCATTCCAGGGACAGTTTTGCTTGTGTCTTTCCCTTTCACGTTCTTGTTACCCCGTCTCCTGTACGCTTTGCAACAGCAGTGTCTGTTGTGCTCTGGACTGGTTTGTTTTTTTCCTGTTTCTTACCAAGGTTCGTTTGCAAAATAGCCGTATTTACAACCTGGGGCCTATTCCCCATGGTTGAGGCGGCGCGTCGTTCTACGACTTGGGGTCCTGACTCTTCGATTGAGGCGACGATAAAGTCTGGTTACAGACTGAGTAGCTTTTAACCACCTTCGGTGGATTTTCCTACTTAAATAAGTATATTATTATTATTATTTGCAGTCAGGGGAATGGAAGAGCCTTGCCTCTTGTCGATCAATGTTGTAGTTGCCAAACTCCTGTAGTTTGATGTTCTTCATGATGATATACTCTGTTGTATCAAAACTTCCATTCGCTGTGGTGGTTAGGACTTGGTGCTTGCTTCTGATTGGTATTGTGCCAAATGGTAGTGCTCGTTTGTTAATTAAAGTTCCGGAGGATCCACTATCTAGTAGTGCTAGTAGTGGTCTTGATTTGAGAGGGATGCCTTGTATGTACTGTACTGTGGTTAGAACAATAGGAGCCACGTTGCTCTTATTGGATGCCTGTTCTACTGGATTTCCAGTAGTCGACAGCAGTTTCAAATAATTTTGCTCCAGCACACCTCCTTCGGTGTAGTCTTTGGAGTTTCCGGGATTGCAATAGAGATTTTTTGTTGCACCGGTAGACCAGTTCCTTGCCAGGGACAAGGTTGGTCCATTTGTTACTGCTGTCTTATTCGAATCGATAGTAATCGATAATGCGTCTGTACCCTTGGATCGATTCGGTATCCAATTCGAATCCGTGTCCGTATTGCTCTTTGCTGAGAATCGGACTGTTTTTGTTGTTGCTGCTGTTGCAGTCTTTGCTAAGCGCTCAACAGGACTCCATCCTGTAGGTTCCTTCCCCTCTTTTCCCGGGAGATCTCCTCCTTGCGTCATCCCAGTCAGCTGTGCTGTACTGGCATCCAGGGCCTGTGGCGCCGGAGGCAAGGTGATTGCTGGTTTTGGTGGACCCTTGGGTCTCTTGGAGGATTGCTTATGCAATCATGGGAGCCAAACAAGCTCACCATCGATGCTTCTTTTGGTTCGACCGCCATGTTCTTCATGGTAGGATTCCATTGCTGCCTTCATGTGGGCTTGGAATGATTCATTGCTGCCAGGGGTCTCGTGGCATTGAGAATAGAAGGTTTTGGTGTTAGAACTGTTGTGATTGTTCTTGTTGCCGGAGCCCTTGTTCTAATTCTTGGAGAACTTGTTCTTCGGGCATTCTGACCAATCATGGTTGTGTCCCTGGATCCGACAGGGGTTGGATTTCTTCTTGTTTTTGTTCTGATTAGACTTGCTGGTTGGACCGGAGCGTTTTCGATTGTTGGAATTGTTCAAGCGTCTTCCACTATTCTTGGTGTTATTCTTTTGTTTGCTGAGGCGATCGAGACTGCTCATGTGGTCCACAATAAACTGAGAAGTAGTTTCCAGAGTGAGCTTTAGGTGGATTCGAACATAATCTTTGATCCAGCTGTTTGGGTAGCTGTGGAGGAGGATTGTTAGAGTTTGTAAGTGGTCCAGATTGGATGCGAATCCATGTAGTTTGGCTGAGTACTTGATTAAGGTCATGATCCGATCGGTGTGATCCTTGCAGGTGGATTTGATCTTCTTCTTGCAGGCACTGCTGCGTAAATAGACATGCATGATGTCTCTAGCGTCTTCTGCGTTGCAGTACAACTTGATGAAGGCTTGAAAGGCTGAGGTGTATCCCTCCTTTGTGAGTTGATATACTCGTTGATTATTGGCACGAGTTGCTCTTGTTAGTGTCCTCCATTTGGTCTGTGCATCGACGCATAGGCATCGACCGAAGTATCGAATGAGGGTGGCGTCCGGAATGGAGATATCTTCTGCGGCGTTTAGGAAGGCTTCTTCAGTGTATAGGAGTTCTTCTAGTCCTCGCTTGTCGGTGAATAAAGGGACCTTGATGCTATCGGAATGATCTTCCTCGTCGTAGACAGAGAGGGTCACGAGCTTGGGTTTGGAGCTGTCAAAGGAGCTCTTGTATGCGACTGGTGGATCTCTGTAGATGCCTGCCATTGTTGCTCGCGTCGATTGCTGCTTGCTGGAGATAAAGGTGCCTCTGTTGTTGAGGCTTTTGGTATTTTGATTTTCTTGAGAGTTCAGTACTGAATTCTACTACTGTTCCTATGTGAAAGCGGACAGTAATTACTGTGTAACACTCTAAGGTAGGAATTCGGAGTAGTATGTAAAATTGTGAATGCTTAGATACTTTACGAGATATTGTTATGCAAAATTGAGAATGGAGACATATAACATTTGGAGTCGTGAGCATAGCCACATTTTGGAATGCTCTGCCATAAATGTTGATTCATTGTCGGTTCCCACGATTAGGCATATATTCTATTCTGGGACTCGACTGTATTAATTAGAACACATATAAAAATGTATTCATGACTGAAGATATTCAATTCCCATGTGGGATTCGGTTAATTATTCAGTCGTAACCTACTAGTGTACGCTAGCATGTTACAGCCACCAAAGGAAGCGCCATTGTCCCCATTTTATGAAGTACACGTTGATCTCATCGGTCCTTGGAAGATTACAGCTCAGGGCAAGAACTACAACTTCAAAGCCCTAACCTGTATCGATCTGGTTACTAACCTCCTTGAAATCATCAGAATCAGGGACAAGTCTTCACAACATGTATCAGACCAATTCAAAAACTGCTGGCTTGCAAGATACCCAAGACCTATCCGGTGTGTCCATGACAATGGTGGTGAGTTCCTAGGAGCTGAATTTCAAACTACCCTCAAGCAGTATGGAATTAACTCAGTTCCTACAACAGTTAAGAACCCCCAGTCGAATGCTATATGCGAACGCGTCCATCACACAGTTGCTGATATCCTACAAGTCCTCGTACGTGTCAATCCTCCACAAGCAAATACCAGAGCCAGTCAGCTCATGGATAATGCTCTTGTGACTTGCATGCATGCCTCCAGATGCGCTGTCAATGCTGCCTTACAGGCATCCCCTGGATCCCTTGTATTCAACCGGGATATGCTGATAGATCTACCACTAACTGCCAACCTATTGGCGCTGCAACAACTAAGACAGCAAGGCATTAACAAGGCTCTGCTCAGAGATAATGCCAAGCGCAAGGAACATACCTTTCAACCCAACGAGAAGGTATGGATGCAAGAACCAGATCCAGACAAGCTATAGCCTCGAAAGACAGGACCATTTACTATTGCCCAAGTCCATGACAATGGCACGGTTAAGATCCAAAAGACTCCATCGATCATTGAAACAGTCAACGTCCGGAAGCTAACCCCTTATAAGGAACCAACAGACCAGTCCAACGCTTCAGACAGCTCAGTAATCCACTGGTCAGCTTAAGTATCAGATTCATTCAATCATGAGGCACTATTCGACGGGCTAGCGTAGCTAGCACAAGCCACGACTGAATAGTTGACTGAATCCCACATCATGGGAATCGAATATTATGCATGTATGGCAATCTACGTTCATGAATACATTATTATATGTGTTCTAATTATGATAGTCGAGTCCCAGAAGAAAATATATGCCTAATCGTGGGAATTGACAATGAATGAACATTTATGGCAGAGCATGCCAAAATGTGGCTATGCTCGCGACCTCAAATTTTATATGTCTCCATTCTTAATTCGCGTAACAATATTTCGTAAAGTATCTAAACATTCACAATTTTATACCACTCCGCGATTTCTACTCTAGACCGTAACACTGACAACTGCGTAGATGCCATCTGAATCCACATCATATCCATTCACAGCAGACGTCGGCTGTTTTAAACCTTTCACATTGAGAAAACACAGCATTTGACAGGGGATTTCAGTGTTCTCATCCACTGAAAACATAGCCCAGTCAAACCATACACTGTTGACTTGGCCAGAATCAGACCTGTAGGATGGGTGACACCGAAACAGGTAATTGACACCATTTGCGGAATCCCATCTGTTGTGTTCGGTGAAACCCAAAATACTGGATGGGTCTTTCAGCAGAGGCAGGACCGAGTTGCAAACAAAATCTAGCATGACTGAAGAATGAAATGGTTTATTGTGGTTCCGTCGCCTGACCCATTTAATTGAACCTCTAGTTCCATCTGGAAAAATGGTGAAATGGGAGCCAGACTGGGAAGGCCGGGGGGATATGACTTTTCCATCCATGTAAAAAATGATGGGAACAAGGATTTCAGAATTTTCTTCTCTGCAGAGGGATCTCCAGGAATCGGACCACCATGATCCATGGTGCAACTCGGTGATGGGACAAGAATCAGTTCGAACCGGGCAATGCTCTGGTGACAAGGGGGTGTTGCTGTTGGGGAACGACAGATTTTCTTCCAACATTAAATCTGGATTCGACAGGAGGGAATACAAAGCATCCAAAAAAGGACGAACATAGATTTGAGCAGGTTTGTTGTTGGGAAGCCAATTCACAATTTTGGGCTCAAATTTTGGTTCAGATGATATACCAAGATTTTTTTGGATTTCTTGAAAAATGGCATCACGTTTTCTTGTTGGTGTAACATTGAAATTGAAACCAGGACGATTGTTGCTGTCTTTCGCCCAATTGAAAATGGTTTGATAAGTCGAAAGAGGTAGCTTGTGTTGTGTTATGATGTTGAGGAGATTGATTTCGGCAATCAGTTTGGAACGGGGTGGGAACAAAGTGCGGTTCCTCAAGGCTTCCTCTCGTTCGTTTATGGAAATGGTGGAGCTTTTATTGGGTTCGGAATCGGAACTGTCATCACTGACATCACTGGCAGGATCGAAATTGTCAGTGGCATCAGCATCGGAACAGATTGAGTTCATTTGTTCATTTTCAGCCATTTGTGATTCAATTGCCTGCCTGTCCATGGGTGGGATGAGTACATTTGCAATAACCTGACGGTTGAGTGAGGAGTGAATACTGGAATTTGTGGTTGTGGAGGTGTCATTTGGGGCAAGGGAAGGAGGGATTTGTGGTCCATTCTGTGTCATTGTCAGTCCATACTGTGATGGTGTGTGTCGAACCGAACGAAGGGTAGTTTCTTCTTTCACCAAAGAAATGAAATCCATAAGATCGTTCTCGCGATAATAGGTATGGCAACCACTATTGAAATAAAGATGCTTTGAGAGACCTGTAGATACATATCGATAGGTGAAATTGTAGCTCGATTCTTGTTTGTATCCCTTGAATGATTTTGATTTTCTTCTTCTTCCGGTGGCAGTGCAGTAGCAGCAATAGAATGTCTTGGGTATTCTGGGAGCATCGACAAAGTGCCTTGGGTTTGAGGAAGCTTTCGGCATGGTGTGGTGCAGTGCGGGACAAAAAAAATTGTGTTTGATGATTATTTTTTTATGATGTGAAAGAGAGAGGCGGTAAGGTTACGGAGACACTGCTGCAAAAAGAGATGTGAGTTTGAAAAAAGGGCATGTGACGTGACACCACTGTAAAAAGGAAAGGTGCCAGTTCTACTAGCCGAAGTGAGTAATTTTACTACCGTACGAAGTGATAAAAATAAAGTGATAAAAATAAAAAGTGGAATTTTGGTGTGACTGAAGTGAGTCTGATTAAAAATTATTTGGTTTAAAATTGAGTCAAATGTGTCAAATGGAGTGAATTTGTGATGAGTGAGTGAATATCAGAGTCGGGATCGTATCATTTTTCTTGAAACATGGGGGGGTTGCGAAAAGCGAGCTGAAAAGGTTGCGAATAATGGAAAAAAGGTTGCGAATAAAAAAATTGGGTCGCGTTTCTGAGGAAATGGTCGCGTTTGGGTCGCAATGGGGTCGCAACGGTCGCAAACCAGGTTTCGGACGAGGGACCTGCAGTGGATTATGGGGCTTCAAATTGTTCACGAAACGCCCACACACAGCTAATTGCAACAGCAACGCTGGTATGGACAGCGAAGAGTTTTGTAAGTATGTTCTAACAAGTCTTGTTCCGTTGTACCCAGACGTACAGCTAGCAAACGGTCTATGGGTCTTGTTAATTGTTGATTCCGGTCCTGGACGTCTTGATAAAAAGCTACTGCAGGAACTCAGTGTAAAAGGTGTGCTACTATTTCCGGGAGTACCGAACACAACTCACGTCACGCAAGTTACTAACTGGAGCTACAGTCCCTTCAAGACGGCCTATCGCAACAACAGGTCCAAACTACATGCAATCCGCTGTTTAGAACAGAAATCACTGTGAGCGAGTGACTATCCAACGATGGTGTTCAGAAGACAAGAGACCAACAGGACAATTGGATTAGAGTCTGCGTTTGATGCGGCGTTTTCTCCGGCTCGATCGAGATCTTTTTGGGAGCTGGTTGGAATTAGTCCCTTCACAAGAAACTGTCTCAGAGATCGTAATGTCGTTCACGAGCTGATGATTTTACCAAATGGAGATATCGAAGAAACAAAGGATCCAGCGACGGTTGAACTGTTGGAGCTCGAACGTCGAAACGCTGCGGCGGTCGAAACGCTGATCGATTTTGGATTTGACGGAGACGTATTTCGGAAGGAAGCACCACGGAATCGGCAACGAGTTACAAGATCCGAAGCTACTATGGCGCGCGCGATCCAAGATGCGATCGCAAAGGCAAATACGGCGGGAAAGAAGTACATTGTTCTTGGTGGTAGGCCGTACAACTGTCACGATCAACACATTGCGGATGAAAGAGCGCGTCGCGAAAAAGAAATCGAAGCAATGAAATCCGCAAAGGCAGCGCTAATTCAGTCATGCAGCGGCAATTTTGTAAAGCTGCGGGTGAACAAAATGAAAAAAAATTATGAGTGGAAGCTTGGAAAAAAGCCTACAGGTCTAAAGAAAGAGGACATACTGACTGCAATAGTAGGAGTGAAGGATGATCCTCCAGTTGGTGCAGTAAAGTGGACTGAAGAGGATGACGCTGTACTGAAAAAAATAGAACAAGAGGATATCACAATTAAAGACACAGTGGTTGCAAAGAAGATGGCTGAGCAGGTTAGAACAGCACTGATTAGTACAACAAGGGCTCTCACGAACGAGAGGGTGGAAATTGTAAAGGCACACCTCTCCCCAGAGGAAATTGAAATGATGGAGGAGTCGCGAGCGCATTACCCTTGTGGGGAGTACTAGCGCGAGCGCATTACCCTTGTGGGGAGTACTAGCGCGAGCGCTTGTAGTTAATGTTGTTAGTGGTTTAAAGTGATTTATTTGTTACAGAGAGACATGCCTTTGTTATTGTTGCAAATAGAAGACCGGAGCAAAAAAAAGTGATCGAAATTTCGTCTCGGAGATTTCGAACCTCTATTTCGAACCTCTATCGGTAGGCTGTGACAGAAGGTTTGTTTTTAGTTTTTAGGTGTTGGGTGTGAAAGTCGTCTGCTAACGCACGTGTAGAAAAAGTACTGTGCTCTACGCTGTCACCATGACTTTAACCTCTAAACCCTTACCGTCCAAGACATCCGGTCACTCCTGGCCACCGAACGCACAAAGAATCAACTGCAACACTCGTCTTGGAATTGGACCTTCCCGCACACAGCACTCACAGCACAGCACAGATTCAACCCACGGATCTCCGATCGAACAATAACAACGAAATTAGCAACAGAAACATGGCGTCACTCGTAAAAATGGTGCGATCCATGGCGCGAAACCAACAACAACAACAACAACGCGTCCTCCAACGCCTCTTTTGCAGCACCCCCGAGAGTGCCATGCCGATGAAGGCCGGAACCGCTCTCAAGAACCTGGCGATTTTCAAGGGCCAGGACGTTCCCGTCACGCTGGAACGATCCGAGTACCCCGAGTGGGTGAGCGATCTCGCCAAACCCCAGCCGAGTCTCGCGGCGCTGCGGAAAATCCCGAACGAAGAAGCCGATCTGGACCAGATCAAGCGGTACCTGAAGCTCACCCGGCGCCAGGCCGTTCGCCAACGGAACGAGGAGTCGGCGTCCTAACTATATATATACATATACATAGAGAGACCAAAACCAACCAAATCCAATCCAATTCAATTCAATTCAATTCAATTCAATCCTAACCAAACGAATCGAATCGAATCGAATCAACTTAGCGGTGGTTGGTGTTGGCATGGCATGGGCTTGGCAAGGCAAGGAATGGAATGGAATGGAACGGAACGGAACGGAGTTTGATCTCGTGGACGCCCCAGAAAAGGGGAACATAAAGCCGCAAGCTATTATTACTATTTGGACGAAGACGCGACGCTGTCTCGGGGACGACCCGTGGACATTTTCTAGACGATTGGCGATTGGTATGAATATACTATTGGTGACACACGGTTCGTTTTCGGTTCGTGGAGGGTGGCAGCTCGATTCATTTACTACTATTTGTCATTGATTATGATTCATTCGTTGACGTGCTTTCTCCACGACCGGATGTTCCGAAGGTTCGACCGAGGGACCCGCAACGTCGATCCAGGCTGTCGCATCGCATAAAAAATAATAGTGAAATTGCCGTTGAATAACTTACTCGTATTGTTCTGCGTCGTTCCCATCGAGATAACTCGAACTATTTTCGGTGCGTTCAACGAGTGCGTGTGCTTGTTATTGTTATTGTCGCTCTCCGTGAGTTGCAACACAATACCCGGTAAGGTTTACGGTATCTGTTCATTTTCGGAATGGCACCAGCTCCGTCCTGCTCTTGTTTTCTCAATGACAACGTTGATGTTGTACCGTACGAAGTAATGTTACACGTAACTTACCTGCATAGTAGAATCTATTGGACCTCGGGGGGTAATTAGTGGAGTTGTGAGTATTATCACCTCTGTCACAATGGAGCTCTTACTTCGCTAGAAGAGAGAGTGTGAGAGAGGGGGGAAAGTTAAAAACTGACTTTTCGCTGTTTTTAAATGTAGACCTGGTAGGATTTTGTGTACTAAAAGTTACGCAACAGCAAAATAGCAGAAGCCAACAACGATTTTGAAAACAATGTTCCGCACCACCGACGTCGTTATTGCCTTGTCGTTGATTACTGTCAGAATGCTCAGCTTCCAAATCTTGGCAGAACACAACCAGGAGAAACGTATTACATGACACCCTTAACAGTACCAATCCTTGGTATCGTTGACTGTTCTTTAAAGGGCGGCAGCTTGGACGCTTATGTTTATCACGAAGGGATTGGTAACAAAGGTGGGGACAACGTTGCTTCGATGATACTCATGTTGCTAAAACATAAACAGTGGCTGAAAGAGAACGAACCAGGTGGAGAGCTGAACATTCTCATGGACAACTGTGGGGGGCAGAACAAGAACAATTTCGTTCTTCGTTTAGGAAACATGCTCGTTGAAGCCGGCTATTTCAAAAAGGTGAACTTTACTTTCTATGTTGTTGGTCATACAAAGAACTGTGCTGATAGGTGGTTTAATACAATGAAAAGAGACTACCGGTGCCAGAACCTGTACACATTCAAACAACTATGTGCAGCATTAGCAACAAATGAACGAATTACTGTCCACGAGGTGAAGAACGGCGACTTCAAAATGTTTAAAGTATTTCAACGGAAGTTCTACAAGGACATCGTCACAGGGTCAATTCAACCAGGTCATATATTTACGGTAGACTGCAGTAAGCCAACAACGTTAACAATATTATTGGACCGACTTGAAACAGCACCACCCAATGTCCAAGATTTACGAAAGGGTATTACGTCATTGGCTGATCGTCGAAAATTATGCGGGAAGCGCTAATCGATTTCGTCTTGCTTGATAGTCACGCCCCAATTGGCATCAAAGAAATTAAGCAAATAGAACTGTTTACAAAGTGGAGGAAGCTAGTCCCCGGTGATTTTGCAGATGAGATCTGTCCATACCCTGGTGATGAAGTCATGAAAAGGTTTAAGGACGAGTGGAATCGAAAGGCAAGAGAACGAGAGCAGCGAAAACGGGACGCTGCGCCTGGAAGACAGCGGAAGAG
This sequence comes from Pseudo-nitzschia pungens, assembly GCA_037355855.1. Lineage (NCBI taxonomy): Eukaryota > Bacillariophyta > Bacillariophyceae > Bacillariales > Bacillariaceae > Pseudo-nitzschia > Pseudo-nitzschia pungens. Next base: position 4,231,693 of record CM074758.1, read on the forward strand.
AAGGAAGAAGCAACAGGAGCCACCACAAACGCCACAAGACAAGTAGTTAGTAGTATTAGTGGTAACAGTAATAGTTGATCAAATTACGTTGTTTAATTGTATTGATAGAACAATAGTGTATTAGAATTCCGATTGACGACAATTGATCGAACGATTTTTGTGAGAGTTTTTTTCAATTTTCGTCAACCGAACTTCTTTTGCCTTTTTCTCGAAACTGAGTTTTTCGAAAAATTATCTTGAACCTTAATGGGGTAGCATGTTTCTGCGTTACCACGCTTAAGTAGTTTGTTTCTTGTGTGTCATAGTTTTGGGACATACGACAATCGTCTCCCGGTCGGATGTCGGACCCGACGGACATCATTGTTTCGTCGTTGTCCGTTGTCCTTTGGAACTGGTGAGCAGCAAGTTATGGAATAAGGTTTACCGGGATCGTACGGTACCGCAAACCTTACCCGTAACTTACCACAACCTTGCGGAATACGAAGTGCATAACAACCGGAACAGAGTCTTATTCTGTGGCATCTCTGTACTGCAGTGAGTGACCAAACACCCCAGTGCATCCTCCGTAGCTCGAAGGAAGAAAGAAACGAAACGAAACGAAACGAAAAAGAAATCGGCAAAAAATACAATGAACACCCTCGACGGATGGTTGTCTTCCAAAAAGAGCGACGCCCAGGTCGCTCGGGATTCCAAGCGCGCCAGAGAGGAACGAAAACGGAAGCACCCCGTCCGCCGCAACGGGACCGCAGCGGCAAAGGCAAGGGCCGAGCCAAAAGCAATAGCAAGAGCAAACGCAAGAGCGAAACCCTCCGGTGCCACGAATCGCAACGGCCGCAATGGAAGGAATTCGACTCGCTCCAATAAGAAGAACAACAATAACGGGAACAACAATAACGAGTATAACGACAACAGCTTTATAGACGAAGACGACGACGACGACGACGACGAGGAACTCGACGACGAATACGAGGAGGAAGAGGAATTCTCGGTGAAGGACGAAAGCTCGGAGAGCGAGGAAGAAGCCTTTGACAGCGGAATGGAAGACGAGGACGAGGAGGACGACGACGATGTTCTGATTCACGACGACGAGAGCGACGAGGCCATGGATGCCGAGCTCGATGCGGACGAGGTGATCGTTCCCAAGAAATCCTCGCGGCGCAGTAGAGCGGCCGCCCGGAATTCCCGCCGGCAGCCAAATCGCAACGCCCATGCCAATAACAACGGCAGCAACAGTCACAGCAACAGTCACAGCATCAGCGACAGAAACAGTCACAGCATCAGCGACAGAAACAGCGACAGCGACAACAGCGGTTCCCTGCTTCCCAAGGGAAGGATTCGTCCCAGCGCTCCTTCGAGGCTCCTCGAGGCCAACGCCAATGCCGCCAAGCGCCGGTACAACCCCTCCCTGGATTCCTCGACGCTCCTCCGCGCTTCCAAGAAAGCCAGGGGCGCTTCCGAATCGCGGTCGTCGGTGAAGCAATCCAAAACACCCGGGCTCCGACCACCGGCGGTAAAGGCGCCAGCCAAATCGAGGTACATTACGCTGGACGACGACGACGACGACGACGACGACAACCACGACGACGAAGAACTGACCTCCCCGCTGTGCTCCCCCAAAAAGATTTCTTCCACCAACCACCAGCAGCAGCAGCAACAACAACAACAGCTGCGAGCATCAAAGAAACAGGACTACGAGGAGATCTTTTCGTCGGACGACGAAAACAACCGGGGAACCAGGACCGGAAATGGCAATGGCAATGGCAATCGCAATCGAAATGTCAAACCGAATTCGAATTCCAGCCCTAAGTCCAATTCGAATTCGGATTCGAATTCCAGTGGGGAAACGTCCAGATATTTCCAAACCACAAAACCCAGGGCTCGCAACAACACCATCCTGTTGGACGACAGCGATAGCGACAGCGACAGCGACAGCGACAGCGACGAGGACCTCGGCGGAAAATCACGAAGGACTGCTGCCAAACACAAACACAAACTCATCTCGAACGGCAGCAGCAAGGCCACTAGCAGCATCCTGGAAGACACGCCCGAACCACCGATCCGAACAAAGAAGACCACGAAGGTCACGCGGCTCGTCCTCAGCATCGACGACGATGATTCCTCGGACGACGGCGATAATGTCTTGCAAACCGGTGCCGGTACTAACAAAAGCAACAAGAACCACCGAAATTATTACCACCACCACCACGACGACGACGACAGCGACAAGGACTTTGACGAGGACACCCTGGTGGCGATGCGCCTGTCCCTCAAGGAGAGCAAGAAGAAATCCTCCAAGGAAGGGTCGTTCCCAAAGAAACCCAATCGGAGCAAGCCGAACGACGAGGACGAGGACAACGGCGCGGCCAACATCGAGACCATCCTCGACGAGTCGTCGGACGACGACGCCGACGACGGCGATCGGGGCGACGACGAGTACTACGACAGGGAAAAGGAGACGGCCACCAACGTCCTGCGGTCCGCGGAGCGACTCAGCGGTCACGTGGTCCGCGCCATGACGAACTGGTTCCGCGGTTCGAGCGGGGGTTCTGGCAACGCCGTCCACGGCATGATTGTCGACGGAGCGATTGCCCTGGGGACGCCCAACGACTCGGACGACGAGCCGGGCAGCGACACCAAGAACGATGCCGGCAGGGATGCCGGTAATGGCAGTGGCAAGACCGGCGACCAACAACAACACCATTGGATCGGCCAGTCGGTCATGGCCAGAGCGTGTCCCAACGTGACGCTGTCACCGTACCAGTTGGTGGGGGTCAACTGGATGGCGCTGCTCAACGGAATGACCTGCGAGGTCGGAACCAAGGGCACCAAGAACGTCAACGGGGTGCTGGCCGACGAAATGGGATTGGTACGTGCGAACGAACGACACGAACGAACGACACGAACGAACGACACGAACGAAGCAACGTAAAATACGGTTGTCGCCGCCATCGCGGTTCAATCGCTCGCGCTCGCTCATCCACCCACTCACTCACCCTTGCGCGATTTGCAAACCAACACGGAAAAACACGCTCACACTCACCCTTTTTTTTAAATTGCATCCACTGTTTGATTGTTGATGGTGTTGTTGCCCGCCAGGGAAAAACCGTCCAGACCATTGCTTTTCTCGCGTGGCTGAGGTACCGACGACGAACATCGTCGTCGTCGTCGTCGCAAACCGCAACGAACAAGCGCACCACCGCCGCCTCCAAAGCCCTGCCCCACCTCATTGTCGTTCCGGTGTCGACGCTCCCCAACTGGATCCGGGAATTCGAGAAATTCTGTCCCGAAATGAACGTCGTCAAGTACCACGGATCCCAAGCGGAGCGAGAGGACATCAAGGAGGGCCTCAAGGCCTACCTCCCGAAGTATCGACACCAATACGCCGTGCCCAACACACCGCTCGATGTCATTGTGGCGTCCGTCTCGTATTTTCAAAAGGAAAACTCCCCGGATCGCAAGTTTCTGAGCAACTTTGCGTACGACTACTTGTAGGTAGAGCGATTGCGGAATGCTGTGCTCGCATTGATTGAATGGTTGGTTGGTTGGTTGGCTGGTATGCTCGTTGCCTTGTTCGCTCTCGATTCGGTTTGGGTTGGGTATCCTCACTCGTTGCGTGTTTTCTTTCATTCGTTGCCTCGTTCACTCCGAATTCCTGTATCTGTCTTGGGTTGGGCATCCTCACTCGTTGCGTGTTTTCGTTCATTCGCGTCGGACCCCCAGGGTCGTGGACGAAGCCCACAACCTCAAAAACGCCAAATCCACCAGGTACAAAATGCTGGACAGGGTCAAGACCGAACACCGCCTGCTACTCACCGGAACTCCCGTGCAAAACAATCCGCAGGAGCTCCTCAACATGCTCTCCTTCATCATGCCCCTGTTTTCGAAAGCCGGTGCGTCCTTCGAGGAGAAGGACAACTACACCGAGCAGATGCTCAAACACTTTGTCGACGACAAGGTCGAGCACGGGGACGAACAGACCGCCTACAAAAAACTCAAGCAGCTCTTTGCTCCCTTTGTGCTCCGCCGCAAAAAAGACGACGTCATCCGCCAGCTGCTTCCAAAAAAGACGCGAAAGACCATTTTCGTGGAGCTGTCCGAATCGACCCGAGCCATTTACGAAAACATCGTGAGGTCGCACTTCGAAACGAACGGAAGCACGATCAATCCCGGAACCGGCGAACACCTGTTCACCAACCTGCGAAAGTGCGCCCACCATCCGCTCCTGCTCCGCAACCGCTGGAATTCGGAGGCAGAGCGGGAACAACTCGTGGAGAACTTCTACAGGTTTGGTGCCTTCAAGGGAGAGGGGTGCACGAAGCAACGCGTCAAGGAGGAGATAGAGTCCTGGAACGATTTCAACATTCACCGTGAGTGGTGAAGAGCTTTTGTTTTTAAAAATGCCAGATTTCGTTTGCTTTCGTTTTGGTTGCCAATACTCATGCCCATGCCCATGCCCACGCTCGTTCCTCGACTTTGCTTTCTCTCTCCGTTTCCAGTGACGGCCCTCGATCTCATCGACGAAAACGAACACCGGAGACCCGATCTGCAGCGCTACGTTCTCCAGGAAAACGATCTGTTTTGTTCCTCCAAGTTCGAGAGCCTCCGCGACCTGCTGCCGGATCTGATCCGAGACGGTCACCGGATCCTGATCTTTTCGTCCTGGACGTCGTGCCTCGACCTGCTCGGATGCCTCCTGCAGCACCTGGGGATTCGATTCCAGCGAATGGACGGGAGCTGCCCGTCGGACGAGCGGCAGAGGCTCATCGACCGGTTCAACGCGGACGCCTCCCTCTCCGTCTTTCTCCTGTCGACCAAGGCCTGCGGTCTGGGGATCAACCTGACGTCGGCGGACACGTGCATCATCCACGACCTCGATTTCAACCCGTTCAACGACCTGCAGGCGGAGGATCGATGCCACAGAATCGGCCAGAAAAAGCCGGTCACGGTGTACAAGCTCATCACCAGGGACTCGGTGGACGAGGACATTTACAAGATGCAGGAAAAGAAGGTGTGTGTGTGTTTGTTTGTGTGGGATAGAAGAATGCGAGGAATGCAATCCAGAACACGCACCGTACCGTCGATTGCGGCGGCCCGTTGGATTGTTCTGGTGTCGTGTCTCACTGTTCCCCTGTTTAATCCATCTGTCTCTATCCATCTGTCTGTCTTTACCACAGGCAAAGATGAATGCTGCCATCATGGACTCCTCGTCGTCCCGAAAGGAAAAGAATGCTATTCTAAAGTCCGTTCTGGAAAAGGCTTCACACGCAGGGAATGACAACGAGGAAACTGTCCTGTAAGCTGTAAGGAACGAAAACGGTTCCGCGTGCGTTATCTAAAATTTTTTGGCAAACGAATTCGTCAACTCGGTGAAAAACCAACGTATTCTACACCAGAAATCCAACCCAAAGCATTCGTCAATCGCAATGCATGGTGCCGAGGAGTCCTTCCGTTCGGTGAACAGATTAATTCTACAATGGAATGGTGCTACGATAAATCATGCATGGTTATTGTAATCGTAGAAAAGACGACGGGCTGGCCGACAAAGCGCAAGAGTTGTGTTGCTCTTTCCGAAATTCATTGTGCATACGGTACTGTACTTCCTGCCTAAAAAATGATTTACTTCCCGTTTTGTTCGTCCCAAATCGTTTTCGCCTGCGTCAAAGCATCAAAGATACGCTTGGCAATGAATCGTTGGTCTGCCGGGAGATCCCTCGTTTTGTCCGGGTGAACTACCAGTGTTGCCTTGAAGTAAAATTTCTTGACCTTGGCGGGCTGAAGGATATCACCAATACTGATTTGTTTCCACTTGGCACCCGGCCAGAGAATTGTGTGCAAACTAGCCAAGAGAGCCTGCAACTGTTTCTTCTTTCCATGTTCTTCCGACCAGGCCTTGATTTTCGGCTCCAGCTGCGATCGAATCGCATCCTCTTCGTCCTCCATCTTCTTTTTGGCAGCTTCTCGTTCTTTCACTTCTGCCACGGCTTTTTGTCGAGTTGCATTCATTTCGTTGACCCGGGCTTGCATGGCCGCCTGTACGTGGGCGCTCTTCCCCGCCGCATTGGACATGTCCAACTTAACGGCTACTTCCTTTTTCTTCGGCCTGGCCGCGGCAGCCGCACCGGCGCCAGCCGCAGCTCCCGCAGCACCCTTCTTTGGATCCACTTCGACCCATCTCTGATCGACATCGTCCCAAACTCGATTGCTGTTCTTCATTCGTGCTTCCTGCTGGCGTTTCAACCGCTGTGCCCTCGTTTCATTGGGATTCGGGGCGGCGGGCATCGACGAGGAATGATGCAACACCCTCTGCGCGGGAGCGGCCGCCGGAGCGGCTCCAAAGTCCATCAGGTTGTCGACGGCCGGAGCGGGCGCGGAAGGAGGCCTTCTCTGGGGTTGGGGAGTACCGGCAGAAACCGGTGCCTGTCTCGCCGCAGGCTGGTGAGGGCGGGAAGCAGCGGTATTGGGACGGGCTGCCGGTGCAGCTGCCGGACGACTCTTTGGTGCTGCGCGACGTGGTCGGGGCTGACTGGCAACGGGTTCTCCCTGTCCCCCTCCGTTCTTGCGGTTGATGTCGTCGTGGATTTTCATCAGGTCCAACATTTTGACAACAATGACGGAAACCGGTGGCCCATGGGTCTCGACTCCCTCCTCTCCGATCGCACTGGCCATTGCCTTCCCCATCATTTTGAAGGCACCCTTCGCCGCCTTTGTGGCGGTGTCTGTCGTGCTGCTGCTGCTCGCTTTCGACGGGAACAAGAGTTTTCGCAAGTCGTATTGCGACGTTTCTTTGACGGGAAGTTTTGCGTTGCCGTCCTGGATATCCCACCAGCTATAGGTTCGTTCCGCACCCGCTACGTTCTTGTCCTCCATCATAACTCTCCAGTGGAATCCATCGGGCCCAAGTTGACTGATCGAGTGAGCGGCAACACAATGCCTAAACAATATTGGAAACAGAACAATCATTAGAATAAATGATGGAACTAAACCAAAAAAAAATAGTTTTTTCACGCGAAACACCACCATCGATCGAGCGAGCGCCACATTGTTTCCGGTTCCGATTGCGGTTCGTTCCGATCTTGGTTGGTTGCGAAGCGAAAATACTTACTTCTTGATGGAGTTCAAGGTCGGACCCGACCCGTAGGGCATTTGAAAGCAATTGTACAATCCTCCGGCGGCATCGGCTTCGCAGTTAACGATTTTGTAGAGGACCAAAACGGCGTTGCCGTTGTTGTATCCGTTCCGCGACATGATGTTTGTAGTTGACACGGATTCGAATGAGAATTCCTACCGTACGCGCGTCTTTTCGTTCGGTAATCGGGAAAAAAAACAGATATGTCGAACAACAACGACCCGCCGATTCGGAAACGAAAACACCGAAAGAGCGCAAGGAAAAAGGAGTACGAGTACAGTACCAAGGGACGAAGAAGTCACAAGTTTTAGTAGATTTTTGTAGAGGAACCATCAACCCCACGGGCACAAAATTGATTTCCGGTGTTTCCGGTGTCTCACTCACCGAATCGAAATTAGTTGCGGCGATTGAGCCGATGGTGATGCTGTTTCAATCTCAAAAACAAACCGACGCTCGATTGCCCTTCGATCTCCGGCATCCAGCAGTGACTGTCGTCATAAACTTACCGTACAGACACGATAACACGGATGGATTCGCCTTTTTCATTTTTTTTCAAAAGATGGTTATTCGTGTTTTTTCCTCGTAGATCCGTTAGAAAAAAATTGAAATAATATCCGGGTTTTCCACAACCATGGACATTGGTCTCGTGTCTCGTACGGTAAGGTTTAACCTTATCTCGTGTGTCACAATCACAATACAACTCCATCAACGCGAGTCGCATTAGTCATAAAATAAGAGGGATGCATCGTACGCTTACAAGCAGGGATGAGTACAAGTACAAGTACGGTAAGGTTAGTAATTACGTAACGCTGAAAAACTGAAAACTCGGCAACTCGCTGAATTTAAAAAAAAAATCTTTGTCTGCGGTCAACTATCATTTCATCAAAAAAACAATCTCGAAACTCATCAGGGCGTTTGGGATCGCAACACACCGGCAATGGCTGCCCTTGTTTGATGCGGGCGCTCCCTCTCTCTCTCTCTTTGACACTCTAAATGTCCTCGCTAACTGGAGGCTGGATCGCCGTGAAGAAGCGGGGGAGAGACGACGAACTCATCGAGCGAGATCGGCAACTCGCGCTGCAGCGACGGCGGGACGAACGCGTCGATCGCAAACGAAAGCGAACGCCAGCGCCAGCGCCAGCGCCAACGCCCCCCGATACGCAGCCAGAATCGGATGCCGAAGCGGTCGTGTCGCCGACGCCCGGGCGACGGGGAGCGAAGAACACTGTTCGGCAGGACGCGCATTCCAACGGGGGCCATCATCGAAAGAACCGAAAACGGAAACGAGGTGTCTCGCAGCGGGAACTCTTTCCCACCAAAACCCCGGGATCTCGCGGAGACGAAATCGAGAGAGACGACGGAAGGAATCTCTCATTTCGGCGGGGAAATCGCACGTCAGAGGTTGCGGAGAAAAACCACTCCGGGCGAAACAAGCAACCACCGGCGAGCGCAAGATCCCATACTATTCTCGAGTATGTGCACCGAAAACGAAACAGAATTGTCACACCCAACAATATTGCAAGAAATCCTTCGTGCGACAACGGCAGAAACGAAGCATACTCTGCCCATTGTCGGCGCCACAGCAGCCCTGGATATCCCAAGGCTTTGTTTCCAAAACGAATGCATCGTTCGTATTCCGAGCGCACCGAGGATGATCCTCACGACACCATCAAAGGTTACGGGCAAAGAAAACACGATCGATATAACAGATCACGAGACCGTGACGAATCGACGAATGCGAAGCAAAAGCAACAGCAACGAGTGCGTAGCGTACAGCCGAGACTGCAGCTAGATTTTGCCAGATCGGCGAAACTCTTCTACGAAACAATTCGCCGGAATCGGGTTGCTGCAAGCAACCAAGACCGAGACCGACAGGAACCAACGGCAGCGACCGAGAACGGCAGATTTTCTTGGCGGCAGTCGCCCGCTATCGACAAAGGTCGCCAAATCGATACGAAATCGATTCTTTCCCGATATCTAAAAGGGAGTTCTATCCGTGCGACTCGTGCATCAAAGACCGGAACCAAGGCGCGATTGTTGGGCACGAGCGGCAGCAGTCGCAATCGCAGAATCGTCGGAAACCGTGCCGGAAGCAAGACTGCGCTGGAAAAGCCGGATGCTACGGCGACGAAACCGGCCGAGACCACAAGCTCGTTCGCAGTGAAGAAAGAACCCGATTGGAGCAACGTCAACAGGAAACTAGAGCAACGCACGTCCCAGCGGGAGGATGATTCGTTCTCAAACCAACCCTACCGGGTACACGTCGGACAACGCACTGTCGAGGACACGATCAAGAAAGAACATCGCGATTGGGGCAATGGTGCGACCTTCAACACAGAGCGACGTTCTACCCAGGGAGAGCATTCGAATTCCAAACAATCCTACCGGGTGGGACGAAGCCGTTTCGAACAAACGAGTGGGAGTCCGACACGAATCAAAATCAAAACAGAAAACAACGACGTGGAGGAGGAACCCCAACAACGGTCGGTCGACGACGTGCTTGATTCGGATCGGTCTGTAGCACCATTGGACGAAAACGAAAACGAAAACGAAAACAAAAGCGACGACGACGATGCTCCCCCCCAAAGCCAGTCGGTATCCTCCTCGGCGGCAATGCTATCGCTTCCGCTGAATGCTACTACCAGTTGCTCTTCGGCTCGAATGTCACTCGGTCAAGAAGACGACAGCTGGGACAATAATAGCCACCATTCCATCCATCCCCACGACGACGACGACGATGGCGGTGCTTCTCGGAATCGTCGAGAGAACCTTCCACCGTTTTCGGTCGAGCCGGACCTCCTGATCGACCTCGGATGCTGGAAACGGATCGGCGGGAGCCGTCCGGAAGACCCGGGGAAATCGAACTCCGAATCCGAATTCCGAGCCGATGCCTCACGTCCACACCCACGCCCACTTCCCCGGCCACCGTCCTTCCGACAGGCCCTGGCGGGCATTGTTCTGGCAAAGAATTCTGCTGCTGGGACTACAGCTACAACTGCAAACGCAACCGCAACCGCAACCACAACCACCCCGGGACGCGGTGCGGGGGGCATGCTCTGGCTGCCCTCCATTTTGGAGGGGGGCACAAGGCACATTGGACTGTTTGACGATGTCGTTGAGTGAGTGAGTGAGTGAGGGATGACAAGGCGTTGTCGCCGCCGCCGCCACCCCCGCAATTTCGAGCCCGGACGACTGTCTGTGTGTGTGTCTGCCTGGGATAGGGCGAAACAAATGAGAAGAAAAACCAAAAGTGTATCCATCTGGAATGGCAAATCATATTATGTAATAAATAGTATGGTAAAATAATAATAATAATAATAATAGTATAGTATAGTATATTGGATTGCATTCTGCCGTTGCAGATGTCTAGTACGGTAGGATGTCTAGGGTTGTGGCATTTCGACCGTGTGATGGAAAGGCGGCGATACAATAGCATCGCGTTTACCCGCCCACCAATATACAGTACAATACAATATACAGTATACCTTAATTGGTACACGTAGTAGCAGTAGTAGTAGTAGTAGTACTAGTGATATCCTAGCATTGTTGAAATGGCAACACTGCAACTCGTCCATCTTTCGATTTCCCAAAAAAAAATCCTTTGTGAGATCCAATGCACGCACGTAGTACGGTAGGTGTAATGTGGAACTGGAGTTCTCCGGAGATTGAATCAATCAATCATTCTTGGGCTTGGCTGTAATAAATTGAAAACCTACTTGATTGAATAATACAAAGTAAATACTTCTAATGAATAATGATCCTCATCCTGGTGAGATGACGAAAAGCAAGATCACCCAAGCAAGTCAAGAGAGAGGAGAGGTCAATTTTTTCGGAGTGCGCAACTTTTGGGTGCATTTCCCTCGTTCCTTGCCGCGCTTTTCTACTAGCACGCGTAATTACCGTACAAAGCGCGGTATCCACAATACCACCGATAACCTTACTTGTACTTATCGGTAAATCCTTTCACAACGCGAGTCTCTCCTCTCTCAATCAATCAATCCAAAAAATAAGTGCCGACACGACACGACACAAGCATATCGAAGACGATAATCGCTTCGAGGATGGACCCAGATTTCTCGACGACTGCTCTGAATAACAATACTGTAATACAACGCAACAGATCGCATCCATTCCGCCAACGAGACACGAGACGAGACGAGACGAGACGAGACGAGACTCGCCCATAAAATAAAATTCGATACTATCCTCCACGGTCACATCACTCGCAGCAGCTGTCCCGGGCACCGTCATTATTATTATCTCTTATTATTATTATTGTTTACCGCATCCGACAATCCTCTCTCGCTGGTGACGCTCCTCAATAATCATTGTATTTATATATATAATATAATCACAGCAACAAAAACAGCAACCAAGAACAACATGCCCCCCGCCCCCGGACAAGAAGAACCCCTCAAGCGCATCACAAAGATCGTGAATTCCCTCCTGGCCAACGAGGACTGCGCCCCCTTTCGGGAACCCGTCGATTGGAGGGGACTGGAACTCTTCGACTATCCCCAGATCATCACCAACATGATGGACCTGGGCACCATCAAGAGACGCATCGAGAGGGGGAACTACTCGACGGCCCACCAGGTGGCGGAGGACATTCGATTGGTCTGGAGGAACTGCATGACGTACAACGCCGACGGCTCGGATTTCTGGCTCCTGGCCAAGTCGTACGCCCGCCGCTTCGAGGACCGGTACCGCAAGATCCGGCAGGAGTACGACGTGGGCGAGGGCATCGAAAAAGGCGGCAAGGAAAGCGGATCCTCCGGAAGCAACACGGGCAAGGGGGGAGGAGGAAGCTCCTCGGGGGGGGGAGGAAGCAAGTCGAGGTCGAGCCGATCGCCCTCCGGCGGCGGCAACAGCAGCAGCAACAACAATGGAAGCAACCACAACAACAATGCCTCGAGCTCGGCGTCCCACGCGGGAGGCGGCGGGGTTCCCGCGGCTCCTCCGACCCTGGACGCCCGGGCGAGGTTCGGGAGCAATCTGTTTTTGCTGAGCGGGGTGGAACTCGGCCACGTCTTGACGATGTGCGAGCTGGAGTGTCCCGAATCCCTCGAACACCGCAGCAGCGCCTGCTCGTCCTCGTCGTCGTCGTCCTCCTCCTCCTCCGCGCTCTCGAGGTACCACATCGAGATCAACGTCGACGCGATCCCGACCGACATTTTCGCGACGCTCAACACGTACGTGACGCAAAAAGTGGGGGCGAGCGGAGCCGGAGGAGGCGGGAGCGGCCACCACCAAGGCGGGAGCGCCGCGTCACCGGCGAGCGACGCCGGGGGCGGCAGGAATCGAAAACGGCAGCGCAAGTAATGGAATGGAATGGAATGGAATGGACCGCACTGCACATGGACTGCACATGGACTGCAGCACATGGATTTAAATGAAATGAAATGAAATGAAATGAAATGGAATGGACTGCAGTGCGGCGCATGCCTCACTCGGGTGCAAAAGGCGAAGGAGCCGCGGACATGGAATGCGTTCGTTGGTTGCAGCAGCGAACCGTTCGACCATCGTGATCAGAACTACCGGGAAACTATTGTAATATAGTACATTATATTATTAATAACAACAACAGACTAAATAATAATAATATTGTCAATCGAAACACCACGCGACAGTGTGGAATGAATCGTTGTTTGCAAAACTGTGGCTCCGTCCGCATGCAATTCTACGCGTACATATTCATCATTCATACGCACCATAAAAGGTATGTATGCTCGATCATGCGGGCACACGCCCGAGTGTCGGTCGGTCGGTTCGTTTGTTCGTTCGTTTTTTGCGTATGTGCGTATATGCGTGCCTGCCTGCCTGCCATTCCCCGTGCCACGAAATCGTTCATGCTTCGCTGCAATCCCACACCAGCTTGGTCCGGACGGGAGACGGATCCGACAACGACAACGACAACGACGACAACGACGACGACGACGACGACGACGACGACCGATTGTTGTTTTGCGACTGCCAGAGCAGTCCCTCTCGCAGATCGCCGAGGGGAACCACGTGCGCCGGCGGACACTCGAGATCCTCTTCCAGCACCAGCCTCGACAGGGTTTCCACCATGGATGCGCGACCGGAACAATTCGTGATAGCATTGGTATTGGCAGTATTGCTGGCCGCGTGGTTCTTCGTCTCGTTCCGGTGCTGGCGCACCATCCACCGCGAGTGCCAGTATCCGCGGGCCGTGAGGTCGCCAAAGATCAGCTGGGGGGTGGCGAGCTCGACCGGATGTCCCGACATGCCGCCGTAGGTCACCAGGGTGCCGCCGCCGCCGCTGTCGCTGCCACCCGTGCCGGGTTCCAGCAACCGGAGCAGCAGCCCCGCGCTGTCTCCCCCGACGGCGTTCAGCGCCAGTTTCGGGAGGGATCGCGTCGGAGAGAGGTCTCGGAGTCGCTCCTGCATCGCACGGAGGGCGTCCCGATTGATGGTCCTCCTCCTCCTCTTGCTTCCCGGGTTCGAGTCGGCGTCGGCGTCGGCGTCGACAAAGAAGTCTTCTTCCGCCACGACCAACGCGTTCTTGCCGACGCGGGTCAGGTAGTCGACCATTTCGTCAAAGGACTCTCTCGATCGGCCGTGGCGGCGGACGATGCTGACCATGCGCGGCGTTGGTTCTGGTTTTGACGCATTCGTTTTCGTGTTCGTCTCCGAACCAAGCACCGACGACGCCGCGATCTGGCTGGCCAGGAATCCGACGCCCGAATTTCCCGCGTTCTGAATCACCGGGCCTCCGTCTCGCGACTCGGGAGGCCAAAAATCCGACAGGAGCCGCAGGGCGGTCCCCCCGAGCTGGCAGAGGGACGATCCCCCCGGTCCCAGTCTGCGGAGGACCGTTTCGGGGACGGGCAGGACCGCCGAAGCCGGCACCCAAAGCGACGATCGGAGGCTCCCGAGGCCCGGGAGTCCCAGAAACACGAGCGTGCCCGGTGAGAGCGACGACGACGACGACGACGACGACGATGACGATGACGAGTGGGTGATTCGCCCCCACCCCTCGGATCCAATCACGGGATCCCGGTCCCAGTACCGGCCGATGCAGCGGTCCGAGGCCAAAGAGAGTCCCTTCCACGATACGGATGAGGACGCGGAGGATCTCGATGCGACTGTCGGTGTCGGCGTGGATGCGGATAGAGATGCGGATAGAGATGCGGATGCGGATAGAGATGCGTAGGGCGACGGATAGGGCGACGGATACCGGCCCTGGACCGTGTTGACGTCCGCCGGGTTCCACGGAGCGTGCAGCATTTCGACCCGGACCAGTTCTTCCCTTTCGTCGTCCTCGTTTGCGGGCGGCGGGGGATCTCGGTCGCCGATGGAAGGATCCGAGCGATAGGCGAGAACCTCGCTCGGGTCGGCTCCGTAGCGCGGGTAGGACACTTCGTGGTAGCAACGGCGTCGGATGCGCAGCCTCGGAGTCGTTGCGGTTGCCGCCCGGTGCAGCAGGAAGAGGGTGTCGCGTCGTCCCTTTGTTGCGAACGGCATTGCGAACGGCATTGCGAACGGCACTCGCCCGTTGATCGATTGGTGTCCGTCGCTTTCTCGTTCGTCCCGTCCCTCGAAACGAGCAACAAAAAATAATAATAAGAGATTAATACTGCGAACACCGTACCGGTACCGTATGTTACGAGTAAGTAATGAATGATGATTGATGATTCCAAATTCGAATTCGAAAAGATTTCGGATTACGAATTTTTCGAGTTTCGATTTTCGATTTTGACGCGCCTTTCGCACTCGCCTTTTTCCCTACTAAGACTTCGCGTCGAAACAGTACAGTTAAGTTACCCTTGTAAGTAAGGTTAACGTAACCTTAAGTTACTCGTACATGAAAAATAAATAGCGCGGTATCCTCGGTTCCAGGTCAATACCAAAAAATAGGACGTTCATAATAATACTTCGTATTATTCAATTCGTGCCGCTCGTAAGAGACTAATTTTAGCGATTCAAAAATGAGCTGTCCCGACTACGGTAGTCAAGAAACAGAACTTGTGGTCCCATTCTCCAATGGTAAATATCGGTAAATAAATACGAAGTATCAATCACCGTATTAAATTTTCGAATGTGTATTGAAAATTTAAGACGGAGATTCAATTTAACAAGGAGAATAGTACTACCGGTACAGCACGTTGATCTTGTACAATCACCATGCGCTTTTTGTTACACAGTGCGAGTACGAGTATTACCATTATTAGGTTCATCGACAGTAACTAATTTTACTGCACAGAAATACGAGATTCGATTCCATTGATTCCATTATTTAGAATTGAACACGGAGATGCAAAAATCTTCTCGAATAGGAGGAGCGGCACGAATTGAACATGAATGTCCTAGCTTTCGGTATTGACCCTCCTCGGTGCCCATCTTTGGGACCAGCGAGTACCAAGTCCACAACACAAGACTATTACTGGCACGGTCAATGAGTCTACAAAATGATACAAAAAACACTACTACTACTACTACTACTACTATTATGACTTTTATTACTACTTTTTACTATATATATGATTCAACATTTTGATCGAAAGTTGTGCCTTCTAACAAGCTCAGTTTCACGTAGTACGTTTACACTGTAAGAGGTGCTGCTGCTGCTGCTGCTGCTGCTACCACTACTAGTACTAGTAGTAACATGTTTTGAGAGAGCAGAAATGGTGGTGGTAGTAGTAGTATGCAGAACCGAGAAATTCGTAACAGCTGTCCTCTGGTCAACGTAGAAATTAGTACATTGGTACGTAGAACCAACGGACAGCTGTTAGGAACTTTGCAGTACACTGCTCAATCAACTGTCCAATAAAGTGTCTCGACTTCCGACAAACCCTTTGAAAAAATGACTCGTAGAGAGATCACGAAGTCCCTGCTGCGATCCGTCCAATTTCCTCTTTCCCCATTTCTTGGAGGCAAACCTGGCAACTCGATCTCTCGCGGTTTCAAATTGGTTCTTGGCAAAATCACCAAGAGCTTGAATTGCCTCCTGCCCGCGATCCAATTTTGCAATCCCCGCTATCGCAGCTACTTCTACTTTTGTCGTCACTTGTTGATGAACAATCTTTGTGCCTTCCTTGCTCTTCTTCAAAGCCTTGCCGGTCGAAGCCTTTATTTTTTTCTTGATGCCCTTGGTGTTCACGAGTCTGGGTTTCATCGATTCCAGAATCGGAGAGGCTGGTGCTTCGATGTAGTTCTCCGTGGAACGGATGGTTGCCTGGCGAAAGGATTCGGCAATGCTTGCGAGAGCCTCTCGAGTGCGAGCAAAAGGAACGGATTCCACGAGTTTGGGTTGCATATATTGACGATGCATCGGAGATGCTGGCACCTCGATGGAACGGATGGTTTTCTGGCGAATGGATTCGGCGATGTTTGCCAGGGCTTCTCTCGTTCGTGCCGAACGATCCGTACCAGATTCCACGAGTTTGGGCTGCATGGATTGAAGGATTGGGTACGCTGGTTGTTGGATGAAACTTTCCGTCGAACGGATGGTTGCCTCGCGAATGAATTCGGCAATGCTGGCAAGGGCCCCTCTTTTGCGTCCTGGACGATGCCCGTCGAGTTCATCGTTTGAATCCCCGTATTCGCTGTGTGTTTCGGCTCGTTTCCTTTTGAAAATCTTTTTCGCCCTGTCCCCAACAGCTTGTTTCACAGAGCTAGCAAAGATTTCGACTTTTTCGAATTTGTGAGCATCAACATTGTTCGCCAGAGCAATTTTCAATAGAGTATCGTTTCGCAAGAGTGGGCCATTCTCGTTCGACGTCTCGGTAGTAATGTTGGTGATGTCGTGGTCAAACTCCTCGGGTTGCCTTTCGTTCCCTCTCAAGTAGTGGTGGCTTGCATCTTGCTCCATGTGGTGTTCAAACGATTCGTTTGTGACTGGGACTTTGACAGCGTTGCTTACCGTTGAAGGAGAAGGAACGGCAGCAAGAATTTTGTGGTGCACTCTTTCTCGCTCTCTTAGATCCACAATGTCTTTCTCCAACAACATGATTTTGTCTTCGAGTTCGCGTCGGTGCTCCAGCTCGTGTTCCAAATCCATCGCCAGAGTCTCGGCTTGATGACTAACTTGTTGAACGAGAGCGATGGCCGTCTCTTTTTCTTGCAAGAGTGTCTCACTGTTCTTCTGTTCCAATTGATATTTTTCGGATAAGGCCGTGTTCTGTCGCAACTCTTCCTCCAGCGACTGCTCGGCTTGCTCGAGCTTTACTTTGAAGATATTGCTCTCGTCCACGGCCAATGCTAGGGACCTACTGCAATGGTTTTCCGCGTGATTGATGTTACCGTTCGGTGAAAAAAAGTCGACAATTTGAAATCCCCGCTTTGATAGTTGGTTGCTCTCCGTGGAACTCCCGGTGTTGGTGTCCTCGGTATCTTGCGGTTGCTCTTCCGCGGTAGTGTCGATCACAAACCACGAGTCGATCAAGTTGTCGTGGTAGGAGGATGGGAACACAACCGAGATAATCTTGACGAGTCGCTCGTTGTCCACCCCGGACAGGCTTGCTACCAGGAAGATACCGCTGCAATAAAAGCCGACCACGATGAAGACCTTTTGGCAAAAGCGATAGGCTTTCCTTCGTTTCCTCCGTCGCAGCTTCTCTTCGAGGCTCTTCCCGCCCAACTGGCTTGTGCGTGACGTTTCGATAGTTCTGGTGTTGGACATGACCGACGGTGAAAGGCAATCCGTAAAGTCCAATCGTTTCCGAACAGGAGGATCTTCTTCTTCGTCGTAATATTTTTGGACGCTGCGATTGTTGCTTCCATCGTAGTAGTAATTGGATCGTGAGGGTGTGCTCACGACCGATTTCGCCAACGACGGTGGGGATGCCTTGGTCGGAGTCATTTGCAGTGAACGGTTTGGTTGTGGATTTAATGCTGCAGTCAAGAGGCTCGTACAGTATTGCTCCCTCACCAACATCGCCTCTTCCACAACTTCGTCCAGGGAATATTCAAGGTCACCACGATTGTCATTGCCGTCAGGGTCGCTGCGACAGTGTATGTTGACATAGCCCAGGGGATCGTGGAGGGCGCCAACATCTGGCACGTCGGTCCACTCTGGATCATTGGGGTCCTTCTTGTAGCGAACTCCGCCAGCTCCGTACAATAGCATCAACGAGTTGTCCGCCAGGATCGTGATGGCCACCTGAATCGTTTGCGAGGACGAGGCATGGGCTTGCTTGCTGTAGTCATCGTCCGTGATATCCGGCGCCAAAACACGAAAGATTTCATGAGCAGCAATTCCGTACGGTCGCCGCACGCAGACTTTGGTGAGATTCGATGTGTATTCAAAGGGAACGCGAAGAGCGGAGTCTCGAAACCGATCAAATTGCTCCTTCTGCCCTTTGAGGCTCGAGTTGGCGTGACCCTTTTCGCTGCTCCCCCTCTCGCGCAGTCGCAGTTTTCTCTTGCTCCGATCCATTACTCTTCGATTGCTCTTCTTGGGGCTCTTGGTGTTGCAAACGTGGGCAACATGGTTTAGGTTCTCACCGGCTTGGTCACTACTTCTTCTTGTTTGCTTTTGCGTGTTAGTGCGGTCATCTCCCGCACTCATTTTCTGTTTCAGTTCGATAATCGCTTTCTCTTCCGGTTTCGGTTCGTCCCGCGCCCCAATAGAGAACGACGCCGGCAACTCGTATCCTTTACTCGTATCCGTACTTGTACTGTTCGGACAACCGAAACGGTCCCCGTCGCCTTTTTCGTCACGGCAGTCACCCAGTCCGTAGTCGGAGAGGTACTCCCAGTCGTAATTGTTGTCCACGGCTTCGTCGGTGGGGAAAAACTCGATCTCTTCCTCCGGATACTGCCACACGGGCCCTCCTATAAATCCAACTCCCGTGCTCGATAGATCGGGGAGCGTCTCCTCTTCTTCCAATTCGGGAAGGGACTCGTCGTCGTCCTCTCCGTTCTCCGGTAGTGACAATTTTCCGTCTTCCTCTTCGCGTTGGGACTCTTTGATGGTAATCATCGCCAATCAAGTCGAGTGGTGGTGGTAAATATAATGATACCAGTCTTGAATGGGTGCGCAAAGGTTGAGGTCCGGTTCGTGGCTGCCAGCTAGATAAATCGAAGCCTTCTGGTGGGGGTTCACCATGGTGATATGTTGGCTTCCAATTGGTTGCCTCGCTGACTAAAAAATCTCATGTCCCGTGTTGAACGTTTTTGATATGGTCGCGTTGCGGGCAGCCTGACTTGTCAATCCCATAGAATGACAAAAATTTGAAAAAAGTCATTTAAGGCGCGAATGCCACCCAAACGTTTTTTAACATAAGCATCCACCGATAAACTTGCGTCAGGCGAATAATACCGGTAAGGTTAAGTTAGCTTCTGAGACACGATTATTTTTTTCTTTTTGAAATTTTTTTTTATTTCGGTATCCGTCATCATTGTGATTAAGTTAGGGATAGGGTTTTGAGTGTTATTTTTATTTTGGGAAAGGATTCATAATTCTCTTTATTTCACTTTTAAGGTTAGGGTTGGTAGGAATGGTATGTTCTGAGATGACAGATGATATCGATTGTTCCTTTCTGCGAAGGAGAGGATGATGATTGATTGATCTTTGATGATCATTCCATGTTCCTCCGTCCTCCGAAAACATCAACGAACGACGGGATCGATCTTTCTCCTCCACAAACACGTTGAAGAAAAAAAGCGAGACGACAACTGTCCAGCATCTTCGTCAATAATTACTTCGTATTATTATTAGAAGTATTTTGTAAACAGGAAATACAATTCAGGCTTTTGTTCTACAATTGAGTTTATTCATTCCCAGACAGCAACAGAAACGGCAAAAGTGTCCTAGACTTTTGCGGATAAACTACCGATTTTACACATCCACCAACACCTACCAAACCACAAACGCAACTCACAATGGGCAAGAAAGGACGATCCAAGCGACGCGCCCGCGGCAACGACAGCGACGACGACGACGATCTATCGGTGAACGGGGCTGCGGACTATCTCTCCGAGTCGCACACCATCGACGGATTGCTGAGCCACAACGGCGACACGACCACCGTCGGATCCCTGCCCGACGATGCATCCTGGGGCATCCACGACGACGACGATGATGCCTACCAGAGAAAGGGCGGGGCAAACAACACCGACCAGCAGTCCGTCGAAGCCAACCAACAAAAATTGTCCGAAATGCTGGGATCCACCGTTCCGGAATTCGCCTCGGAAAAACGCTCGTCCAAGCGGGAGGCCATGCTCAAGGCGTGGTTCAAGGCGCTGACCCACTACGCGACCCTCCCGCCCTACGACGTCGTGGAGGAGTGGAGGGAGGAACTCGTCAAGGCCTGCGGCAGCTACGCCCTCCTGAGGGGTTCCCCCTCGGAGCAGTACGCGGGCTGCCGGGTGCTGGAGGCCATGGCCGTTCTGGTGGCCGACCACGATCTCTACGACCTCGTTGCGAAGCGGCTCGTCAGGACCATCCAGGGGACGCACAAGGCGGTCCCGGTGCGGGTGAGCGCCCTGAGGGCCCTCGGAATGGTCGTCTTTTGCGGAATCGAGGACGACGTGATCACCGAATCGGTCCTGGATCTCTGCGAGGCGGTCCTCCGGAGCGAATACCGGGGCCAGTCCACGCCCCCGGCCCTGAGAGCCTGCGCCTGGCAGGTCTGGACGCTGCTGGCGACCACCGTCCACGAGCTCTACGTGGCCGGCAAGAACCACGAGTCGACGGGCCGGGGCCTCCTGCTCTTGCCGGTGGTGTCCGAGTGCCTGGAATCGGACGACCACTCGCTCCGGGAAGCCGCCGGGCAGGCCGTGGCCTTTGTCCACGATTGCCGGCTCCGGCTCGGCGTGGATGGAGACGACGACCGGGCGGAAGCCAGGAACGCCACCGATGCCAAGTACGCGCTGGGATCGTGGGAGGGATCGGAATGGGAGAACGACATCGACGAAATCACGCAAACGATTTACGACCTGGCGCACGCCAGCGGCCACAATCTGTCCAAGAAGGCCAAAAAGGAGCAGCGGTACGTCTTTCGAGACTACCTCGGGATGCTCCAGGACAACGAAACCCCCGAGGTGGTGGTCCAGTTTCGTGGCGGGAGCCTCGAGCTGACCAGTTTCGGCGACATTTGCGCGCTGGACTTTGTCAAGCGCTGTTTGCAGGGCGGCTTCCAGATCCAGCTGCTGACGAATCCCACCCTCCAGGCCATTTTCGGATGCGACGGTGCCGCCCTGGGATATTCGAACGGATACAGCCAGCTCGAAAAACGCCTCCTTCTTTCCAAGACGAGCGAGGCCGCCAAGCTGAAGGACCAGGATCGGCACAAGGGACGCAAGAAGCGGCAGAACGTGAAAAATCACTTTTTGACGGCCGACGGAGATTGCATTTGATTGAGAGAAAACGGTTTCGGGAACGAAGTGGGCAGCCCGCGCGACGCAGAACGATTGGTTGAGAGAGGGGACGGATGATTCCTGCGGGCGAACCGTGGATGTTGTTGCAAAAAAGGATGCGCGGATAGCCGTCGGTATGCAGTAGAGCACTACTAGTACGGTAGGTGCAACGGCAATGCGTGAGTGATGTGTTGTGTTGAGATGTGTTGCAGATACTCGCGAGTGGCTACGATTCCAGTGCCAACACCCGCAAGCGATTGCCCCTGTTATGATCGCAGATGCATTCAAGACACGATTCAAACGGCGGCGAAACATTGAAAAATAGTGCATCCGAGGTGCACAAACATACTACATCATTCGTATTACAATGAATTTTGAAAAAGAAAAGAAGAGTTTCAATTGTAACGACAACAAAGCAATGATTTGTAGCTAGTGTAATGTACTCTATGATGGTGATCTTTTTCGTTGCCCGTGACTGCGAAACCCGTTTGTCACCATTGTTTCTCTCTTGATATCACACTGTCACTGCGCCACAACTACTGCTGCTGTTTCTGCTGCTGCTCGGACTCCCATTCCCTTTCGTACTTTGCAATGACTTTCCGTCTCAACGGAATCTTGAGTGCCATGTCCATGATTTGGCCGCCCTCCACACGTTCGGGGAGCTCTCGGAAAAACGTCAAGATCTCTTCAAACGACATCTTGAGGAGCTGCGCCTGATACTTTTGCAGCAGGGCCAGCATGATTCTGTAAATGATTTTCCACCCCTCTCCCAAAAAGGCATCCCACACACGAAATACCAGGTCGAACTTGAAACTGCTCGTGTATTGCGTCAACAACCACTGTGTAGCGTACATAGTGACGTGGACGTGTTCCTTTTCAAAGTGTCTCGCGAGTCGAGACAAGTAGTGATGGATGAGCTTCTCGGCCACATACAAAACCTTGTGGGTTTGGAGCATTCCCTCCCCGAACAATCCCCTCATGTGGCACGGTTTGTCACTCATGACCGCTGCAACGCAATCCACAAACGAGCAAGAATTGTGTGAGTCCAACAGCATAAATTTTCTCGACTGAGTGTGCTCGGTTGCAATCAATCGAAGCAAAGAAGCAAACACACACCATCGGCATACAACAAAAACAACAAACAACAAAAACACTCACAAACCAGCATCCAAAACGCTTCCTCTTCCGTCATGAGGGTCAGGAACATGCCCGCGATAAAGTTCATTCCCTGGCAGTAACCCACTTCCGGATCGTAGTAGCTGTACGCCCGCAGGACCCGCCTCAGGGCGGCCTGGCCGCTCTGCGTGGTCGCTCGTATCGTGCAGCGATCGGTTCCGTCGCAAATCGAATACTGTTGCAGGGCGACCGAGGTAGTCGCACCGGCGTCCCCCCCGGACAGCGTCGATGCCATCCGAAGGTCCATTTCGAGATTGAGAATCAATGCCGCCAGTTCCGGATCACAAATTCCGGATCCATTGAGATTGGGATTGTTGTTGTTGTTGTTGTTGTTGTAATGGGTATTGCTGCTGCTGCTGTTGCTGCTTGCCGGAGACGACGCAGAACCACCACCAGCCGCGTCGTACGACAACGCCCTTTCCCCATCGCTGCTGTCCGATTGGGGAATCGGTCGTTCTTCTTCGTAAAACAAATTGTGTCGGGGAAACGTGCGGTGAATATCGCGTTCGATAATGTCCTGGATGCTTCGAAAATCCCTCGTTGCCGCATAATTGGCATGATTGCTATTATTGTTTTTGCTGCCGCTGTTGATAGTGTTGTTGTTATTGCTCCCCCTCTCGCTCGATTCCGGTGGAGAGGACCGCGTTGCGTCGCCTCTCGTCGGTTTCATCGGAGACGGTGTCGTCGTTGCCGTCACCGATGGCGACACCGACGATTGCTTCGACTTGTTGGGCGACGTGTTGGTGAACGTGCTCGCCTCCGACGCCATCGACGTGGGAGAGGTTCGATTCGAGTTGGAATTCGAGTTGGAATTGGAATTCGAGTGGCTCTCCAGCCGTTCCGGAGTGTGTTCGCCACCGCTCGACTCGCCGCACGCGACATCGTACGAACCAGATGCGTCCATCAGCGACTGCTGCCGCTTCTTCCTCTTGTTCCGGGCCTGGAGCTCCCGGCAATTCTCGAGCATGGCATCGCTCGTGATCCGTACAATCTCCGGGTACATCCCCGGAACCACAATCCCTCCTCCCAGAGCCAACCACACCCTGCCACGCATCGAATCCGGGATTCCCTTTCGCAATCTCCGGAGGACGACCGCGTTGGAACCAAAAATGGGAACCTGGCGGGGAATTGGTTTTTTCTGGAGCAACCATTGGGACTGCTGCTGTATGTTCTTGAGAGACGACGGCGACAACGACGACGAAGAGCTGCCTCGTTTCGTGTTCGTGTTCACGCTGCCCCTGGCGCTTTCCTGTTGCTTGGAGAGTTTTCCTTGCTTGCTCTGCTTGTCCCAGCCCTGCAGGGTCGTCTTCCATTTCTTTTCCCTCGAAAGGGTCCGTTCCGACTCGGCAAAGCTCGGAACGTTAATGTTTTCGGCACCATTCGTTTCGAGAATGTGTCCCTTCGAATCAATGTTCACGATAAAACCGTATCGATCGAGTTGCAGCGGCATGGTTTCGCTGTCGTTGTCGTCGTTCGGGTTGCAATTGTAATTATAATTGTAATTGCTATTGTAATTGTCGTCGTCGTGATTGTTTCTCCTTCGGGTGCTCGTAATGGTGGTGGTCCGAGCGTCGTTTTGGGGTGGGTAGTAGTAGTTGCGGGAACGACGGCCGGGTGACGAATGAATCACTTCGACGTTGTGTTGTTCTTCCGGATCACCAAAATCCTCAAGAGACGAAATGCTGGTAGCCGTGCACGCTGTGGTCGTGCTCGTAGGAGTGTTGGAAATGGCTCTCGTCGCTTCACGGCTCCCTCGTGCTGCTGCTGCTGCTGCTGCTGCTGCTGTTGGATCCTTGTTGTTGTGGATGCTGTTGCTGTTGCTGTTGCTGTTGCTTCTGTGAGTAGCTCTCTTGCTCTTACTCGTGCTCGCACTGCCGGGAGATAGAAAGGAAGGGACACTACTCGCGCTGAGGGACGGAAAGTTTGTTTCCGCTAACACAAATGGACCCATGTAGTCTGGCTATGAAGGAGCTACTTGTGAGTGAGTGGTTCCCAATCGTTGCAGTCCGATTCAAGTCGATTCGAATCGATTCGAATCGATCCACTGGACAGGACAGGGTAGAGTAGGATTCGATGATTCGATTCGACTGGATTCGATTCAATTCAATCAATTGAATTCGATTGGATTTAATTGGATTGGATTGGATTGGATTGGATTGGATGATTCGATCCGCAACGTTCCAATGGATGGATCGATAGATACGGTAGATGAATTCCAACTACACCGGAATCAATCAACCGAAGCAAATGAATCAATCAATTCAAATTACTGCGCACCAGGAAATTTAGTATTCCCCAACCGAACGGTGACACAATCGGTAACCCAAATACTAACAGAACCGGAACGTCTCAACAAAAAGAATCCCGGACAATGACACGACCGAGTCAGTCGGTCAGTCTCGCAACGAGATTGATGAAGGATCGCAATTGGCAGCACGGATAGCGCTCAACAAATGACAATGCGTGCAGCCCGTCCCCGTCTCTCTCTCTCTCTCTCTCTCTCTCTACAGCAAGAACAAATTGCTTTGTTGTTTCCAACTGCAAGGGAAGACTCACTCGCTAACTCACTCTCGAATTGAGAGGTTCCGGTGTGGAAGAATGTATGTGTTCGGATTTCGTGGGACCTCTCTCGAGTGCGGTGTCTGGTACCGTACAGCACATGCCATCGGCCTCTCTTTCTGTGTACGAGTACGAGACGTACGTATTCGTACCAGTAATTACTGGTACCGTACGGTCCTCTTGTGAACGAGGACTTCAAACTCTCTCTGACAGCCTTCAAATCCTCGAACCGAAAAGGGAATCATCCTTTTCGTGTGTGACATTGTTTAAATGCAGGTGCTGCAGGTGTTTTAGGTATGCAAAATTCGTCGGGTAGATATGCACATGCGCGCGCAGGCGCAGTCCGTTGGGCTAGATATTTTTCGTTCGGGTTTCCGATGTCTGTTCGAAACCGCCTTGGCGTTCGGGTGCGACGATTCAAATCCGCAATACATAGTCGCGCTACAACTGCGCTGTTGGTGTCGGATGGGGCTTTTATTGTTGCGGTGGAAACGAGGCGCAAGAAACCACGGATGCCTTCGCACGACCTTGTACTTGTACTTGTACTTGCACTGGGACTTGCACTTCGTGACTTCATTCGTTTTCCCACGATTTTTTTGAGATTGACATGATGGCGGCGTGCTCTTCATTACGGTAAGGTTAAGTTACTGTATGTTCTTTTCATCAAATCCATTCATCAACGAGTGAGCAAATCAATTTTAACCGTTATTGATCGTTCGTTCAGCCGTTAATAGTACGTATGACGAGACATAAATACTCATCATTCTTTCATGAAGAGAAAATTGATTTCTCATCAATACTACCAGTAACCTAACTACGGTAGCTCGTAAGGTAGTAGTAGTAACACCAAAAACAAAAACATTAGGTCTGCCGTCAGCAGAAGCGCTCCTCTTGTTGCCATAATATTGTAGTAAAACTAACCTGTTCAAAGCCTTGTGAAGCAATGGAAAGATTAGGCCAGGAATACCTTTCTTATTTTACTAAATGCTGTGAGCAAGGTATTTCTACACTTTTTCTCATCAATCCCATTCTTGTAGGTAGATGATGCGGTCTACTACTACTACTAGTAGTTCTCAGCAGGATTGTTCGACAACACCAGGATTTACCCAAGAAGTGATGCCTGAATTTCTTTGCTAGAATCTCCTCCTTAGATTTGGAAGTCATCTTTCAATTGACTGGTGCTCCTGATAAGAAGGTACCCTTGACCTCCCCTTCTTGCCTAGAAGGATCAAAGAAATTTGTTTGAAATGAATGCCTTGTGGCTTTTGATCTCGTCAACACAATATGGAGCATTACCAGATGTAATAAACGATTCTCCCAATGTTGCAAAGGAAAGTTTCTCCATTTCTTGGTTTGTCATGTATCCATCCGCATTGCTCGTCGCATTGCAATTTTCTTCAAACGCCGTTGCAATATTTTTACTTCTCCAAAAGACTTCTTGCTACTCTAGTACATACTTCTTCCTCCACAAAGCTCGAAAGTTCGAAAGCTCTGTTACTACCTTCGGAGCGACAATCATGTGCTAACCCTGTTCTTCCCTTTGCCGTCTCACCTCTTGACATGTTTACTTTCACATGGGTCCGATACGAACTGATTTCATTACTAGTACTAGTACTAGTACT
The DNA here is from genome assembly GCA_037355855.1 of Pseudo-nitzschia pungens. Lineage (NCBI taxonomy): Eukaryota > Bacillariophyta > Bacillariophyceae > Bacillariales > Bacillariaceae > Pseudo-nitzschia > Pseudo-nitzschia pungens. The sequence continues at coordinate 4,258,501 of CM074758.1, forward strand.
ACCGTTTCCGTTTGCCATAGTTTGTGCCCACCATCTTCTCTCAGGACCCTTCTTGGCACTTTTGATCTTTCAGCTACTAATGTGCATAATGAAGTCAAAGATTACTTGCAGAGATTGGACGAAAGCATGTACGATTATGCAAGTTTAGGCAATGATTGATACAATTAAATTACTGGTGCAGAAGCGTACTTCTATCCTGAATTTCATACCCACCCACGTGTTGCTCGATACCTTGGGTCTGGTTTCATTCTTGATGGATGATAAACGTCTTCTTTGTTTCTACAAAACTCACGAGAACAATGGTAAATGCAGTAATCGTTCGAAACGGTTTTCTGCGTCTGCGTTCCACTAATCACAAAATCCACAAGTCTCTCTACACGTGGTCCTCACACCAAACTCCTCACATCTGACCTCGCGGTTCTTTTTCACCCATTTGCACTTTTTGTCACTGCCATTCACATCGAATTTCTTCGGCGCATCGACACATGCATATTCGCTGCATTTACCGCAAGTGAAAGGACACAATTTTTGAAAGGCCTTTTTTTTGCATAATTTATTTTGCCTGTTTGTACTTTGAGCCACCCAATTGCATGACCTATATTTCTTTCTGTACACGAATTCAATTTCGGAGTCTTGACAAGGAGTTGCGACCGGGCTTTGGGTTGGGCTTTGGGTTGGGCTTGGGGTTGGGCTCGGGATTTGAGCTCGAGGGCATTGGAATGAAGAACAATCACATTGACTCGATGTTGGACAAGGGAAGGTAACGTCGGCAGGAAAGACCCTCGATATGATCGAATACAAACCGTTGTCATACGATTGCAATTCCGCTTTTGTATTTGCTGATGAAAATATGTTTGCATCGTAGAAGCTTTGAACACCTTCGGCCCAGAATTCCTCATGATTCGTTGCGGCATAGGTCTGTAAATAAGGCAACGCAAGAAAGATGAAGATTGAGTGAGGCACCAAAGCATCAATTTTTGTATCATGTGAAAAAGAGACGCATACCCACTTACACCTTCCCAGAGTTTATTAACTATCACAGATGCCTGATACAAATCCCTTAACGCTAGATCCAGGTCATCCGAGCCGTTCAACTCAATCATTCTCTGTAAAGGTAGCTTGCCTCCTGAACCTTGAAGTGAGTGGGCTGTTTCGTGAATACAAATATTCTCGCCTTTGTATACATCATTATCCAAACACAACAAGTTCTCTTCCGCACAAGAAGTGACGGGAATCCATCGCGTCGCTCCCACACCTCGTGCCCAGTTCCAGTCTTTGCCTAGCTCGGAATACTCCGGAATATCAGTCAAAAGTTCATCTTTTCCTATCACTGCCAGGTGCACTCCCTCTTCAACGAGATTGTTCAAGAGATCGGGTCTTCCTTCAGTCATTTTAGCGAAGGTAAGGGCGGCTTCGTACAGAGCGTCGTCGCTCACTGCAGCTGATGAAGCAATCACGAAACCATCCACATCGACGACTTTTCCATAGAAGGGATCTAGATTGTAGCCCACAGCGCTTACTACGCTGTAGCAGCAGGATCCGCAAGATATTGCTGCACTGCGATTTGTTGTGCGCTTTTTCTCTCTGTGGGGCAATTGGTCGGCAGATGGCAGCGGCTTCGGTTTCATCAAAATAATATTCTACACCAGAGAACAGAGAAGTTAATTTAAAGTTGAGTATGAATATAATAAAAACTTCAGTGCTTTTACATTGTGGAAGTTTCATCAAAGTTGGAGGGCTGTTTCTCTCGTCTTACCTCTTCCAAGGGCTCTGTTGATAGAATTTCATGAGCACATCCATTGAAGAGTCCTGAGAAAGCAAAAGAGCTGATCAAAATGAAGAGTGTCTTCGTCATATTCTGATTTAAATCGTTGTAGTCGTTTCAAGTTTGAAGAAGAGTTGTTGACGAGTTATGAGAGCTAAGAATATGTCATCAAAATTGGTGTAAAGGTGTTTGTTTGTTTGTTTATGCTGGTTTTGTAACTTGCAAAATGTATCCGATACAGTAATCGCATGTACTACGTATTCTTTACTGCGAAAATACTCAGGATTCGAAAAACGATCGGATGCCAAGCACGGAGAACGAAGGAATCTGTGTTTGGAACAGAGACCATAAATGATGCTTCATGATAATAAGAACAGCATTTACATACGATACGGTATCCAAAGAAATCAATAATAGAAATAAGAACTAATTACTATTATTATAATATTGTATTTGCACCGAAGACTGATAAGTTCTAGGACGACTGCTTCAAGCGTGTAGCTCTATTCGTGTGTTGTAAGTTACGTAAGATTGGAATTTAGATACTACGGAATTCCTATCAGCTGTCCCCCGGTTTCCGTAGAAATTAGTAGTTGAGGATGTAGAACCGGGGGACAGCTGATAGGAATTTTGTAGTATCATCTGAACGGGAACAAACTACTGTACCGTAGGATTTATTTATTCATTCATTCACTCATTCATTCTCTTCGATCGAACATACCGTACGGTAGGGTAAGTCTACAGTAAGTTGATTGTAGAACATCTTCGAAATTTGAGTTGTGCTCTTTGACCTTAGTCTTCTGGATACGGAAGGTGATGAGAATGTAGTCAATTACCTTCGTCGCATAATTTATTACGGATTTTTTCTCAAGGAGTTTTTCCAACGGTCATAAAGAACTTTCGTTGTGGTCAAAGGTCGTTGGTCATAGATAACCTTTAACTTCGTGAGAACCAGTACGTAAGAACCTTACTACGGAATTCCTATCACCTGTCCCCCGACTTTAGTAGAAACAAGTAGGAGTTAGGATGTAGAACCGGGGGACAGCTGATACGAATTTTGTAGTAGGGCCTTAGTCGCATTGTTGTACGGTATGTCACTGTGTATTTCGAACAGGTGTACGAATCGTGTATAATTAGTACCAATTGTACACAGATTCCAGTCAAGTACAAATTGTACACGAATTCCTGTTCAAAATTATACTTATAAGGATATAAAAATTACTTAGACTCCGCTCTAAATTAGTATTTATGTTACGAAAAATGTTACCACTATTTCGCGTGACGTTCTGAAGACTGTCGGTCTTCTTTTTAAAAAAAAAAAAATATAGAAATAATAATTAGTTAAGAGTACTACTAATACTAATATTAGTAGTAATACCAATTCTTGTATGATTGTAAGATTAGGTCTACCAGTACTAGTTTCTGTGTTTTCATTAGGGTGTAACAGCTACAAAAATGAATCATAGGGAAATTACCTTCATCAATACCAAAAAAAGCAGTTAGGCGAACTAAGAAATCAAAAAAAAAATATCGAAGCTCACTAAAGAGCTGTCTGTTTATTTTCATCTGTAAGTCAGAAGGCTACTTGTAAGATCTTACCTATGACACGCTTTGCCTTACTAGTTGAATCATTGTCAAACATTCCGAATACTTCGTATTATTCAATAGTACATTAGGTAGTCTGTAACAAGGTGATTCGAATACCAAAACTCGAAAAATCATGACTTATTATGCTTTACCTGGTACCACCAGTTGATTCTAACATTGACACTAGGAGAAAAAAATAACATTAATGAATTGTATGCTGATGGTGAGTCTATCATTGCTACAAAATTCCTATCAGCTGTCCCCCAGTTGATTCTAAGGTTCACACGAGATGAATCTAATAACATTCATTGTATAATATGATGGTGCTGAGTCTATCATTAGTTGATGATAAGGTTGTCACTAGACGAATCTAATACCACTTCTGATATTATTGGATTGCAGATCTATCATTAGTTGATTCCAAGATTGACACTAGATGAATTTAACATCAATTCTTGTATATGATTGTAAATCTATCCTTAGTTGATTCTAAGGTGAACACTAGATGAACCTCATAATATTGATTGTATTTTATGGTGAGTCTACCATTAGTTGATGATAAGGTTGACACTGGATGAATCTAACAACATTATATGTATATGATGATGAATCTATCCTAAGTTGATGATAAGGTTGACACTGGATGAATCTAACAGCATTATCTGTCTATGATCATCTATCCTTAGTTGATGATAAAGTTGACACTATGTCGATAGATGAATATTATCGTCTAGTCGCGGCGGTGCCCACGAACGGGGGTATACCCCACCGCTTTTTGGAAAAATCCTAACTTCTAAAGTATTGATCCAATAGCAACAAGTAATGGCTCTTTAGAAAGCTCTCACTTCTATTCTTTCAAACTATCTGCATGTTTCCTCTCTTGTTACAAATCTTTCCTCCCTAGTGCTCGTCTAGGAAGGCCCGTCGCACTGCAGTCTCACACAAAATTATCACGTTCTGTAAAACTGAAACAGCCAGAGTGTCTATCTCTCAAGAACTTTAGATAAATGACCTGTCCAAACACCCGTTTGGTCGATTCGCTACCAAGTTACCAGGAGCGCCATAGTGGTTCGCTTAGGTTGCATCTGCCGGAGCTGCTGCTGTTGTTTGTTGGACACGATTGATAGGAATCGACCACTGTTGTCGCTTTTGGCGCATTGGTGTCAAGATGTCCCACGGAGCCACTTGCTTTCGAGACGAAAATGAATTGTTGTTTGCTTTTTCGTTGCTACTCGGTTGCTTGTAATAGTTCTTTGCCATGGGAATCCTCTCGAGAGGTTCGAACAAATCGAGAGCTTCCCCCTCGATACGTTGGTATAGATCCAGACACACGACACGAGTTTCGTCGTCCAGCATGGTGTGGCGATCCTTCGAAAGCACTCGTTGCAGTGTCATCGAGGCAGTATGCAACAAACTGAGGGCTCGACTCCTTCCGCGTTCGTCCGGATTTTCCTCCGCCGTCAAGACCGCCATCATCCAAAAACAGAGCACAGCGGTCTGCTCGCGTTCGAATGACGATGTTGTGAGATTCCCGAGGACTGTTGGTGTTGGATTCGAAATGGAGATAGCTTTGGGGGTATTCCGGCGACGTGATATGAATGATGGACCGTTTTCCTCGTGGGGTAATGCTGATGGTTTCTCGTCATTCAAGGGAACGATATAAGTTTGAACTGGAGTTGGTGTTGGTGTTTGTGTTTTCACTTCCATCGTCGGCGGCGTGATTTTCTTTGTCGTTGCGATTTGCTCGTCCAACTCTTGCTCCAGACACGAAGCCAAAGTTTCCAATAGTTTGATGGCTTGGATTCTCTTTCCAAGTTCTCGAAGGCATCTGGCGAGCGAAAAGGCTACGGACGCAGCGTTGGGATGAATGAGTGATTCCGCTCCTATCCACCCTCGCAACGCAATATCATACTGCGAATGCGCCAATGACCAATAATAGCGTGATGATGTCCTTTTGATTGATCTAGAACGATGAAAAGTTCCCGCATGCTTTGTGGTGTCCATTTCTTCGCTAGCTGAGAGACAGTTGGCAAGGACCGAAAATGAGTCAGCAACAAGGGAGTGGTTCAGAAGAGTAATCCGGTGATTCCGACCCAAGAGTTTCAGAAAGTCCCGGGAGAGATCTTCTTGAAACTTGCTGCAAAATGCCTGCATGATGCCAATTGCGTCAACACAATCGTCAAAGGAAACGACGCGGTTTAGATGATTTTCTCGAAAAAGCTCAAACAGTCGTCGATCAAAAAACAGCGACTCGGTCTCGCTCAAGTAACTCGAAAGTAAATCGAATGTTTGGGAAATGATGGATTTGGCGGTATCGATATTGTGCGCTTCGGTCAAAGCACCCGCAAGGTCCAGCATAGAGCTGAGTGTCGTGGGGTGACAACGGGGGAGATTTTGTTCACAGCGAATTAAAAGAGAACACAAAACATCTGATGCCTTTGTCCAATCTTTTTCAGCTGCCATGTTGCATGACAGTTGCTTGAGAACTTCAACGGGCAAATTGAGTGCTCGATCAAAGAAGTTGCTCGAACCGTATTCAAGCCAACCGATCATTCCAATGGAGGTAGCTTGGTTACTGATTACGAGACTCCGTAACAGTAATCTCCTTGAAACAGATGCAATCTTAATTGGCAATAAAACTCCGTCATCTTTTGCAGAGTCTGGATCATCGTCAACATGTTTTTGAAAAGCGGAAGCGAGTAAGTGAAGGCAGTAAAGTGCAGGCACATCTCTTGGATTCGAAACAGCTTCCACGATTCCTGCTCGAAACACCGCAGATATCAATGTTTTCATTGAAGTATCATTCCTTTCTGACCCCTCTACATTTTCGGGCGTCTCAACAGCAATCTCGTTTGTTGGCGAGAGGTTTGGTCGATCTGCCTTCTTGTCGGACTTTCGAAGCGCAGCTTGGGCGGCAAGTGCGGCAATTCCCCCCACTGGTTGCTTTGGAATATCCTTCGGAGATACTTGTTTCTCGTTTTTACTTAATGCTGCTTGAGCATCAACCGCACCTATTCCATTGTCTGGTAGTTTGGAAGGATCAAGTCGAGGTCGTTGATTCTCTGACTTTTTCAATGCTGCCTGCGCAGCAAGAGTGGCTATTCCACCAACTGGTGGCTTAGAAATATCATCTTGTTCTGCTTTCTTCTTGGATTTTGTCAGAGCTGCCTGAGCCGCAAGTGCGGCGATGCCCCCAACTGGTGGCGTATCATCACTCCTTTGGTTTGAGTGATTCTGTGACCTTTTTGTGGCAGCTTCGGCTGCAAGTGCAGCAATACCTCCGACTGGTGTTTTTGGGACAGCATCGTTGTTTGTTTTCTCTTCCGATTTCTTGACAGCAGCCTCGGCGGCCAGTGCAGCGATGCCTCCGACTGGTGGATTCCTACCGTTTGGGTTGGTTGCATGCTCTGTGGATTTCTTCAATGCAGCTTGAGCAGCAAGTGCAGCAATTCCTACTTCAGGTGACTTGGGTTCATCGTCATCTGTTAACTCCCTCTCTGACGATGAGTCTTCACTATCTTGAAGGTCTTTTGACCTCTTGATTTCATCCATCAGAGAACTAATTCCATTTGTACGAGACTTTTTCATAGTAGGTTTCCGCATTGCCATGCCTCGAACAGGTCGCTTTGGAACATCCTCCTCAGCTGCTTCTTTCTGAGACTTTTTCAAAGCAGCTTGCGCAGCCAGTGCGGCAATGCCCCCAGCTGGTGGCTTTGAAACATCCTCCTCAGCTACTCGATTCCCTGATTTTTTCAAAGCAGCTTGCGCGGCCAGTGCGGCGATGCCCCCAGCTGGTGGCTTTGGAACATCCTCCTCATCTGATTCTTTCTTAGACTTTTTCAGAGCAGCTTGCGCGGCAAGTGCAGCAATGCCCCCAGCTGGTAGCTTTGGGGCATCCTCTTCAGCTACTTCTTCCTTAGACTTTTTCAGAGCAGCTTGCGCAGCAAGTGCAGCAATTCCTCCCGCTGGTGGCTTTGGAACATCTTCCGCGGCTGCTTCTTTCTTAGACTTTTTCAAAGCTGCCTGAGCTGCAAGTGCAGCAATGCCCCCAGCTGGTGGCTTAGGAATATCCTCCTCAGTTGCTTGATTCCCTGATTTTTTCAACGCAGCTTGCGCGGCCAGTGCAGCAATGCCCCCTGGTGGTTGTGGAACATCCTCCTCAGCTGTTTCTTTCTTAGACTTTTTCAAAGCAGCTTGCGCAGCCAGTGCAGCAATGCCCCCAGCTGGTGGCTTCGGAACATCCTCCTCGTCTGATTCTTTCTTAGACTTTTTCAGAGCAGCTTGCGCGGCCAGTGCAGCAATGCCCCCGGCTGGTGGCTTTGGGGCATCCTCTTCCGCTGTTTCTTTCTTACTCTTTTTCAGAGCAGCTTGCGCGGCCAGTGCAGCAATTCCTCCCGCTGGTGGCTTTGGGACACCTCCTTCCTCGGTTGCTTCTTTCTTAGACTTTTTCAAAGCTGCCTGAGCTGCAAGTCCGGCAATTCCTCCCGCTGGTATTTTGGATGACGGTCGAGAATCACGTGTTTTTTCTATTTTCTTTGGCGTCACAACTTCACCTTGGGTTTTGTCGAGGAGATGTTCCTGTTTTTGTTCTGATCCAACGTCTACATCATTTGATATCGACAGGATGGAACGGACGAAGCTACTCGACGAGACATCAAACATAACTCCACTAGCTGACGATGCCTGGTGCTTTCTTTTCTCCATTTCCAAAGCCACCAAATCTTGGTGCAGTAAATAACCTTCTGCACCCATAACGTCAAACAGCTGTGCTATTTGAAATTGAATTTCTGCACGAAAGAAATGTTAGCGACAAGAACGGGACAACATTCACTGCACCAATCCTGCATCGATACTTACCAGCTATGAGACCACATTCCAACCGTATGTTGACGAGGATGTGGCGGTACCCAGTGGGAAGAGCACTATAGATTTCGTTGCCGACACCTGTAGTTCGAAACAGGTTTTTCAATCGCGCTATCAGGAACGAAGGGATTGACTTTGTTTGCTTACTCCCCTTCTTCCGCCCAATACAGCCAGCCAGATTGTGCAGAGAATACAATCCACATATCAGTGAAGATTCGTCGGGAAACGTGATTTCCCCTCTCAGCACGTCTTTCACCTGCAATACATCTCCGTCGTACTTTCTGATTGCCTTGCTTCGAATCGATGCGTAGTCTTTCACTCCACAAGAGGATGTAATGTCGTTGCATTCGAGACCGTTGCAGGATGGGCCATTCTGAGTGGAAAAATTAACGATCGCATTGATGATTCGTTCGAGGTTTGGGAGCTGTGCTTTCGCTTCACTATGAATGTCTGTGATAGTTGGGGGATTTTCGTTGTCACCATTCTCGAGGGTATCGGGCATGCTGTGGCGCACGACGTGTTCCTCGTTGGAATCTTTTCTTCCTGCGAAGGAAGAACTCCCGGGACCAATGTCACACAGATACCTCGTCAGCACCAAAAAACTTTCGTCGTCCATATCGTGGCGGTCACCGTCGGTGGATCTCAGCAACGGGTAGGCCTTGGAAGAAACGAAATCATTCGAAAAGACCGCGAAATTCCCGGAATCAAATCGAAACTGAATGGTAGACGCGGAAGACGAGAATTCGTCCTCGGTGTCAAACAATCCGGCATGCCTCGTCAACTCGGATGGTTGGATCGATGACGGCCTCGTCAACATAGCTTTGCACGATTCGGAATGCTTCCAGTTCGCGATGAGCTGACGCCACAACAATGCCGATGCAGCTCTGGGTACGTTCGGTGACTTGGTCAGAGAAACATCCTTCAGGAACTCAATGTCTTCGACGGACGAGAATGCCGCGAGCGTTTCGTGGAAAAGGTCGGATCTGTCGAGCGCTTCCGTCATTTCTTCGGTATCGGGGACGCTCGGAAAATTCGCTTCCATGTCGGTATCCCAGCCAACCATTTGACCCCCGTGATCAACAACGGGCGCCTCGGTTTGCTGCTTTTCGTCGACCAGCGATCGATTTTCGATCGGCGTCGTGTGCGGAGATTTTGTCGACAGGGTGTTGGTGTGGGACATCGACAACCTGCTGCTCCCTTGCTTGCGGAGTCGTCGATTCGGCCGCCTGAACATTGTCGACGATTTGGAGCTCTTTTGTTGGGTGCTAAAAGAACCCAATGAACCGTTGAGTGAAGGCGAAGAGGTGCTTCCTTGTCTCGGCCTCTTGCGCGGTCGTGAATATTCTTTTGAGCCGTGACTGCGCGCAGAGGACTGCCATTGGTGGTTGCTGTTGTTGTTGTTGTTGTTATTCATTTTTTCCTCGGCACCAGTTTCTTGGGATATTTCTCCCTTCCCCGGAATGAAATCGAACATGGGAAAAAGTTCGTTCACGTCATCGTCGTTGTTTTTCGAACACCTCGGATGATCCCCGTCTTCGATCCGGAGGCACAAATCAACCTCGGGGGGTGACGACAACGAACTCCAACTGGACGAGCGAGCGTCGCGTTCCGTCCGTTGTTTGTCAAAGACGCTATCCGCGATGGGACGAGCATCCGACGGGTCAAAAAGGTCGCTTTTGTGGCTCTTGTCTCTCACTTCGATGTCGAATCCGGTGAGCTTTGTCACGACCATCTTGACGATTTTTTTTCGGTCTCGGAATCCGTTCCCGTCCAGATTTTGCACGAGAGAGCGCGGGTCCAACGACAACTTCGGGAGCGCAATTGTTTTCTCTGCCGTTTCTTTCGGTTGACCTCCGTCGCCATCTCGCGCGATGCCAACTTCTTCGCGTTCGTACAATGAATCTTCGTTCAAACTATACAGGTGTTGTGAGGTCGTTGTTCTCGCTTTCTTTGCAGCTGCATTGTTCTCGTCCTCCGCATTCCTTGCATTTTCCACTACCGTCGGTGGATCATCGGTAGCCGCTCCGGGTGATTTCCTTCTTTCTTCCTCGGTTGATGGATGGGACCGTGCGTCGACATCCGTTGCTTTGTCATCCACCACCGTAGCATCGCTCTCGCTACCGATTTCGGTTTTGGTGTCGAGCTGTAGATTGTTGGCTTCTTCTTTCGGAACCACGTTTTCGCTCTCCGCGATGCCCTCATTGTTTGTTTCATCTGTTGTTTCACGACCCTTTTCGTTCCGTTGTTGACAATTCGTTTCCTCCGAGTCTTTGGCGGTTTGAGTAACCTTGTCGCTTTCCTCCATCACCGCATCGTCCTCCTTCATCGTCTCCGGTGGAAGGGTCGTCTCCGGTCGTGAGTCGTAGTTGTCGTTGTCGTTGTCGTCATCGTTGTCGGTTGTTTCTCCCGCGTCGTTCGAGGACGGAGTCTCGTTTTCCTCGCGGTCGTCGTTCGTTTCGGTTCCGCCGCAATCATCCTCGTCGTGGATCCGTTTGTCGGACCGTCCGTATTGGTTCTCGCCTCCGACGGAGGTCTCGCATCCATCGACCAATCGGCGAACGGGTTTGACCACCCGCCCCGATCTCGTTCGGATCTTGGGCTCCTCGTTCTCTTCGGTTTGCGCATCCTTTGGTTCGCGCTCGTCTCCCGATTCTTTGTCGTCCAATCCGCTGGTGCTATCGGATTGCTTTCGATCCTTTCCTACGCCGTCCTTATCATCGTCATTCTCATCGTCATTCTCATCGTCATTCTCATCGTCATTCTCATCGTCACCGTTATGGGGCCCACCCGTTTCCGGATCGTCGTCCTCCGGTTTCTCTCCGTCGTCGTCGTCGTCGTCGTCGTCATCGGTTTCGTCGCAGCTTTCGTCGATGGCCCCGTCGTTGGATTCGATCGGCTTCTCGGGCGCGCTGGCCGATTTTCTCGGAGCGTCGAATTTCTCGGCCTCGCCCTCGTCCACGAACACGACGCTCTCGCTGATGCTGTGCTTCCGGTAGTGCTGCAGAAAGCCCGGCAACCCCGCCGTCGCCGTGAGCTGCTTGAGGGAACCGTCCTTTTCGAAGAAACTGATTTCCAGCTCGCGCTCGCTCAGGTCGTGCTCGGTCATCTCGTCCTCCGACAAAAGCCGCCGGATCATGTCTCTCTGGTCGGCGGTTTGCTTGTCGACCGGGGTGGCCAGGACGGATTCGATCTGGGTCTTGACGGATTCGATCTCGTTCTCGAATTTCTCCTCCAGGATCTGCAGTTCTTCGATGATGCATTTTCTCTTCGGATAGGGAGACGTGGCGATCGTGTCTATGCTCGTGTCGATGGCGGAAGACCGGTCGTCGGTTTCCTTCTTTTCGTCAAAGGCCAGGCCGATGGGCATGTACGGGGTTCCGGTGATCGAGTCTCTCTCCGCGGATCGATCGGCGGAAGCCGGGTGCAGAGGACTCATCATCACGGTTCCTTTCATGAACGGCGAACCTATTATGTGATCCGAGCCGATGGAAGTCGACCTCGCTTTCCTCTCGTTGGGACCGGAATTCTGTTGTTGTTGGTGGTGGTTGTCATCGTCGTTGTCGTTGTCGTGTTCGAGGGATTCTTCCTTCGCTCGCATCGTCGAGGCCGGCTCGCTTTCTCTGGTTTCGGTTTTGGACCTCCGCTCCTCGGTTTCGTCTTCCTTTTCCCATTCTCGTTTCACGTCCTGGGCAAATTCCGTTGCCGACGACAGCACCACCTGCCCGGCATCGGTGAGGACCGGCGCCGTCGCGTGGGCTACGGTCTTGGCGGTGGAGGCAGCCGTTTTCGCCAATCGTCGGAGCGAAACCTTCCACTCGTTGTTGTCCGCAAAGAATCGATTGGCTCCCCCCCTCGCCGAAGGCCTCGTCCGATTGCCGTGTTGGTGTTGGTGTTGGTGTTGATACTGATGTTGATACTGATGTTGATACTGATGTTGATATTGATGTTGATATTGATGTTGATATTGATGTTGATATTGATACTGATATTGTTGTTGTTGCTGTTGTTGTCGCATTCGTTCCTGCCGTGCCTTTCGCGCGGCGGATCCCGCTGCCGCGGCATCCAGAATCGGATCCCGGCAAACACTGCGATCGTTGTTTTTCTCTCTCGTTCCTCGCAGCGAACCTTCCGAAAAGGTTTGCGGCTGAGAAACGCCGAGTCGTTTGTGCGAGGAAGCTTTCGTTTCACTCGAAGCGCTTTCGAAAGCGCGCGGGGATGCCTCGCCGCTTTGGGTGGCGTTGTTGTTGGTGGTGGTGTTGGTGGTGGTGGTGTTGTTGCGGATTGCGTTGTCGGTTTTGTTCTTCTTCTTGCTGCCGCTGCCACTGCTGCCGCTCGTTTTGTCGTCCCCCGCTTTGTCGTGATCGTCCCGCGATTTGCGATTCAAAACATCGTTCCGGGACACGTGCGTTTTCGACGCTTCGCCATCCCTCCGGACCGGATTCTCCGCCGGGGCATCGACCGGTTGCGAGCCCCCGGGTGGGATCTCGGCTCCGGCGGGAGCGTTCGAAGCCTGGTCCGCCTCGGACGATGCTTCATTTCCCATTGGTTCGCAACCAACAGCGGGTAATCTTACTCAGAAGCAAACCAAAGCAAAGCAAACCAAAGCAAACCGAAACAAGACAAACCGAAACAAGGCAAACCGAAACAAGGCAAACCGATCGATGGCAAAATTTCGAGTGGGAAATCCTGTCGATGGATTGGAGGATGGATGGAGGAATGGATGGATTCGGTTTCTCTCTTTTGCTGCTGCTGCCACTAATACTACTGCAGTTGTTGCTTAACACGCAACTGATTGATGGGTTGGTTGTTCGATTGGATTGGTATCGTGCGGTAGTTCGGAGCACACAACGACTCTTGTACGCGTGCAAGGAAACTTGTACGGTGGTTCCTGTTCACAACCTTACACTACCGTACAAGTATGACACTAAAAGTAAGGTAACCTTACGATTACTCGTACCGTACCCGTCGTGTTTTCTGGGACTTCGAGTAATTGTAATTACGGTATTACTTCGTAAGGTTACTTCGTATTTCTTATTTTACCGCAGGGCGGTCGTGCTGCAGCTGGACCAACCATGACACACTCTCACTTCTCTGTCGGAAGGCCCAACTCCTTAAAAAACGCGAGGTGCAAAACGCGGCATAATTGCTCACTCGGGAGAACGTTGCCGGTACGGTAAACCTTACGTTGAAAAAATCCTGTTCGATTATGTAATAGAAGCAAGGTCTTTTACTCTACGGTATTAGACTGACTCGTTCGACTTTGTCACGATATTTTTGGGAAAAAAATTATTACAAGAAGGGGAAAACTCGTGTATTTATTTGAGTACGAGTAAAAAGTACGTACGAAGTATTGATTTTTTGCTAAAAAAATAATAATATTGCTGAAAATTTCGGACTACTGTGGTAAATTGACGAAGTAATTTTTTAAGTTTTTCTTGTTTCATCCGCCCGGTTTGAAGTTGACTGACTGACGGACTAACTCAATCATGACCAAAAACCGATTTTGATTGATGATTGATTCATTCATTCTTTGTACGAGTAAGTTAATTAGGATTACGTCCGAGTTCGTAACCTTACAATTATGGGCACAGGCCGTAAGTTACCATACTTTACTTACGTAGATGATTCAGTATTGATTGATTGATTCTCGATGGTTGATGATTGATTGATGATTGATTCATTGATTCATTGATTCATTGATTCATTGTTTTTGATTGAGAGAGCAAACTCGGAACAGAACCGGGACCCGGTTTCAATCGTACTTTGGTCCATGCAAGATACCGGTACGGTAGGTTGGTTCCGTTTTCCTACTTCCTTCTAGTATTATTTGGAGTGGTCGTGTCGCAACCCGTCAAGCACTCGAGTTGTACCGGATACGAGTAAGGTACTCGTACAGGGTTCTTCTCTCCCACGAACGAATCGAAATCAATCAATCAATCAATCAATCAAAATCAATCGATCGATCGATCAATGAATCAGCACAAGCCGAGCTCCCGGATCAACCGATCGGCCGGTTCCGAGCACCGATCGGGAAACGTCTCGGCCGCCGCCTTGACGAGTTCGATGGGATTCGCGGCGAGAATGTGCTGGTGGTTCTCCGGGATTGCCAGGAGGAGGAGGAGGAGGCAGACGGCCTCGAGGACCGCCGCGTTTTCCCCGTGCAGGACCATGGCCAGCACGAGCGCGTCCAGCGCGCCCATGTCGACGACGAACATCTTGGTGTCGTTCGAGTTCGAGTTCGAATTCGAGTTCGAGTTCGAATTCGAATCGCACCCGTCGATCATCAGATTGGAAAGGGCCGCGCATCCCGCGATCTGGACGGTGGGAGAATGGGCGAAGGACTGGATCGCCTCGAGGATGGTTTCGATGATCCGCCCCAGCAGGAGCTCGGCGGAGGCGTCTGCGTCGGCGTCGGCGTCGGCGTCGTCTTCCGCGCTTGGTTGCGGTGCGGCTTCCGCGTTTGCGTTTGCGTTTGCGTTTGCCGGACCTTTTCCGTTGGCGATGAAACGGCGCAGGTGATCGGCGTCACCGGTCAGGTTGGCGAGCACGGCGCATCCCAGTTCCTGCGCGAAGGGGTTCGCGGAATGGGCCCGCATCGCGTTCAGGACGGCGTCGGTCGATCCGGGGGTGTCCAGAAAGACGGCGACGTTGCGGGGATCGTCCGCGGTGAGTTCGCGCAGGGCCCCGCAGCAGGTCTCGACGACCCCGGTGTCGTCGAGGTGGACCAGGATCGCCCGCAGGATCACGGGGAGGCCGCCGTTCAGCCCGATCGCGCTCCCGACGTGTTCGTTGTTCGGATTGCCGGCCAGGACGGAAACGACCGAGCTGCCGATTTCTTGCAACCGGGGCTCGTCCCGGTGGTTTTCCATGGCACGAATGATGGGTTCGATGAGGTCCAGCCTCAAGAATTCGGCCTGGTTTTCCTCGCAGTCCTCGCAGAGACACCGGATCGCGTTCAGCGCGGCGATCTGGACGTCCGCCGTTTCTTCGTGCAGGATCATGGAACAGAACAGGATGGCCTCGCCGGCTCCGTTCCTGCGGTCCAGCACCCTTCGCCGCCGCCGTTTCGTGGAAGCGCCGGGCGATGGGCTGCCGCTCCGAGACGATTCGCAGCGGCCCTTGTCGTTGTCGTCGTCACCGCCGCCGCACGGTGCCGCGAACACCGCAAAGGCCTCGCAGGCCCTGGCCTGGACGACGGGCGACTTGGAATATTTCCTCATGGCCGAAACCAGGAGCTCGACCGCGCCGCGTTCGATCAAGAGGTCGAGTTTGGAGCTCGGGTCGAAGAACGAGGCAACGAAATCCACGAGCGATTCGATGGCGTGAATCGATTGGGTCGACGAGGATGCCTGGACGGAATCCCCGAGTTGCTTCAGCAGACGATCCACCGACACGGCGTCGTCGTCGTCGTGGTGGTGGATGTTGACGTTGACGTTCCCGTCGCTGTTGGTCGTCGCGTTGGTGTCGCTGTCTTTCTTTTCTTCCTGGCTGCTGACTTTGTTGTGGGCTGGCGTGAATATGGTGGATGCTTCGGTACCGCTGTAGTTGGAAAGATTGCCGCTGTTGTTTCCGTTCAGGGAGTTGATCTCGTCTTCTTCGGTCCCGTCGATGGTGGACAGGGATCCCAGTGTTCGGCAGCTCTTTCCAACCATGCGCAGGGTCTGCAATTGATGTTGGAGGTTGCCGTTGTGATCGTGTTGTAGCGAGAACTGCTGCTGTAGTTGTTGTTGGTCTCCTTCGTCGATGGAGGACATGGAACTCAGGGTGCGGGTGCTTCCGGTGTAGATGTGCCGTCCGTATCTCATCGGAAAGATTCCTCCTCGATTCAAGACACCTTCCGAATCTACCACCTCCGGCGGTTGCGGATGCTGTGGGTCTTCGCCGGGACCACCGTCCACCTGCAGGCCGGAACCACCGTGGACTCGAAGATCTACTCCACCGCCACCGCCGCCGCCCAGATTGACAATGTTGTTGAGGGAGGCGACCAGGGCGCTGTCGATGTCCATCAGGCCGTGCTCCTGCGCCGCCGCCATGATTGTGAGAGCCGCTTGTTCCAGCTCCTCTCGCGATGCAACTCTGGACGACGCCGTCGAGTGGTTCGAATTGGAAAGGGAATTGGCATTCGAATACGAATGCCTCGATCCGCACGAGTTGAGGCTGCCCTCGCGCGAGAGTGGGGGATGATAGGAGCCCCTCCGGCGAGTGGTAATGTTGTTGGCGTTGGCGTTGGTGTTGGTGCTGGTGTTGGTGCTGGAGGTGGAACCAACCGAGGCCACCGAAGACGAGGCGACGGAATGCCCATCGAGGCTCTCTCGGCGAGAAGGGGTGGTCGCAACGTTGAAGCTGGAATTGAAATTCGAAGCGTTGGAGAAGGCCCCGCAGCCGAAGCTTCTTGCTGCCCTGGTGTGGCTTGTCGACGTTTGGTGCTGGTGGTGATAGTTTGTCGCGGGCGTTGTTTCGGCTCGGGCGGGGCTCGACAACGTGCGCTTTGGGGGGATGTAGCCCGACCTGGAGCCGCGCCTATGGCCTTGGTCCTGCTGATGGGGGTGGCTCGGAGAAGGATTCCCGCCCTGGTGGGAGAAAAAGGATTCGACGTCTCGCGGCGTGGCCGGTCTGCAGTCCGCAACCGCAATGGCGGCATCGATGACGGCCGCACTGCCTGGCTGGTGACTCTTGGATCTTCGGAGCAAGACGTTGCTGTTGCTGTTGCCGTTGTTGCCGTTGTTGCCGTTGTGAATTTTGCCGAGGGACGTGCGATCCTTGCTTCTGTTCCGGTTCTTGCCGCTGCTGTGGCTGCTGCTGTGACCACAGCTGTGGCTGCTGCCGTTGTTGCTGCCGCTGCTGCAGCTCTTGCTCTTTTGCAGGAGCAATGGGTTGCAGTTGAGGCAACGACCGTTGACTACCTTGCCTTCCTCGTCGTCGATGGGAATCATCTTGAGAAACTTCTTCTTGAAGCACTTTCTCCCGCAGGTCACGCACTCTCCTCTTTTCAATCGGGCAGCGGTCAGCTCCGATTTGGCAATCACCGATCCCGTGCTGTTGAAATCGGATCCGAGGTAGTCCATGGTCGATGATGAGTTTGTTGCTTGTGGAATGGGGCTTTGCTGGGGAGGCTGCAACAAGGACGATAGCGGTGGAGCGGTAAGTTCCTTCCGCTTGTGCAATGGAAGGTTTGACAAAATGTAGTTGTGAGGAGTTTTTTTTGTGTTGTTGGCTGTCGTGGGTTTAAAGAGAACCGATTCGGCAGCAGAAAAACTTGTGCAAAAATATTCTGCAGGGCATCGAAACGTACGGTATTTTTCTGTTGCTCGTCTAGTGTGATACTGTTTTGTTCTTCGTGATCTTACACGGTAATGCCGTACGTGATGCTCACTCTTGCGGTGTCACACCATTGTGCATGTTCATCCTGCGAGTGGCCTTGGATCTTTATGCGGTATCAAACTGGGATGTTATCATTGTTGGCTGTTTTGTGACTTTCTGTTCCATCGGGCCCATAGGATTATCAAAAGACCATTCCGCGTGCGATGGGAATCATCCTTAGGCGAAGCGGACGGTTGTGGTTTTTTTACCTCCGGTGGGAAAAAGATCGCGTCAACCGAACTACCGCAGGAACTCGACGAATTTTTTGGGCAATAGTACCGGTAATTTACGTATCGTCGCGAACAGGAATTCTTGGTTCTTCATACTACGAGTCCGATAACAATTGAGACTGGTCGAGTGCGCGCCCAAAATGTAACCAATTTACACGAATTTACACAGGTGCACATACCAATGCCAAAAAATTATTCTGTAATAGACAAATTCCTATAACCCTTTAAAGTATCCTCTTTTGTTGGTGGAAACCCCTTGTTTGAGCGCTTCACTAAACTCTTCAAAATCGTCTATTTTTGGTGTTCGCATCACAATAACGAGAACACATACCGACGAACACCTTGACCATGGTGGATCCGGCAGATACCAGAGCCAAAGCGCGTAGCAAACTGCAACTTAGCAGGGAGTTAGGGCAACAGCGAGCGATGCTAACAGCGAGTGGTTTCAACGCGTCGATATAATACAGGGGGGGGACAGCAAGCAGCAGCAACGCGTCAATAATACAGGGGGGGGGACGGCAAGCAGCAAGCAGCAGCAACGCGTCGATAATACAGGGGGGGACAGCAAGCAGCAAAGCGTTGATACACAGAAAGCAGCAACGCGTTGATAATACAGGGGGGGGCAGCAAGCAGCAGCAAAGCATGGATAATACAGGGGCGGACAGCAACACCCCATTCCCATCGGAATTCGAATCGGCGTCGGACCGGGTGTCGGAATGTGAAATTGCATCCGTGTTGTACCCTCCGTTGTTGGACCGCGACGGAGATACGGCCCGCGCCGCCGACGGCCCGGGGCTGTCGTGATCGGCTGCGCCGTTGCCGCCGGGATCCCCGTTCGAAGCACCGCCGTTATCCGCGATTGTTGCTGCGCCCGTCTTTTTCTTGTCGGGTCTCCACTCAGTAGATTGTTGGGTCTCCACCACCACTCAGTAGATTGTCGGGTCTCCACTATTGTCGATTGTCGCGTCTCCACCATTGTCGGTTGTCGATTGTCGCGTCTCCAGTAGCGTCCCCACCATTGTCGATTGTTGATTTTGGTTGTATTTCTTAGTGGTAGTTTAGATTTGCTTTTGCAAAGTTGCAAAAATAGAAATAATGAAGCGCTTGCTGCCTGTTGCTGCTGGTTGCTGCTTGTTGCTGGATCGATCGATTTCTTTTGGTGGCGGTGGCGCTTGGGGCGATCACAAAACACCGTGTGGGAGACGGCCGAGTAGTCGTCCATCGTTGCCGTTGTTGCGCTTTCGCCGTCGCCGCTTCCGCAGAGCATGGTCGTTTCCAAAAAGGCGCGCTCCCCCGCTACCAAGAGGTTGCCACTACCGCTCCCGCTCCCTATTACAGCTGATAGGAATTTTGTAGTACCAGAGCCAAAGCGCGTCGCAAACTGCAGCAAGCGTCGATATACAGGGGAGCAGCGAGCGGCAAGCAGCAAACAACAGGGACAGCAAGCAGCAAACAGCAGCAAAGCGTCGATATACAGGGGGGGGGCAGCAAGCAGCGAACAGCAAATAACGTATGGGGTTTTGCTAGGTCTGACGCGTGGATTATGTCCTGCGAAATCATACCCTAGCATCGCCTTAGATAAAATGGATACAACGCGTCAATAATACAGGGGACAGCAGCAACGCGTTGATATACAGGGGACAGCAGCAGCAACGCGTCAATATGCGACAAACAGCAACGCGTCGATAAACAGCAAGTAGCAACGCCTCGATACTATACAGGGGACAGTAGATTGTCGCGTCTCCACCAGGCGATTGTCGCGTCTCCACCACCAGTAGATTGTTGAATACACCACCATTGTCAGAGGCCAAGTTGCTGCTGTTGTTGTTGCTGTCTGCTGTTTGCTGTTTGCAGAATTAGAAATTATGAAGCGCTTGCTGCTTGCTGCTGCTTGCAGATCCAATTGATCGATTCGATTCGTGTTTTGGTGTTCCAGTTTTCATGTAACATATGTTCGATATCCACCCCTGTAAATGAATAATAACTAAAGACAACTCTAACCTATCAGATTACAAGCACATCTGTCTTCAATCCCATCAGTTCTTCTATACTTTGCGGCGCCGGTCGACTTCAATCCCACCATGTGGACGTCCAAGGTTTTCTATTGTACCTATGTTCGATATCCACCAATGGAGATGGATATCCCACAAGTGTTCGATACTTAAGACGTGGGAGTGATCGACAGCCGGCGCTATTGGGTACAATCGAAAACCTATTTCGAAGCAACTAGAGCAAACTGGAGCAACTCTAATTCATTATTTCTATTTTTGCAACTTTGCAAAAGCAAATCTAAACTACCACTAAGAAATACAACCAAAATCGACAATCGACAATGGTGGAGACGCTGGTGGAGACGCGACAATCTTCTGGTGGAGACGCGACAATCGACAATGGCGCTCAGCGCTCTTTTACAACGCCGGGGTAGGTACCATCCTCGCTGTATCCGCAGTGAGCTCTCCCGTCGAACGGACCGATTGCTTCTGCAGCTCTGTAGATTTGTTGCTCTAGATCTACCAAATCTAGCTCCCCTCTTCTTGTATTGGTAAGTACCATCGATGCTGTAGCTAGATTGCCGTACGCCATTGTCGTCTTGAGATTGGTCGCAGCTTTGACGTGCCACTGCAGCCACACCACTGCCTCATTGTCGGTTGTTGCAGTACAAAAACAACGCGTCTAACCTAGCAAAACCCATGTACGTTATTCGCTGCTGTTTGCTACTTGCTGTCCCCCCCGTGTATTATCAACGCGTTGGTTGCTGCTTGCTGCCCCCCCCAGTGTATTATCGACGCGTTGTTGCTGCTTGCTGCCCCCCCCCCTGTATTATCAACGCGTTGCTGTTTGCTGTCGTGTCGGTATACTATCGACGCGTTGCTGCTTGCTGTCCCCCCTGTATTATATCGATGTATTGCTGCTTGCTGCTGCTTGCTGTCCCCCCCCTGTATTATCGACGCGTTGCTGCTGCTTGCTGTCCCCCCTGTATTATATTGACGTGTTTCTGCTTGCTGGTTCCCCCCTGTATTATATCGATGTATTGCTGCTTCCCCTCCCCTGTATTATATCGACGCGTTGCTGCTTGCTGCTTGCTGCTGGTGGAGACGCGACAATCGACAATGGCGCTCAGCGCTGCTCTATTACAACCGTTGCCAGTCGGCTCCATCCACGATGCGCGAAAACCCGTCCGCCGTCAAACCGCAACTTAAAGAACAAGAACAACCAAAGATCTGGCGGAGACAACGCCGGGACGTCGTCGCTGCCCTGCTAAGTCGCAGTTTGCTATGCGCTTTGGCTCTGGTATCTGCCGGATCCACCATGGTCAAGGTGTTCGGTGTTCTTGTCTTGTATTCTCGTTATTGTCAAAAAAAGTGAGTTTTGGTTGAGTTTAGTAAGGCACTCAAACGTGGGGTTTTCACTAACAAAATAGGATACCATAAGAGGTTATAACAATTTATCTATTACAGAGAGAATTTTTATTTATGGTATGTGCACCTTCCCTGCACGCTCAGTGTAAATTCGTGTAAATTGGTTACATTTTGGGCGCACACTGGACCAGTCTCAATTGTTATCGGACTCGTAGTAACACTGATTCTGTGCACCGCCAGTGAAGTCGGTCAACTATTATTTTAACGGGTGTCTGAGATCACGACAAACATAACTGAGACCTGATGTGTGAATTTTCTGACACGAGAGCAAAAAAATGTTATCATACGAAGTATTGTTGTACCGTAGTGCACGCCAGTAGTATTATGATTGCTCGGAAGGGCAAAAGGAGCACAATGTCTGCTTGGTATAAAGCTTCTCAAAACCCGTAGAGGAAAATGTCCATTCCTAGTATCTGCTGCGGGTTTCTTTGTAGTTGTTGTGCGCAATGACTTGCTTTCCTGCATCATAGTAGGGCTTAGGAGTAAGGTTTATGCTTTCCACTTCAAACATCTCTGTTTCATGCAATTCTACTGAAAGACAGATACTAGTAGTAGTAGCAAATAGAAGCAAAAGTGATGTACTTGCTGTAACTCTGTTTCTTCTAGCAGGAAAGACTGCCTCAGGTATTGAAGATTGTAGTTGTTGCAGTACTGGTATGGTAACTGTTTGCAACAGGTTCTACTTGATGGCAAACACATCCAAATTATCCCAATTGTTGGTGTGTTTTGGTTTTGATTTTAAGAGAAACATTTGGATATTCTTTTGATACAAAATTTTGATACAAAAGAATGTTCCTTACTAGTTGGTCTACCCCTTCTGAGTGCAAAGACAAGTGTTTTGGGGTTTCACCCTTTCACTGACAGTGCTGCATTTGGGCAACAAAAAACAATAAATGGCGTATCAAGAATGTTCATCCCCTGTCCCAAGATCTAGTTTTTAACCAGCTGAAACTAACAATAGCTATAACAACACTTCTTGGAAAGGACCAACAAAACCAACCAGAGGCAAACCAGAACTGATCAGTATTATTTAACACCTCAACTTGATGAACAGTACTAACATTGAATCATACCAATAGCACAAGAATCTATCATGTACAATACTTTCACTTGAATTTGAACAAAACTAGTTTCAGAATTGACGATTCTTCCCTGAGGTGAAGCGCTTTCGCAGGAGAACATCAGTCATCAGTGAAATATGTAGTAGTAAGAGGTAAAAAAAGGGTGATACGACACCGGCAGGACTCGAACCTACGCGGGATAAACCCAATCGATTTCTAGTCGATCGCCTTAACCGCTCGGCCACGGTGTCACTGACAGAGCGACGGAAAACTATAATATGAAGCTCTTTTGTTTGAAGCCCTTAAAATACCAGTATTTTGAGCACCATAGACGATCTAATGAATTCTAAATTGTAAGGTTTCATGGTGAGGAAGTTATGGTAATTACACGTAGTGTGCTGGTTCGTGTAATCAATTTCTTATTCTTTTTCTGTTATTTTTTGAAAGTGTCATATTTCATTGTTTTCTTGTTGAATCTCAGCGAGACACAGTGGGATGTATCGAAAGTTTGAGGTTCATGCATAGAGGTATCACACCGACACTAGGAAGTCGACGAAGCATGACTCGGGAAATCCCGCAGATTTTACCAGAAGATTAGAGTGAAATATCGTCCTGAGGTCTGCATCACTCAATTCACTCTCCTCTCTCTACATACGGGTGCAGTCGGAACCGAACGATGACACAAATATCGTTCAACCGTCTTAATCGCTCACATGACGACACACTGGCAATGATGTTCCACGCCGCCGTTGCTTGCCGAGTTAGGAATCTTCTTCGTATCCGAGTTCTTGACCTTTGTTTTGCTTTTTGGTTGCTTTTTCGTCCCTCCCGTAGTACTGTTATCGGCTGTGCGTGTTGATCGTCCGGAGCTATTTGGTTGCTTCTTACTATTTGGTTGCTTCTTTGTCCCTCCCGATCCCGAAGTTTCGGCTGTGCGTGTTGA
The DNA here is from genome assembly GCA_037355855.1 of Pseudo-nitzschia pungens. NCBI lineage: Eukaryota > Bacillariophyta > Bacillariophyceae > Bacillariales > Bacillariaceae > Pseudo-nitzschia > Pseudo-nitzschia pungens. The sequence goes on from CM074758.1 coordinate 4,281,729, forward strand.
TCGTCCGGAGCTATTAGGTTGCTTCTTTGTTCCCCCCGGAGTTTCGACTGTGCGTGTTGATCGTCCGGAGCTATTAGGTTGCTTCTTTGTTCCCCCCGGAGTTTCGACTGTGCGTGTTGATCGTCCGGAGCTATTAGGTTGCTTCTTTGTTCCCCCCGGAGTTTCGACTGTGCGTGTTGATCGTTCGGAGCTATTAGGTTGCTTCTTCGTCCGTCCTCCACTGCTATTTTCAGTTTTGAGAGCTGGACTTTTGGCGCTATTAGGTTGCTTCTTTGTCCCTCCCCCATTGCTACTATATTCAATCTTGCGTGTTGATCTTTTGGCGCTATTTGGTTGCCTCTTTGTCGATTCTTTCGCGGTCTTCTGAATTTCCCGTGGAGCTTTCGCTTTTGGCGCAAATGCCTCGGCGTCTGGGGACTCAACAGACCCTGATCCAATGTTCATTTGGGCTTCGCTGAAAGGGGTCTTCTTCAGTTCGTTGGTACCGGAGATGTTTTCTTGCACAGAATTAGATGCTGGGTTTGCTGTGACCTCTTCTATGAATGGTTTGTTCTCCTTTGACGCCTGCGGAGAGCTTTGTTTTGGACCAGGTTTCGATTTTTTCCCGAAAAATTTGCTTTTCAGAGTATTCTTGGGAGCGGGTTCTTCAGATGCTGTAGCACCTTTCCCAACCCCAGAGACAGTGGAGGAAATCTTGTCAGTCGGAGCCTTGTTTGTACTCCTTTCGGCTGAACTATTTTCAGATCTCGACGGACCATTTTCCGAACAAGATTTCAAATCATCTGACAGAACCTTGTTTTCGAGAGTATCGGTTGTGTCAATTGAAGGCTCTTTGGGTTTTGATGGAGCTTTCTTAAAGCCAATTTTCTCGAGCATTGATTTCGAACCAGCTGAATTAGGCTTCTTAGTCACACCATCTTTGGAAGTTGTTTTGGGAGAAGCCTCTTGAGGTTTCGAAGTTTTTTCCAGACCTGATTTCGAGTCACTAATGGGAACTTCACTCGGAGTTTTGCTTGTTTCGGGTGGTGAAGGCTCTTCAGGCTTTGGAGAAGTCTTCTCGAGCCCAGATTGAAAATCTTTCGAGAGTTTGCCTGTCAGAACATCACCTGTGGGTTTCGGCTTCTTGGATCTCAAAGGAGTCTTCTTGAGCCCAGATTGAAAATCTTTCGAGAGCTCGCCCGTCATGACATCACCTGTGGATTTTGGCTTCTCCGGGACCAAAGGAGTCTTCTTGAGACCAGATTGAAAGCCTTTCGAGGATAATTCGTCCAGCATAAGATTCCCAGTGGATTTTGGCTTCTGCTTCTCCTTTTCGGTAGGTTGCGTCTTTCTTAGGCCACTTTGACCACCAGAAGCAGCGATGGCAGCTGCAAGTGGATTGGAAGAAGTTACTGGTAGAGGATCCTTGTTTTTCACTGTCGTCTTCTTCAAGGCTCCTTTTCCTCCCGAGGCAGCGATGGCGGCTGCAAGTGGGTTGGATGGCATTGCTGGTACAGGATCTTTCTTTTCCACTGACGTCTTTTTCAAAGCCCCGATTCCGCCAGACGATGCAATGGCGGCTGCGAGTGGATTTGACGGCATTGCTGCTACAGGGACCTGTTCTTCTAGTGGCGTCTTCTTCAGTGCCCCGATTCCACCAGAAGAGGCAATTGCAGCAGCCATGGGATTGGCGGGTGGGAGCGGAGGCGCGCTTGATATGGATGCATCTCTCACGTCCGATGGATTTTCTGCAGGTATTTCTTCTCGAATTACAGAATCCTGAATGTGCACTGCGACACCATCCCTATTCATTCTGTGTCTCATTGCTCCTTCAGGCAAACCCATTTTCATCATTTTTCGATACTGAGTTGCCACCTTTTCATCTTCTCTCGACAAGGAAGAAACATTACCAGCGGGTTTTTTCGGTTTTGATGAAGACGATGTGGCAGGAGCCTCTCCACCCAAAACAGATTCTTGGATTTTTGATGAAACCCCGTCGGATGTCATTTTGTGTCGGACAGCTCCTTCGGGCATTTTGAGCTTTAGCATTTTGCGATACTGAGCTGCAATTTTTTCTTCTTCGGGTGACAGTGATGACATCGGAGGAGCACTTCCACTGCTTCGAGAAGTAGCGGGAACAGCTGGTGACTCACCAGAAAAAACTGCATCTTGAATCTTTGCTGAAACCCCGTCGGATGTCATTTTGTGTCGGACAGCTCCTTCGGGCATTTTGAGCTTTAGCATTTTGCGATACTGAGCTGCAATTTTTTCTTCTTCGGGTGACAGTGATGACATCGGAGGAGCACTTCCACTGCTTCGAGAAGTAGCGGGAACAGCTGGTGACTCACCAGAAAAAACTGCATCTTGAATCTTTGCTGAAACCCCGTCGGATGTCATTTTGTGTCGGACAGCTCCTTCGGGCATTCTGAGCTTTAGCATTTTGCGATACTGAGCTGCAATTTTTTCTTCTTCTGGTGATAAGGAAGATCTTACACCCGAGGTCTGTTTTTGGTTAGAAGAAGCACCGAAACGAGATGCCGTCGTCGGAGTCGAGGCTTTCGTATTCTCACCAGACATCACAGCTTCCACGATCCGTTCAGATACACCATTGGACATCATCTTGTGACGAATTGCACCTTCCGGAAGACCCACATCCTTCATCTTGCGGTACGTTTGTGCTATAGCCTCTTCCTCGCTGTTCAAAGGACCGTTTCCACCCGACCCTTTGGGTGCGCCGGCAGGTGCAGGAGACGGTGCAGCTGGTCTCGCACCCATTTTCGCCGCAAGTGCAGCGGCGGCTGCATTTTTTGCTGCGCTCCTAGATGCTTGCTCTGCCTTCGACACCGCAGGCTTTCCTCGCATAGATGTTTTGGTGTTCTGCGCCGTTGTTTTCGGCGATGGATCTTCTCCGTGCGTCTTTGCGTATCGCCTTTTCACCGCAGATGCTAGTTCCGCCCGAACGTCCATGGTTGAACAATTTGTATATTTGGGATTGTTCTCGCTTTATCGACAAATTGGTTTGCGCATTCAACGTCAAGCGCAGATCAAAATTTTGAACTCAAGTGAAAGTAAAGCTTGTGAATTAATGTACCTTTCGCAATTTCAGGAAAAGAACCATGTACAGGGACACTCAGACATTCTGTGCTTTCGCAATTTGTTATGGTTAATAGCTTATGATGTTTTTGGCGTGTTGGAACCACAACGGAAGCTCTGGGAAGGCAACGTGTTGCTTCCGATTCAGTGTCAACAAGGTTTTTGGGAGTGTGTTTCGAAATCGGAGAAATCTCAAAATATTTTTTTCTGTTGGGGTCGTCACTAATTACTAATTACCCGTGTAACGTCTATCCCGCCAAATTTGTGCAGTCGCTTCTTTGGCGCGACCTTTGTTTTTAACGCCGGAGTTTCGAGGTGACGATAATAATAGGCTTATCATTTCGTGGTCATTCCTTTTTCGGAGAATGGGTTTTTTTCCCCTCAGTGGCATTCGAAGATTTTTCGTTTGTTCCTTGTGTCTCAATCAAAAAAGTCTGTTGGTACGGAATCAATCTCACTAAAATACTGTAATACAGTAGAAACTTGTCAGAAGATGCAAAAATGCCGAAAGCCACTCACAAAAGAGGACGTAATTTTACGTTGGTCTATCTAGAATTTTTTTCGAGATGTTTTTTTCGAGATGGTTACTCGTAGTCGCACAAGGAGAGAAACGAAATTACTGTACCGTATGACTCAGGTTATCGCCATGATTCAATCTCTCATAATTTGATTCGATAAAGTTGGAGAATTGATTGAAAAGAACGCACAAGCTATCAGGTTGAGATAGTCAACTTTATGGATTCATAGCTTGAGCAAGTCAAGTCATATTAGTTCCCAGTTTGAAAGGCAAACGAAAAAAAGTACAGTACCGGTATCCATACTTAACATGCTCAGGCAATAAAAACAAAAGTAATTTAATACTTCAAAAAACATATAATCTTTAATATTGTTTGTCTTTCTATGGGAGCATTGTGCCACATGCACGAATGCTTCTATCACTTTACTGTATTACGATTTACTCCAATCTCTAGTTTGTTGTGTCCTTCGTCCCAAGCCGTATCATTTCAGGGAGCAAGCACACTCTTGGAATCAAAAAGAATCCCTTCCTTAGCTGCGTTGTTTGTTCTTCGTTGCAAAATAGCAGTTCGGGTCAGCCACAAGACGCAGCGCGTGAGTTGGTACCCAATGAATACAGTCCACACAGATGTAAGTCCGACAGATTTCACGCCTGCCAACGCCTTTCTTTTGACACCCATCATCACGTATGGGACAGCGGCAAAGAAAGCAGCGTACATTTTGCCCAAGTAACCAAGGTCCTTTTGCCCAAGCAGCATTCCCTCTGACCCGCACACGAAGCCGTGCACACCAAAAAAGACCAGAAGGAGAGGTACAACCGAGTTGACCAGACTGATAACTGCTTGGTCCGAAGTGAATAAACCAGTCAACAATGGGATACCACTGACTGCCGCCATCATTGCACCACCAAAGACTGCCCCAGCCTTAAGGAAATTGATCAAGATCTTCTTCATTGCGGCCGCCTTTTCAGCACTTTCCTCTTTTTCGGAAATTGCTGGCACAAAAGTTTGTGCTGTCAGACTCAACGAGTCAGCGATAGGGCACAAGCAATAAAATATACTGACGATCACTTGTTGAGCAGCCATACTAACCGTTCCAAGAGAAGAGGCGACAACGTGAGCCATTGCGACATAGCCTGAAACCCGCCCAACCTGTGTTGTTGTTACAGGAATCACATAGGGTGCGAATTCTTTTCGTGTTTCTTTGCTTGGCAATCTCAGTAGGTCAATCGTTGAAAACCTATTTCGAAGGAAGCCTCGTGCCGAGAACGAGTCGGCGTCTGCTTTCTTATCATTGACGTTTTTCCTTGCTCCTCTCGAAAACTTCGAAAGTAGCGATTTTCGAATATGCTCGGGGGTGATTCCTGGCTTGGAACCATCATTGTTCTTTACCCGCTTACCGAGTTTCAAGTTTTCTAATGTGCTTCGAAACTTTTTTCGGCGATCTTTTCCACTTCCGACCAGTTCATTAGATTTGGCAGTCATTTCCAAAATAGCATCCGAAAGATTCATTACTTCAGGTCCCTTCGTCATTGGTGTTTGTTCGGGTCTACCACAGAGCCATCTCACAAAGAATGCCACCGCTACGTACTGCGAAAGTACCGTCGCCCAAGCCGCTCCAGCCGTCCCACCGATCAAAGGATTGGAGTGACCAACGAAGAAAACATCCCCCAGAAAGTTGACAAGTGCGGCTGCTGCCAAAACGTAGAGGGGGCTCTTAATGTCTTGCATTCCGAGACATGCCGCTTGCGTGCTTCCGAGAATAGCTGCTGCAGGCATTCCCAAGGCACGGATTCTCACATATTTCATAGCAGCCGCAAAGACGGCGGGGCTGATAGCATCGTTTCCAATAATTGCACGCAGCAAAGGTCGAGCAAAGGCAAAGAGAATCGCTCCCAATCCAACTCCAACGTAGGTTGACATTCGCATCGCACCTATCATCATCTTAGCAGTTCGGGGCTTATCGACAGTTGCGCGATCGGATTCTTGGGCAGACGCAACCATATTGGTCGTTCCGGTGTACAGAAACGCCTTTCCCATTCAAAGAATTTAAATCAAGTTAGAGTTGCCAATGAAGTCAAACATAGCATTCAGTGAGGAGATGACAAAGATCAAACAGATCAAAGTACTTACAATAAGAAGTGCCGCGTAGTCTGTAACAGCAACGGCAGGACTCAGTGCAGCTTGTTGAACCGTTCCTGAAAGGACTCCTACAGCCGAGGTGTCAATTAGTGAAAGCAGTGGACTACAGAGCCATACACCAATGGCTGGAACGGCAAACCTTAAAATTTTCCCAACGCTTGGCGTCGAGATTGATGCTGATTTCGTATCAACAATATCATCCGCTGGTTGTGTGCCAAAGTCGAATCCATCCTTAACCATGGGTTTGTTATCTATTTGTTGATTGTTCGATGCCATGGAGGCGGGTGTGGAACCACTAGAGGTGACAGCAAATTCTCGAATCATGTTAGCGTTTTCGCTGAAGATGGTGTCATTTGAGTTTTCACTCGTCAAATCATCCAGAACTTCTAACAGTTCAGGTGGCATGCTTGCCTCTGCAGCAGCAACAGCTTCTTCCGATGCTGCAAGGACAGCCTTCAGGTCTTCGTTGATGATTCCATCGTCTGCTTGGTCAGAATCTATTCCTATGTTCGTGTTGCTTACAAAGTTGCTGTCAACGTTGATTTCAAAGCCGAGGTCAATGGTGTCATCCTTTCCCGAAGCTAAAATTGCGGCATTTTCTGCGAGAAGCGTCTGTGCGGTTGTATCGGGAGTATCAGATTGTGGCGACGGCTCTGACTTGAAACCAACCGGAGGGGGTGCAATGTCATTAAGACTAACTGTTTCGTTCTGGAACAAAAATTCCATGGTTTGGTCGAATGGCGACGAGAATTCAGAATTTGTTGATTCTGATGCCGCGGAATTTTCTTCTTTGCTTCTGTCTTCGATCCCGTTGTTTGAGTAACCTCGTTTTGATAGTGGTGACCGCCGTTGACGTACACTTGTGAAATGCGCCATTCTCGAATTGGTTTCGATAGGTACGAAGGCATTCGTTACCGAAAGTACCGTCAACGAAACAAGCGTCGCTGTTCCTACTATTTTCTGCTGAGCCATTGTTCAATTTTTCAATCGATTAGTTGACGAAGAGTGTGAAGATTTAGCAGTTGTGATCGTATTGCTGTTGTGAGAATGATTCAGGAGGAAGAAGTCGATAAAGTGAGAAGAATCGAGGTGAGTCGAGGCATCAAACACCTTGTTCTTGCATTTTCAACATGCACACGTGTAAAATCTGATCTGAGATGAAATTTCGATTTTCAACGACCAAGAAAAATACCGGTAGTGTTGAGATTGAAGTGGAATTGTTTCGAATTATTTTAAGACCTCGTCGCACCTAAAAATAAAAACCAAAGGCATGAAGCCGTTTGACTCAGTGCAAGAGCGAACCAATAGAAAAGCCCAAACCTTGAGGTAATTTCATTCTCGTTGCTTTCTATTGGGCACTTATTACTGCAGATGTATAACGTCAAAAATTCACATGAAAGTAGACCTCTCGTCCCGATGTTTAATCCCGTTGATTGATTGCAAGTGGAAACAAACATTCCTGATTCCTGTTTTCGCCAAATGACCGTAATTTTTTGATGATTTGATGTCCGGTACACGATCGATAAAGATACGACCCAAAAGTATCTCAAACGCGTGGAAATCGCGAATCGTTTCTGTACCGGTAGCTCTGTGTACTATCGGTATTATGCCATCTACTTCGTATTTGTTTAAAGACACGAAAGGTGTCGGTGAGGGCAAACAAAGACAATACAGGATTATGTGCCAACAATAATACTGTACTGGCCATACACCGACACAATGTTCGTCTGAACGTACAACTTCCGATGGGACACACTCACGGTTCGCTGTTCTTATTTTGTTTCTTTGAAAATGTGAGGGTTCGCGAGAAAAATAGTCGTTGATGTCTCACTTGATCGACTCCGACATGGTGTCATGGCCAATTCTTTCTTTGAGCTTTTTTTTTAGTCTTAAATTTCGAGATGTCAATGATCAATCAATCTCAACAAAACAATCAGAATTCTTGGAAATAATGCAAAAGGAGTGAAATACGGACCTCGCGAAGCAATCCCGTCGCTTTTTCAGTTCTGTCAGGTTTAAAGTCGTACCGGTACAGTACATGGAACAACTCGTAATGTCACTTTGATCCGATCAAATGATGATTCTGGAGAAGAAATCAACGAAAAATAATCTCTTTTTCTCATTCCTATTGTGACAGCAAGACATAGCGAAATAAGAATATCAGCATTGTGTCGTGTTGTAGCTATGCACGTACTACATGCACTATTCATACTAATGTTGCATTACAATGTTTGTATGATGCAAGGAGTGATCCTAGTAGCTAGAAATTTATGTTTGTGAGGCACCCATAATCTCTCCTCATTTCATTCCTATGAAGCTTCATCTATTGAATAATTTTAATCATTCTGTATTAGAAAAATAAAATCATTTTTTTTAATCCCATTATCCCAAGTTATATTGTGTTTTTCTTCTCCTTTCTGTTATTTAGTTTGGTTCAGTTGCACAGACACAACTTTGCTATCTACTGGCAGTGCCTTGTAAGGACTCAATTACCATGACCCTCTTCTCCTTATGCACAATTATTTCATCAGGTTTGAATCTGCCTTCTTGCATTCCAGTGTGCACCACATAATTGTCAACTATTTGGGACTGGGATAAGGGTGAAAGATTTGATACAATCATCAGCAACCGGGGTGGTCAGCTGACTAGAAGCAGTACAAAAAAGGACTCTACAGAATAGTTGGGTTTAACCAAAATGACTGAATCATGTAACATCACACAATTCTTATCTGCATATCAAGAAAACACTATTAATGCATTCACTAGAACTAAACCCATGAAATGGTAAATTGCATCCAGTTGGATTTGAAGTATTCTCAAGGTTATCATTGAATCTATGTACAGACAAATATACCATGAAAAAAAAGTTCAAGCACGAGGACATTTGATCGTTGCAGTCCTCTCTCTATCATATTGTATGGCAAGAACATCTCACATTCTGTAAGCCTGAACAGATGGCCCTGTACCATTGGTACATATCCTAGCATAGCTCACAGTATTGTTATTTGAATATGGTTACAACGCACCATACAGTTCATGCTACAGGATGCTGCTACAAGGCTTGGTTGGCATCTAAAATTTAGTGCTACACCTACACCCCTAGTGCTCCCCCCATCGTGGCAGGTGCAAAGCAGTGATAGGGATCAGTTCTCTGCATTGGAGGTCAATCTTTTTGATGCTCTTGCTCTGTGATGCCAAAAATCACATCATGGTAGGTACCTCTGTGATACTTCCAACAATGTACCTCTATGCTGGTAGCTAGTGCAGCTCTCATGTTTGCAACAGTAGCGTCTGTATTGTATCTTTGATGCCTTAGTACATGATTGTTGTCAGCACTCTAGTATGTGTGTTGCTGTCGTTACTGCTGCTATCTACTTGATCTACCACAGAGACAACGTTTTGACAGACAACTATGATCTGATCTATGTTTTACTATGCATGATGCAATCACAATTTTGCGACGCGCGATTTTGTCCGACGTTCCGATGTTCCAGTACTTAAAACACGTAGATTTCTACACAACTTTCCCCTTTGATATCTCACTCACTTCTAAAGCTCCTACAACAAAACCAAGCACTACACCTATCAACAGAGACCTCCCCTGTCTGATTCTGCTGTTTGTTTGCCTGCTCCTTGCTCCCTTTGGCTGCTGTGGTTGCTTGTTTCCTTTGCCGGTCGGTCGATCGCTTCGGCAGCAACACAAGCAAACGGACACATAATTTTCTACAGCAATTGCAGTACTAATTCTACAGCAGCTCTGCTTCAGTTCCGCTTTGTCTCCGAGCTCGGTTTGTTTTTTTGATCTGTTTTCAAGCCATATTCTTATTTAACGCTATACAGTCTTCCAAGCCCCTTAAGTGATACCCACTTACCGTTCTACATTCTTCAAGGTCGAACCTACTTAACGTTCTACATTCTTCAAGATTGAACACATATACACCCCCCTTCTAGAAGGTTCCTACTTGCTGATCCCTAAGTATCTGCAAGTTCGCGCGAGCATATCTTCCAGTTCCCCTTTATTCTCAAGCCAATAGCCCACCTGCTCTTCTAAGTGCCTATCATTTAAGAGCTACCCTGTTTCCTAGTCAAGCCCCCCAGTCCATAAGTGTTCTCGCTTAAGGCTCCCCCTACTACACCTGTTTTCAAGCCAAGACCAACCGATCCCTAAGTACCTTATACTTATTGCACTCTTGTTTCCAAGACTACAGCTACTACAGCCCCTTGTTTTCAAGACTACAATTTCCCTGGTCCCTAAGTGTTCGCGAGTTCCCTGATCCCTAAGTGTTTTCGCTACTAAGCAACCCCAACTTGAACTTCAAGTTCAACACTGTTTTCAAGACACAAGCCTCCCTCTGGTCCCTAGGTCTTTCTACTAAAGCCCCTGTTTTCAAGCAAGCAGCTTCCCCGGTCCCTAAGTGTCTCGCTCAAGGTACCTGTTTTCAAGCCAATTGCCCCCGGATACTGTTTCCACTGTTTCCCTGGTCCCTAAGTGTCTCGCTCAAGGTCCCTGTTTTCAAGACAATTGCCCCTGGATACTGTTTCCACTTATAAGTACTCGCGAGTTTGAACTTCAAGTTCCCTCCTGAGCCTTTTAAGTGTGCCCTGGCATTGATATCCCCCGGTCCCTAAGTGTTCCTACTAAAGCCCCTGTTTTCACGCAAGCAGTGTCCCTAATACCAGGTCTTTGATACAAGCCAGTTGTCGGTGGTTGGTTTCTACAGTCTTTTTCTACAGTCTGTTTGGTTTCTACAGTCTGTTTCTACACGATTTGCAGTGGTCTACTGGAGTTTCTAAATTCTGTAACTCCAGAGCACCTCTGTGGGTTTCGAGCGTGACTCTTCTGGTAGTGCTCCAGTCTTTTCTTTTGGTCCCCCTGGAATTTTTCCTTGTTCAGACCAACATTGGACCTGTTGTTGCTGCTGTATCCTGTTTCCCAGCATACAACCTATCACTCAACTGGTGCTTTTCAGTTTGTTGATTTGCCCTCAACCGGTGCTTCTCCTGCCCCGGCCTTTGTCATCACCTGGCACTTTTACATCCCAGAGCAGTGTCTGCTGTTGCTCCAGCACCCAACGGGTTGCTTTTCAGCTGTTGGTTTGCCCTCCATTGGTGCTTCTCCTGCCCCGGCCTTTGCCCTCAACCGGTGCTTCTCCTTCCCCGGCCTTTTTCATCACCTGGCACTTGCACTTCCAAGAGGCGTGTCTGCTGTTGGTCCAACACCCAATTGCCTGCTTTTCAGTTGTTGCTTTGATCTCAACCGGTGCTTCTCCTTTCCCGGCCTTTGCCCTCAACCGGTGCTTCTCCTTTCAAGCGCGGCGTTCCAGTTGTTGCTCCTGCACTCCACTGGAGGTTTTCTGCTGTTGATTTGCCCTCCACCGGTGCTTTTCCTGCCCCGGCCTTTGCCCTCAACCGGTGCTTCACCTGCTCCGGCCTTTGTCATCACCTGGCACTTGCACATCCAAGAGGCGTGTCTGCTGCTGGTCCAACACCCAATTGCCTGCTTTTCAGTTGTTGCTTTGATCTCAACCGGTGCTTCTCCTTTCCCGGCCTTTGCCCTCAACCGGTGCTTCTCCTTTCAAGCGCGGCGTTCCAGTTGTTGCTCCTGCACTCCACTGGAGGTTTTCTGCTGTTGATTTGCCCTCCACCGGTGCTTTTCCTGCCCCGGCCTTTGCCCTCAACTGGTGCTTCACCTCCTCCGGCATTTGTCATCACCTGGCACTTGCACATCCAAGAGGCGTGTCTGCTGTTGGTCCAACACCCAATTGCCTGCTTTTCAGTTGTTGCTTTGCCCTCACCCGGTGCTTCTCCTGCCCCGGCCTTTGCCCTCAACCGGTGCTTCACCTGCTCCGGCCTTTGTCATCACCTGGCACTTGCACATCCAAGAGGCGTGTCTGCTGTGGGTCCAACACCCAATTGCCTGCTTTTCAGTTGTTGGTTGGCCCTCCACCGGTGCTTCTCCTGCCCCGGCCTTTGCCCTCAACTGGTGCTTCACCTGCTCCGGCCTTTGTCATCACCTGGCACTTGCATATCCAAGAGGCGTGTCTGCTGTTGGTCCAACACCCAATTGCCTGCTTTTCAGTTGTTGCTTTGCTCTCAACCGGTGCTTCTCCTGTACCGGCCTTTGCCCTCACCCGGTGCTTCTCCTTTCAAGCGCGGCGTTTCAGTTGTTGCTCCTGCACTCCACTGGAGGTTTTCTGCTGTTGATTGCCCTCCACCGGTGCTTCTCCTGCCCCGGCCCTTTCCCTCAACCGGTGTTTCCCCTGCTCCGGCCTCTGTCATCACCTGGCACTTGCACATCCAAGAGGCGTGTCTGCTGTTGGTCCAACACCCAATTGCCTGCTTTTCAGTTGTTGCTTTGCTCTCCACTGGTGCTTCTCTTGCCCCGGCCTTTGCCCTCACCCGGTGCTTCTCCTGCCCCGGCCTTTGTCATCACCTGGCACTTGCACATCCAAGAGCGCGGCGTTTCTGTTGGTGCTCCTCCACTCCGCTGGAGGTTTTCTGCTGTTGAGTTTCACTCCACCAGTGCTCCTCCTGCCCCGGCCTTTGCCCTCAACAGGTGCTTCACCTGCTCCGGCCTGTGTCATCACCTGGCACTTGCACATCCAAGAGGCTGGTCTGCTGTTGGTCCAGCACCCAATTGCTTGCTTTTCAGCTTTTGTTTGCCCTCAACCGGTGCTTCTCCTGCCCCGGCCTTTGTCATCACCTGGCACTTGCACTTCCAAGAGGCGTGTCTGCTGTTGGTCTAGCACCCAATTGTTTGCTTTTCAGCTGTTGTTTGCCCTCAATCGGTGCTTCTCCTGCCCCGGCCTTTGTCATCAACCGGTGCTTCTCCTGCCCCGGCCTTTGTCATCACCTGCCCTCAGTGCTCCACTTCTGGTACAATGCCTCCCCCTCCAACTAAGGGGTGGCCCACCTCCCAAGCAGCTTCCCGGAAGAAAAGATCCTCCACGCCTCCTTCTTCTGCTCGGTCTGCCTCTGGGGCTCGGTCTAACAAGCGCCCATTTGTGCAAAAGACCCCTCCAAGACATTCTAGTGTCACCTCTGCTCTTACTACTCCCTCTCCTACTCTTGATACCAGATCATCCTCTTCCTCTGCCTCATCAGCCTCTTCATCCTCTATGAATGGGTCTTCTGTTGATGATATGTCTTCATCTTCTTCTGTGTCCTCATCTGCAGGTGTGCTTTCTGATGTTGAGATGCTTGGCACTGAATCTGCACCAGGGGAATCTGCACCAGGGGACACTGCACCAAGGGATTCCTTGCAAACTTCTTCTCTGTCAACAGCTTCTCAGCTAGGCTCCCAGGAGTCAGGTCCTCCGCCGTCAGGTACTCTGTCAGGTTCTCAGTCGTCAGGTACTCTGCTGTCAGACCCCAAGATGATAAGCTCCCAGTCCTCAGGCTCCCAGTCCTCAGGCTTCCAGCAGCAGGGCTCCCAGCAGCAGGGATCCCAGCAGCAGGGCTCCCAGCTGTCTGGACCCCGGCCCCCAGTCTCCCAGCAGCCAGGATCCACCCCGGCAGGCTCCCAGCTGCCAAAGGGCTCTGGGACCTCAGGCAAGTTCCCTGCTTCATCTATCCTCAAGCAGTCTACTCTTGCCTTTTCCTCTGCCCAGAAGTCTGATCCCTCTCAGCAGCAAGCACGCCAATCCCAACGCCAGGAGGCTCTGGCTGCTGCCAACAGGGCTCATTCCGCTTCCTTCCTCTGGTGTTTTTATGGTAAGGGCCCCTGTTCTGGCAAGGCTCCTATCCCATCTGCAATTCATGCCTTTCGAAAATCTCCAACTGGTAACCGGTTATGGGCTGGGTGTCCAAGCCCTACACACTTCTTCAGCAAGAAGGAGGGTAAAGACAAAAAATCCATCCATGATATTTGCCGGACTGCCATCCCTCCTGTTTATGCTCAGGTTTTTCTGGACACTCCAGACTGGCGCAATGCCTCTGTAGCTTCCTTGGCTTCTATTGCCTCTGCTTGCTTTCAAGGCTCTGCCCCAGCCTGGACCAAGCAACCATCTGGCCAGGCTCTGAAGAAATGTCTTATTGGTTTGGTCAAGATGTCTCCTGAGTGTTTTGATGACCTGTATTGTGAGGGCAACCTTTTGCCTAGCACTGAAGGCAAAGTATGGTGGGCAGCCAATCAGGTGCTTGGCTCTCACTGGCATTTCAAGAAGCGCCCTCCTACACCTGCGCCACCAGTGGCTGATGATGCTTCCACTTCCAAATCTTCCACTTCCAAATCAGTGTCCTTTCTTCCTGGTGGTGGTGATGCTACTGTCTTGTCCTCTTCTGCTGGGCATTTCCTCCAACGCCGAGGGGTTTGCTCCAGTGATTCTAGAGCTCCAGTGGATGTCACTGCTGGCACCAAGTGTTCTCATAGTTCTTATGTCACTCTGTCCCTTCCAAGGTTGATGTCACAACGCCCTGGGGAACTGTATGATGAGCTGCTCAAGTCTCTCAAGGAAGCTTTGGATCTTCTATGGACTGTTGACAAGCGTCTGGTGTTGTATGTTTTTCCCTCCAGAGCCAGGCTCAACCCCAAGGCCAAGCCTGTTACCAAGTTTTGGACGACACTTCCTGACAGGAAGACCTTGGAATTGTATGTTGCTCAGCTCTGGCTTCGCAGTAGAACTGCTCCTCATCTACGCTTCTTTTTGGGACACAGTGCTTCCCTGGAGAAACTCTTTTCAGCACAATTGCTCCAGAGGCTCAGAGACCGTGACATGGAGCTGAAATATGATCACATACAGGCCCCAGTTATTGTCACCTGTGGCTTTCTCCTTGGATCTTACATGCAGAGTTTTGATCTTGACCACTACAACGAATTGCTTCAGACTCATCCCAGGTTTCAGGCATGTCCTATTGCTGTTATCAGGAAGAATATCAGCCTTGACAACTCCAGAACTCCTGATCCCAATCCGGTTCTGGCTGCTCATGTTTTATGTGATGCAACAAAGCGCGCCCAAACTGTTAAGCTCCTCAAAGCCCAGTTCAACCGTTGCAAACCTTCAGACATTGCCTCTTTACCTGATGGTAAATTCTACAAGTTTATTGAGACAGCTACCAATCCTTCTGACAGACCTCTTCCCCCCTCCAAGCTCAAGACTGTTCGCCAGGCTAAGCACCGCCAAGCCAAATTTATTGAGAGCCATGAAACTGCTCCTGTTCTGGGGGTAGTTGATCTTGATCTTCCAGTTGACTTGGGCCAAGGGCTGGGTTTGAAGACACTGCGCAGTGTGCTTCTGGGTATCAGAACCCGTGACAATTGGTCATGGCCTCTTTTTCTTTCTGTTGATACCAGTTCATACCGAGGCGAGATCCTTGCTTTGTACAACATCACTACCAAGGCTGAAGCAATGGCCATGTTGTCTTTCCTGCCTATTTTTCTGGAAGCTCAGTATGGTTCTTGTGTTCGACAATGGTTCTCTTCTGAGTGCTTGACTGAAATGGAAGCTTACCATTGGGATGATGCAGTCAATTGTGTTGTGGAAACTGCACCTGCTGCAGATCCAATGCAGGATAACTCTCTTCCCTTTTTTGGTGATGGGGATGCGCGAGATTGGGAACTTGTTGATGATGACTTGTCAGTTGACCTTGCTCCTGATCTCACTTTTGATCTGGATTTGCACTTTAACCTCCAAGCCCGTGCTGACAGTGGTGGTGGAGGCTTTGATGACTCTCAATCCATGGATACTTTAGCGACTGGCACTTCCAATCTTACTGCTGTCCAGGCCTCAGCGCCTGCAGGTGCTGTTCCTCCTGGCGGTGATCCTACCCATGTGGCCAAGGCTGATGCCTCCCCTGGTATCTCTCCTGAAGTTCCCCCTGTAGTTCCTGACCCTCCCCATGATGCCATGGCTGGTGACCTCCCTGTGGCCTCTCCTGAGTCCTCACCTGCAGTTCCTGCTGCCGGTGGTGGGGAAGATGCAGCCTCTGCATTGAGGCTTGGAGTTGCTGCAATTGCATTCTCTTCCAGTCATGATGCTAGTGTCAGTGATTTGAGCCATGCCAATGTCTCTACCAAATCAGCTCCGGCAACTCTTCCTTCCGTGCGACAGACTCGGTTTCCTTCTGATCATGGTTAGCTCTTCTGGTATGAGGTGTGATGGGATGCCTTCCAATCCAAATCCCATCAATGCTTCTCCTGTTTCTCCCTTTTCCCCCTCCGCCTCTTCCCCTGTCTCTCATTTTGTCCAATTAACTCTTCATGGAGACTCTCTTGCTGCTAAGGATTCTGACAGTTTTGGTCATTCCTTCCCTCAAGCTCCATCCTATAACTCCACCATCATCACTTTCCAAAACATTGGACCACAGCGCAGAGCTGCCTTTATGTCCATGTCCAAGCACAACGCCCGTCAATTTGTCAAGAGCAATGCCAGTGTGGCTCTTTTTGCTGAACATTGTTTGAATGAATCCAAACTCCTGCCCTGTGATCTTTTCAATCGGCGCATGAAGAATGTCAGTCCCTCAAGTTTTTCCTATCTTGCTAACAACAAGCATGAAGCTTCTGCCTGCTCTTGGCTTCAGCCTGGCGGCACAGGTTTTTCCATTGACCAGCTGTTCAGCTCCCACAAGGTTGCACATAGAGCTGATCCATCTGGTCTTGGCAGATGGTCCTTTGTCAAGTTTCAGGGCAGGGATGGCTACAATGTCACCATGTTTTCTGCCTACTGCCCAGTTGAAAATGATAGGGATCTTGGCTCAGTCTGGAATCAACAGTACCGATACTTTCAAGCCGCTGAAAATCTTTTCAGTCCCAATCCATGCATTCTCTTTCACAGGGATTTAACTGCTGCCCTTCAAGTCTGTCTGGGTGCAGGTGATCAAGTCATTGTTGGGATTGACCAGAATGCTGATGTCAGGACTGATGGCTTGTCTTTTGAGCTCAAGGCTCTTGGTTTCAGAGATGCCATTCTTACCCTTCATAGTACGTCTTCTCCTCCTGCCACTCACAACCGCAACACTACCAGAACACCAATTGATGCCATTTGGGTCTCTGAGAATGTTGATGTTCTCAGGGCTGGGTATTGTCCCTTTGGAGGTGCCCATGATATGGAATCTGACCATAGACTGCTTTGGATTGAGGTTTGTAATTGCAGCCTCATGGGCAAACATTTGCCACCTCCTGTGAGATTCTCTCATTCCAAACTCCAGTCCTCCCACCCTCATCTGCGACAACGGTATTTCAAGCGAGTGAGGCACAGCTTTCTCAAGGCTGGAGTGTTTTCTCTCCAAGCTAAGCTGGAGCACCTACTGGCTCAGTTTCAGTCTGGGGATATTTCTGTGCGCACTGATCTCATCACCACATATGAAGTACTCCATGAAACCTCTACCTCTCTCAGGCTCTCTGTTGAACAAAACCTCTGCCACACTAGAGCTGGTTTGGTTCCATGGTCACCTAAGCTGCAAGTCTATCGTGATACCATTGACTTTTGGCGGCGTGTTGTTAAGTTGAGACAGGGTGTGTCCACCAGTCATACTGTTTTGAAAAGGTTGGCCTGCAAGCTTTCTCTCTACAAAGGAGAACACAGTGACCTTTCCAGTGCTCTCCTCCATCTGAAACAAGCTTACAAGCAATACCGGGCAGTGAAGAAATTGGCCCCCTCATGGAGAGACTCCTTCAATCAAGGCCTGGTGGATGCACTTCTTGCTGAAGGCAAGCCTCACAACCAGCATGCTTCCCAGATTCGTGCCAGGATGCGCAGGGAACGTCTTCAACGAGAGCTTGGTCTCGCTGCTCGGTCTATTCGGGGACGTGTCAACAAGTCAGCAGTCTTGCGCGCTATTGCAGTTGGCCATGATGGTGTTGAACAGGTCTTGGAATCTCAGTCTACTATGGTTCCAGCTATGGCTGAATCCAATGTCCGGCGTCAACAGCAGTGTATTGGCACTCCTTCCATGACTCCCTCCTTCATTCAAGATTTTGGCTACCTAGGCACTGCCCATGCTGCTCCCCAAGTCCTTGATGGCACATACATTCCTCCTCCTGCCACTGACAAATACCTTTCTGAATTTCTTTCCTGTCTCAAAGTCCCTGACTCTATTCTGAGTTTGCCCCCCTTTGACTATTCAGTGTGTCCAGCTGACAATGCTGCTGCCTGGAAACGCCAGAGGGAACGCACAGCAAGTGAACCTTCTTGTTTGAGTTTTGCCCACCACAAGGCATTTGCCCTGGATCCCCAGCTGAACAAGTTTGACACTCTCCTGAGATCCGTCCCTTTGATTGTTGGCTTCTCTCCTTCTGCTTGGCAGGTCATCACTGATGTTGAGATCTTCAAGAAACCTGGTGAATATAGAGTGGATAAGATGAGACTCATCCAGTTGATGTCTCCTGAGTTCCAAATCAACAACAAGATGATTGGCAGACGAATTCTTGCCCATGCTGAACGTGCCAATGCCGTGGCTGTTGATCAACATGGAAGCAGGAAACACCACAAGGCAATCAACACCTGCCTGAACAAGAAGCTCATATGTGATGTGTTGCGGCAGAAGCGCAGATCCGGTGCTGTTGCTATGAATGATGCCAAGGGCTGCTATGATAGGATCTCTCATCCCATTGCAGGTCTCACTCTCCAGAGCTTTGGGGTTCCTGCACATGTGTGTGAGGTTCTTTTGTCTACTTTGCAACTTGCCAAGCACCACATCAAAACTGGTTTTGGTCGGTCAGGTCCTGTGTATGGTGATGAACCTGTTCCTCTCAGTGGTTGTGGCCAAGGCAATGGTATTGGTCCAACTCTTTGGGCTTTGGTGTCAACAATTGTCTTCCGAATGATGCAACAGGCTGGGCATGGTGTCCATCTTCTCACTTCATTGTCACTGCAACTGGTTTCTCTTGTGGGTTTTGCCTTTGTGGATGACACAGATTTGTTTTGTGCTGGCTCTGATTCCTCCACATCTGGTGAGGAATTAGCTGTTGACTTTCAGGAAGCTCTTGACCGGTGGGCTGGTGGGATTATTGCCACTGGTGGTGCTATTGAACCTGCCAAATCCTTCTGTTATTTGATTGATTTCAAATGGAATGGATCCGGTTGGGATTATCGCTCCATTGCTGACATGCCTGGTGACTTCTCTGTTGCTGACAAGAATGGCAATCGAGCTACCCTGGATCGGTTTGAAGTAGACCATGCTGACAAGACCCTTGGGGTTTTTATCTCCATGGATGGCAATGAGGAAGCACAGATTGCTCACATGAAGTCACAGTCTCAGTCTTTTGGCTCTCAACTCAGGGCTTCCAAGTGTGAGAAGCGCGCATCCCTCTACACCTTCAAGTATTCTTTCATGAAGTCTGTTGAATACCCCATGCCTGTCACGCAACTTGATGAGGCCACTTGGACTAAGATAATTCACCCAGCTCTTGTTCCTGTGCTGAATAAAGCAGGGATGTCACGGACATTTCCCAGACATGTGTTCTATGGTCCTTCCCTCTATCAAGGCTTTGGATTCATCCATCCATACCTCCTCCAAGAGTTCAGTCATATTGCCACCCTCTTTCAGGAATCTATCAGGTCCTCACAAACTGGTAGGATTCTCAGGCTCACTGCTGAGTCTCTCAGGCTTGAACTTGGACTTCCTCTCCATCTTGGTGTCACACCCTATCATCCCTTTGCTTCATACGTCACTCCCTGCTGGTACAAACATGTGTGGAAGTTTTTCTCTGTTCACCCTGTGAGCTTGTTTGAAGACTTCCCAGACCTACCACTGTTACGTTCCAATGACTGTTATCTCATGCAAGCCTTTGTCAACTCTGGCTTCAGAGGTGCTGACTTGTCCCTCTTGAATCACATGCGCATGTCCCTCAAGGCTATTTCCCTTGCTGACATTTGTACTCCAGATGGGAAAAGACTCTCTCCCATGGCCTTCCAGCTGACATCCTCCAATCACTTGAGGGATCATCTTGACTGGCCTAGATGTCCTCCATCCTGGCCTCCAGCAGCACAGCGCTTATGGACTAAGGCTCTTCAGACCTGTTTTCTTCCCCCCTGTCCACCCCCTGCAGCCAGGGCACTGGCTCCTTCTTTTCATCTTGGGCATTGGCTCTCTCCCCAGACAGCTTCTCTTTGGCCTTGGTTTTTGTCTCCATCCACCAACAGAATATTCTTCAAAACTTCTACTGGCTGGATTGTGAGCACCTCCCAGGGCAGGGGCAGATACAGGGTCACTTCTGAACTCCTTTCTGACAAACCAGCCTGTGCTGATGTACTTGTCTGCCCTGTTATTTGTGGACAAGTTGTACGCGTTGTTGGGTCCTCAGCCTTTGTTTCCGAACCTCCTGACATGGATCCTCTGGAGTACAATCCATATGACTCTCTTCCAGACTCCCCTGCAGATGCCTTTGATTCACTCTGTGCGTCTCCAAGGGTACTTCTCCACAAATATTCCCTACCACAGGCTGGCTGTCAGCACCTTGTTGATGCTATTGAGAGTGGTACTGCCAGTGCTGTATGTGATGGTTCATTTGATCCGGATCTTCTCAGAGGAACTTCTGCTTTCATTTTGTCACCCAATACCTCCACCAAGACTGCTTCATTGTTCCTCACTGGCTGTAATTTTGTCAGTGGATCCCCTGAGGATCAATCTTCCTACAGGAGTGAACTGGCAGGAATCATTGGGGTTCTCACCTGCTTGCACTGCTCTGGTGAGTCTTTTTGATATTGCTTCTGGCTCTATCACTATTGCTCTGGATGGTGACACAGCTCTCAAACAGGCTGAGGGATCATGGCCATTGGTTATTTCCCAGAAGTCTTTTGATTATGTTTATGTCATCAGAAACATGATTTCTGCCCTGCCAATCTCTGTGCACTTTCAGTGGGTTCAGGGCCATCAAGCTGGAATCTTTCTTGATTGGTGGGCCCTTCGCAATCATCAGGTTGACAGCATGGCAAAGGCATTTCTCTCTGTCCATAGAGCTTCTGCCCATCACTATCCCAGACTTGTGTTTGAGCCCTGGGCCTTTTCTCTCAATGGAATGCAAGTGCTCAAGGTTTGATCAAAATGCTTTGCATGTTGCCATTTCTGGTCCTCCTCTTCTTCAATATTGGCAGACCCACCATGACATTCCCATTCCACAACCTGTTTTGAGTTCCATCCATTGGTGTGCCCATCTGAATGCCTTCAAGCGTTTACCTCCTGGCATGCAAAGGTGGTTTGTCAAATTTGCTTCTGGCAGCATTGGTGTTGGCAACCAACTACTTCACTACCAGTATCAGGATCACTCCAGGTGCCCATTGTGTGATGCAGACAACGAGAAGGTTTCTCATGTGCTCTCCATCAAGGACACTGGGGCAGTACAGCACAGTGTGTCAGCTTTCAAGGGACCCCTGCAGAAGAGGCTTGAAGTTGAACAAACTGATCCAACATTGGTGGCTGCCATTGTGGATCTTCTCACCAGAGTTCGGAAGGGCCAGAACATTTATCCATCATCTTACTCACTTGCAATTGCCTCTGCTGTCAGAGCACAGAGGACTATTGGCTGGCACAACTGGCTTCTGGGTAGGTGGTCTCCTCGCTGGTACCAAATCCAGGCTGACTACTACTCCCACATTGGAAGCAAGCGCTCTCCCAAACGGTGGGCTACAGCTATCATCCATCAGTTCTTTCTTACCTCCTGGGATCTTTGGACCTATAGGAATGAACGACTCCATGGTCCTGGGGGTACCCTTGATGCTGAACAACACCAATCTCTTGATGCTTCCATCTCCTCTGAATTGGCCATTGGCGCAGCTGGTGCACTTCCCCAGTCACACTCCCTGTTACAAACCCCTTTCCACGTCCTACAAGGTTACACCCTGACTGCCAAGCGGCAGTGGCTTGCAACCATCCACCTTGCAAGGAAGCAGTATGCAGCGCCTGACCCACCAGTGCAGCCATACCAACAAGAGGCTGCTCTTCTCAGAGCCTGGCTTACTGGACCTCAGGGTTGATTCCACTTTGTACCTTGGTTTTGTTTTCTGTTCCTGCTTCTCATCCTGTCCCATCCCTTTTGATACTGGATCTTATCCCAATATCTTCATTCCCATTTCACTTTCTCTCAAGTCCCTATTTTGTGGGACTTGTTTGTCTTTTTCCCTGCTTGATGTTCAAGGTTTGTTTTGAAAATTTGTCGTTCTACCACTTGGGGTCCTGACTCTATGATGGAGGCGACGTTAAAGTCTGGTTACAGACTGAGTAATTTAGTTTCACCTTTGGTGATTAAAGTTATTTAAATACGTATATTATTATTATTACTATGCATGATGCAATCATGAAGGAGTGTTCAACAATCCTACTACTACTACTACTACTGGGTGTGCAGCTGTAGCTGCTACTACTGCTGGTGAAACATTCCAGCACCACAACTAGTTGCTTGGACAGACTTTTACAAAACTTTCAGAGTTGCAGGTTGAATGAAGAATCAGCAATATGAGAGATATTTTCTTATGATTCCACTCACCTTGTTCCAAGACCCGCTCATCACAAGCAAGGCTCTTCCTCCATGGTGTTGTAACTGTATTGCCGTACGGTATGGTAACCATAAAACAGAAGTATTTCCGGTACCGTAATTAAGGCTTACTCGTACCGGTAGGTTCGGGAAGATTATTTTTAAGTTGTGGCTGCGAGCAATAATACGTACGTACGTTTGGTAGTACAAGTACGTGGTATGTTTTTGTCACAGTAAACCTCACCTCCTTCGATTTTGAATTTTTCCGGACCACAAAGCGCGCCAATTTTTCCAGACGTAGGAAGGAAAGTGATATCGTACGGTAGGGATTTCTGGTCCTGCTGAATGGTGTGCCTTCCAACACAGGAGGAAATCGTTTCTCGCACACTCCATTCCATACTGAATTCTACTGTCATTGCCGTAGACCGAAGGGAAAAATGAACGTCTCACTTGGGATTAATCCTTCCTTGTGGTTCCTCGTCGTAGTACCGGTACGGTAGTAAACCTTGCGAAATAAACAGACCTTTTCCTCATTCATCGTTCATACCTTACTGTACTGTAGGACGGTAGTGATTTTGAGTATGGTCCCACGAAACGGCATCATTTGTCCACAGAGAGTAATTGCTGATTACAGTAGATGTTCCTTGTTCTACTAGTAGCGTAATTGATTGAGAAACAAGTTCAACACTGCTTCCATCCGAGATAGGCCAAGGCAGTGCATCATTGCTTGCGAGTAGAGCTGCGATATCGGTTGTCTACGAGTGATTGATACCATGACATCTTCGCCGCGCTCGGATTTAGAGCAAATGGAGGAGGCAGCCTTATCGAACCGCTTGAAGACGGTGGGTGACTACAAGCATGGATCCATCAAACGAATCAAGCTTTCGCGATTTTTGACTTACAATGAAGCGGAGTTCCGTCCCGGACCTCGGTACGTTACAGTAAATTTAATTGTGACACTCCAAATGGCTTCGATTTAGTCCGAACAGTTTCTTTTTCGTTTCCGTCGCTTTCGAATTTCACACGAAAACCTTGAAATTGCTTTCAACATTCATTGCTTCCGCCATGACTAATATGTCTTTTGATTGTTTGTACAGACTCAACATGGTAATAGGGCCGAATGGATCAGGAAAATCATCTATCCTTTGTGCGATTTGCTTGGGACTGGGAGGAGGTCCTGCTTTGCTAGGAAGAGCCGACAAGGTGGCGTCATTCATTCAGAACGGAGAAGCCGAGGCCAGAATCGAATTGGAAGTTGCAAACGAAAATGGAGAAGATGTTGTCATCACCCGTACCATTGCCGAAACCGACAAGAAATCATCATCATTTACGTGGAATGGCGAGGTAATATCGGAGAAGAAAGTTCAAGAGAGAGTTTCGAGCGAATTTCAGATCCAACTCGACAACCTTTGCACGTTTTTGCCCCAAGAGAAGGTCGGAAATTTCAGTGGTATCGACAGTAAGCAGCTGCTTTTTGAAACGGAAAAGACCCTCAGCGACGATAAAGATTTGTATCACACACACAAGAGACTTATCACGATGGAAAAAGAGCACAAACAATCCGATCGTTTGGAAGGAACTTTGCGAAGTGATGTGAAGAGTCTTTCAGATGAAGAGAAAAGGCAGAAGGCGACAGTAGATCGTATGGAAGAACGAAAGATTGCTCAGGAACAAGCCGAGCTCCTGCGAAAAAAGATTCTGTGGCTTCAGTTGGACTCTATCCGCGAACGTTGTTTGGAATTGAAGAATGAGAAAGAGCAAGCAAAACAAGAGGTAGTAGAACTCGAAAACGCTCTGACACCACTCTTGGAAGCCAAAAAGGTTTCAAGGCAGAGGTTGCTGCAAGCGGAAAATGAAGTAAATGCCTTTGAGCAGGAGATCAAGATGCACGAAAAGAACATGGAGAAGCAAAAGCATAAATATAATAGACACGACGACCAGATCGAAGAGACACTCGCAGAATTGGCAACTATTGATAACACTCGTGTAAAGTACGAAAGCGATGCACAGGCTTTACGAGGAAAAGTTGAAACGCTTCAGGGTTTGTTGGACCAGCAGACGCCAATGGAAGAACTTGAAGCAACATTTGCTGCAGCGCGGCGAGACCAAGAAAGCATTCAACCGAAATATCAGGAGACAAAGAAGAACCTACAACAATTTCAACGCGAAATGGCTTCGGTGCACGACGAATTCTCATTAGCGCAGAAAAAGCTGGAAAGGCTTCAGAACGAAAAGGAACAACGCCGTATGCATGTACTAAGACAATTCAACGACGTGAAGAAAGCCTACGAATGGATTCAAGATAACCGGAACCTTTTTCGAAAAGAAGTTGTCGGTCCCATCGCTTGCGAAATTTCACCGAAGTCAAATAATAGTGCAGCGTATCTGGAGCAACACGTTCCCAATTCATTGTTGAAATCATTTGTCGTGCAAGATAAGTCTGACTATGATTTGCTTTACGGCAAAGTGCGGCGCGATCAGAATATTCCAATCAACATTATCATGGTAGATCGTTTTTCCCAACAAGCCTCCCGCATTTTTTCCGAACAGAAAATGACGATGCTCAAACAAGACCATGGTGTGGTAGGCTACTTGGACGAATCCTTTGAGGGACCAGACATTGTGGTTGAAGCACTGAAATCGAACTGTGCGATTCACAAAGTGTTGGTGGGAGGTGATCGCACTCAGGATAGTATCGACGACAGAGGCTTAGGTCAAATCCTTTCTGAGTCTGAAACTGATAGGAACAGGCTTCAATCATATTGTATTTTTGCCAGCAAAGGAGGAAAGTCATTCAAGTACACATCCCAAGTCTCCAGGTATTCAGGGAAACCCTCACTGCGGTAAGCACTCGTCTCGATGCGTGGATTACTCTGTTTTGGTCAATAGCTTCAATGTTTTTATTTTCCTCCAAAATGCTCAACCATTTACGCTTGCTCTATAATTTGTGATATTATAGAGTGGATGATATCAAACCTTCACGGATCCTGAGTAGTGGGGCAAGCGACGACGCAAAGCAGAAAGTGATCCAACAATTGCAGGAAATAGAAATTCTCAAAAATGAGATTCAGCCAAAAATTGACGAGACTGCTCGTGAAGAAAACGAACTTTTAGTTCAAGT